>JASPKZ010007418.1:277500-690000 GCA_030220185.1 Diploptera punctata | reverse complement strand
AAAATGCAAAGAACATACAATCCGAAAAATAGGGAAATTCTAATAGTGTAGGTCGATAGTAGGATGTAATAGAAGATTAATGGAAAATGTTTTAGAAATCAGTGTACTTTGGCATTAACCAATATGAAGCAATAAAATATGGACTTGGCACGTTTTGTTCCGCATTGTTGGACTTGGCAAATGTTTATTTTGATTCACAGCCAAATGCATTAAAAAATTCAATATTCGAATGAATTAACAATATTCATAAACAGTAACTCAATTTTCACTCACCTTCCGAGCCTTCGCTTGATTCAGACACTCTGTAGATGATATATTCAAGCAGAGGCACGAACCAATCAAGGTCATCGATCATATAACAATCACCAAAATTATTTTACAATAACTCCTTAACATCTTTCAACTTTGATAACACTGGTCAACATGCTTTTTGTCTCATGAGTACCAAAAAACTAACTTTAACTAACTCGCTGGCAATATCGAACCCGTAGGTTCATGGCCGCGCGGATATAAGCTCTCCACACATCCCTATCCTGAGCCAATGTTTTCCGATCATTCCCTGTATAATCTACTTCCCTCAAATCATAGTTAATGTTATACTCCCACCTCATTCTTGGTCTACCAATTGGGCGTTTTCCCTCTGGTTTTCCTACAAAAAACTTCCATGCACCTCTTTCACTCCCCATTCGTGCCACGTGCCCTGCCCATCGCAGTCTGCGAGACTTAACTGTTCTTATTATATCTGGCTTCCTATAAAGACCAGGTAGTTCATTGTTATGTAGTCTTCTCCATTCACCTGTCTGTTCTTCTCTCTTTGTTCCAAAAATTTTCCTAAGAACTTTATTCTCAAATACTCGTAATCTCCTTTCCTCCCTTAAAGTAAGAGTCCATGTTTCGCATCCATATAATATAACTGGTAGAATAATATTATATGGATGCGAAACATGGACTCTTACTTTAAGGGAGGTAAGGAGATTACGAGTATTTAAGAATAAAGTTCTTAGGAAAATTTTTGGACCAAAGAGAGATGAACAGACAGGTGAATAGAGAAGACTACATAACAGTGAATTACATGGTCTTTATAGGAAGCCAGATATAACAACAGTTAAGTCTCGAAGACTGAGATGGGCAGGGCATATGGCACGAATGGGGAAAGAAAGAGGTGCATTGAAGAGGTTCTTGTAGGAAAACCAGAGGAATAACGCCCAGTTGGTAGACCAAGAATGAGGTGGGAGAATAACTTAACTATGATTTGAGGGAAGTAGATTATACAGGGGATGATTGGAAAATATCGGCTCAGGATAGGCATATATGGAGAGCTTATGTCCACGCGGCCATGAAACTAAGGATTCGATAGTGCCAGTGAGTTAGTTGGAATAATAGTTTTATATATTTTAAGTTTAACATTTTTTGAAAGGAGTTGGGACGTCAACAGTCTCTGTAATGCATAGTAGCACGCATTTCCACGCATTGTAATATTGTCATACATTTTATAAGAGTCCATGTATCAAAGGGGTGTATCTAAACTGATTATGTTTCTATATATAAACTCTGAATGACACTTATAAGGAGTTCTATAATTTATTTTTACTTACACTATCAAATGCTTTAGTATAATCAACAAAAGCTATGTAATGGGTAAATTAAATACTTTTCTTTTTTCCATCAATTGGACCATTGTAAAAATTCAATCTATAGTTGATCTATCCTCTCTAAATCTATTTTTTCCTCACGCAATATCGTTTCAGCTATTTTATTTATTCTATATAATAAAATGTTTGCATATATCTTATGTGTTTTCTTTATGTAATTGTAATGTTAATGTGTTTTTAGTGTATAATGCTATTGTGTTATTACTTAATTCTAATATTATTGTGTTTTCTTTATGTAATTGTAAGGTTAATGTTTTTAGTGTATAATGCTATTGTGTTATTATTTAATTGTAATTTATATTGTGTTTTCTTATGTAGTTGTAATGTTATTGCTATTGTGTTATTACTTAATTGTAATATTATTGTGTTTTCTTTATGTAATTGTAATGTTAATGTTTTTAGTGTATAATGCTATTGTGTTATTATTTAATGGTAGTATTTTTATTGTGTTTTCTTTATGTAATTGTAATGTTATTGCTGTTTTTGTTTATTTTTCTTTACACTAGTACCAATTATTACTTTATTGTAACGGACTGTCAACAGCACGTACGGCTTACTGCCCGTGCGACCCATATTTGTAAATAATATTGTAAATATCTTACTTTTTGTCTAATAAAGTCCTACTACTACTACTAATATATCTTATAAGCTGAATTTAATAAACTTCAATAAATAAGAATAATAAAAACTGTGGTTGGTTGTAATTAAATAACTAAAAGAGTCATCTTGATTCCTTAAATGTTGGTAACACATGTACAGAGAGGAATCTGTTGATAGGGATCTGTCATCTTGTTAGGATAATCAAAGGACAAGGATCAGGGTAACAATAATGGTATGTGAATTTGCATCACTGTGGATTCGGAATGACACACATCGATGCCCCAGGTTATATACCGCCACTGCTTGGATGACGTTCATTAGTTCAGTGGGCGCATCAAATTAAATCAGCAACTCTGTGGACCGAGTGAGTGACAACTGTTTTCATGTAATCCCTATACAAACTCAACACCCACAAGTGCAAGACATCAGTTTCAACTCTTGCAATAGCATCTTTTTACAGTTTCATTTTTTAAAAATCATTCCACAATTAAAATCTGAAGAAAAAAAAAAGCAATGATATTTATAGAGGTAAATGACTAGAGAAACTGAAAGGAGCGCCAGAAATCCTTACAACATTAATGTTAAAATACTCAAATTTAATGTTTTCTCGAAATCGTTTCACAGTAGAACGAAGAAAATTGTATTGGTAATTTAGCAAAGCTTTGACTAAGAATCGAACCCGGATTTTTATAATTTGCGATCTTAGTATATGAATATAATTTTCTTTATAGAAAATAATTTATAACGAGTTATATATATGGCATGATAAGAAAAATAAATGCCTGGACGGATTCGAACCCGGATCTCTGATTCTGTACCTCAGCGTGATATCCATTACACTACCAGGCGAATCCAATTCAAACACTTATTTTTCTTATATATGTATTATATTCTCCATTATTTCTAGATGTCGCGAGAACTCGGTCTTCCCTGCCATCTAGTAGCTGACAATAACAAGTAAGCAAATTAAACAGACTATTTAACTCATGCCCCAAATGGGAGTCAATGACCAATCACGTTTCAATGATTTCTGTTTTACAACCAATCAGAGTCGTGTTTCACCAAATATTTATCAGTGTTATAATTACCATATTAAAGAAAGCTCCTCCTTACAATATTGCGTTCCTTTGGCAATAAATAGTATGATCTGGTTGCAGTGATAAACAAAAGAAGCAGTAGAAGCGTACCTATCGTTTCTCATTTGTTTTCAAACATCGCCGTTTACATTAAATATATAACTATTTTAAAATAACTATAGTTAAATAATGATTTGTGAGTAAACAGCTTAATTTGATTCGTTAAATAGTCCTAACAAATGCCACTCTTGATTTCCAAATTCTCTAGATAAATTCACTCCTCACTTCGTGAGTCGTGAATTTATCGATAATTTGGAAATCACTCGTGGCATTACTTATGAATATTTTTACTTTATAGCAGTGACGCTTTATATGTGTTATAATTAAATGTTTAACATTGACCAATGCAAGCTTAATATGACCGAGTTCTCGCGACATCTAGTAATAATGGAGAATATAACACATATATAAGAAAAATAAGTGTTTGAATTGGATTCGCCTGGTGGTGTAATGGATATCACGCTGAGGTACAGACTCAGAGATCCGGGTTCGAATCCCGTCCAGGCATTTATTTTTCTTATCATACCATATTAAGCTTGCATTGCTCAATGTTAAACATTTAATTATAACATTATATATATATATATATATATCCATCCATAGTAATTTTGTCCGAAGGCAGGTCCTTCACTGCAATCATAGCATTTTCATGCTATTCTTGCACCTTTACTAGGGAATTGTAGATGTGGTAGCTTCCCGTCATTCCACACTGATTAAGTATAATGATAATGATAAGGATGATGATGATGATATGATGATAGCCATATGGATTCGGGGACCGTTTGGGCCTTAAAGTTTTCCTGATATTTGTCTTGCAGGTGAGGAAAAACCCCGATAAAAACCTCGCCCAGAAAAACTGTCCTGACCGGGGATCGAACCCGGGCACCCTGCGTGACAAAACCACAGTGGTGGACATATATATATAAATTTCCTTAACTGTTATGTTATCCACTAGATGTCAGTTGGAACAAATTTCCGCTACCTCTTGTGTGAATTGAGAATACTACATGTATAAGAAAATTGTATGTTTGTGTTGGAATTCTTGGGTAGCTCAGTTGGTTAGAGCGCTACAGGTACAGACTTTAGAGACTCGAGTTCAAATCCCGACTCAAGCATTCATTTTTCTTTTGTTTTCATATCATATATATATATGATTAAGAAAGTTTTCTTGGGTTTTCCGCGTCATCAAGATCCTTAATAATGGTATGTGGGATCATGCCGAAACGACGGAATCAGTGGCCAGAGGCCGAACAATAACTAACTAATCACTGGCTTTATCGAACCCGTAGGTTCATGGCCGCGCTGACATAAGCTCTCCATACATCCCTCTCCTGAGAAAATGTTCTTATGTAATCCCTATACAAACTCAACACCCACAACTACAATGTATCAGTTTTAACTCTTACAATAGCATCTTTTTACAGTTTCATTTTTTAAATCTTTAGAATTTTTCCACAATTAAAATCTGGAAAAAAAAAAGTTCTGATATTTATAGAAGGACTGGAAAGATTGAAATCAACAGCATAATCCTCTATGAAATTAATTTTAAAATACCCATAAATGTAATGTTTTCTCACAATCTACCCACAGTCATCATCATCATCATCTGCATTCATGGATTAGGTCTGTTGACCCGTTCCGACTTCAGCCCATCTCTTTCTAGGTCTGCCCAGATCTCGGGTGCCTTTAGGTTTGTATTTTGTTATTTGTTTTGGATACCTATCTTCATTCATTCTGTCTATGTGTTGCTTCCATTTTTGTCTATATGTATCTATTTTATCAGTAATTGCAAATATTTCAAGTTCCTGTCTTATTTCTGTGTTCTTGATTCTGTCTTCCTTAGTGCACCCTTTAACAGATCTCAAAAATTTCATTTCTGCCGCCGTTATTCTACTTAGATCTTGTTTTTTATGTATCCAGGCTTCTGAACCATAGAGCAGTACCGGTACTGCCAACATTTTATAAAATTTCAATTGGGTCTCTCTTGTTGTTTTGTTATTTAGTGATCGTTCTATCGTACCACATATTCCCTGGAATTTTGCTATTTTATTATTTATATCATTATCATAATTAAATGAAATGTCACATCCTAGATAACTGAGATGGTTCACCTGTTCTATGATTTTGTTTCCTTTACTATTTTCGATCTGATTTGATTTTTCCCTTGGAATGCCATTACCTTAGTTTCTATCCACAGTAGAACTATGAAAATTGTATTGGTAATTTAGGAAAGCTTTGACTAAGAGTTAACGCCGGATTTTTATAATTTGCGGTCTTAGGGTCGGTTTCACCAACAGAGGTATTACGCCAGTTTAAGCTATGCATTATACATGGGGAAGACTGGCGTAATACAGTTACCTCTGTTGGTGAAAGTGACCCTTAGTGTATAAATATCAAGATCCTTGATAATGGCATTTGGGATCATGCAGAAACGTCGAAATCAGTGGCCAGAGGCCGAACAATAACTAACTCATTGGCTCTATCGAACCCGTGGGTACATGGCCGTGCAGACATAAGCTCTCCATACACCTCTATTCTGAAATAATGTTTTCCAATCATCCCCTGTATAATCTACTTACTCAAATCATGGATAATGTTATTCTCCCACCTCATTATTGGTCTACCAAATGCGCGTTTTCCCTATGGTTTTCCTACAAGAAGCTTCCATGCACGTCTTTCATTCCCCATTCGTGCCACATGTCCTGCCCATCGCAGTCTACGACACTTAACTGTTCTTATTATATCTGGCTTCCTATAAAGACCATGTAGTTCACTGTTATGAAGTTTTCTCCATTCATCTGTCACTTCATCTCTCTTTGGCCCAAAAATTTTCCTAAGAACTTTACTATCATCATTATTCATATTATCTTTATTCGTATTATCATTATCATTATTATCATCATTATTATTACTATCATTATCATTATTATTATTATTATTATTATTATCATTATCATGTTTATTATTATTATTATGAGCCTTTGGCATGGGTTCCCTGAAGTAGTCCCCGCCCGGAGAACCGAATGGGGGACTATTTGACCTCCGGAAAATTTTACCCCAGATGAACCCATCTCCGCATTTCTTGACGGTTGTATTTTTACGGTGAAAGATCATCACTCTTTCGACCAAGGTACTTTTTTCGTCTAGCTTATCACCTTCGACCAGTCCGGCAAGGGTAACCCTATCGGCAGCCAATGCTACCGCCGGCCATAGCTCTCAGGATCATTTAAGCACGCAAGCCACTCCACCACGACAAGGTAAAGATACCATGGATGGTTTTATAGGAAGCCAGATATAATAAGAACAGTTAAGTCTCGTAGACTGCGATGGGCAGGACATGTTGCACGTATGGGGAATGAAAGACTTGCATGGAAACTTCTTGTAGGAAAGCCAGAGAAGGAAAACGCCCAGTGGTCGGTAAGAACAAGAATGAGGGTGGGGAGGGGAGAACAATATTAACTATGATTTGAGGGAAGTAGATTGTACAGGGAATGATTGGAAAGCATTGGCTCAGGATAGGGATGAATGGAGAGCTTATGTCCGCGCGGCCATGAACCTACGGGTTCGATAGTGCCAGTGAGTAAGTAAGTATTATTATAATTATTATCATTATTATAATTGGATGATAGAAGAATAAATTGGAACGATCACATAGATAGAATGGAGAACAGTAGATTAGTCAAGAAAGTACGTGACTGGACACTTCAGCAGAAAAGGCCTTTAGGAAGACCACAACTACGATGGAAGGACGTCACCATACCCCGGACCTGTAGTGAATGAACACGCAACAAGCTGCCAGCTTTCATGCGTAGAGGAAGAAGAAGAAAGAAAAAGATTATTATCATTATCATTATTATAATTATCATCATTATCATCATCATCGCCAACATCATTATTATTATTATTATTATCATCATCATCATCATCATCATCATCATCATCATCATCATCATCATCATCATATCATCATCATCATCATATATTATTACCATTATTTTTACCATTGTTATCATCATTATCATTGTCATCATTAATATCATCGTAATCATTATTATAATCATATTTATGATTATTATCATTAACATCATTATCATTATCATCGTCATCGTGATTATTATTATTATTGTTGTTATTATTATTATTGTTGTTATTATTATTATTGTTGTTATTATTATTATTGTTGTTATTATTATTATTGTTGTTATTATTATTATTGTTGTTATTATTATTGTTGTTGTTATTATTATTGTTGTTGTTATTATTATTGTTGTTGTTATTATTATTGTTGTTGTTATTATTATTGTTGTTGATATTATTATTGTTGTTATATTATTGTTGTTGTTATTATTATTGTTGTTGTTATTATTATTGTTTGTTGTTATTATTATTGTTGTTGTTATTATTATTGTTGTTGTTATTATATTGTTGTTGTTATTATTATTGTTGTTGTTATTATTATTGTTGTTGTTATTATTATTGTTGTTGTTATTATTATTGTTGTTGTTATTATTATTGTTGTTGTTATTATTATTGTTGTTGTTATTATTATTGTTGTTGTTATTATTATTGTTGTTGTTATTATTATTGTTGTTGTTATTATTATTGTTGTTGTTATTATTATTGTTGTTGTTATTATTATTGTTGTTGTTATTATTATTGTTGTTGTTATTATTATTGTGTTGTTATTATTATTGTTGTGTTATTATTATTGTTGTTGTTATTATTATTGTTGTTGTTATTATTATTGTTGTTTGTTATTATTATTGATTATTGTTTATTATATTATTGTTGTTGTATTATTATTGTTGTTATTATTATTATTGTTGTTATTATTATTATTGTTGTTATTATTATTATTGTTGTTATTATTATTATTGTTGTTATATATTATTTGTTGTTATTATTATTATTGTTGTTATTATTATTATTGTTGTTATTATTATTATTGTTGTTATTATTATTATTGTTGTTATTATTATTATTGTTGTTATTATTATTATTGTTGTTATTATTATTATGTGTTGTTATTATTATTATTGTTGTTATTATTATTATTGTTGTTATTATTATTATTGTTGTTATTATTATTATTGTTGTTTATTATTATTATTGTTGTTATTATTATTATTGTTGTTATTATTATTAGTTGTTGTTATTATTATTATTGTTGTTATTATTATTAGTTGTTGTTATTATTATTGTTGTTGTTATTATTATTGTTGTTGTTATTATTATTGTTGTTGTTATTATTATTGTTGTTGTTATTATTATTGTTGTTGTGTATTATTATTGTTGTTTGTTATTATTATTGTTGTTGTTATTATTATTGTTGTTGTTATTATTATTGTTGTTGTTATTATTATTGTTGTTTGTTATTATTAGTTGTTGTTGATTATTATTATTGTTGTTTGTTATTATTATTGTTGTTATTATATTATTGTTGTTATTATTATTATTGTGTTCTTATTATTATTGTTGTTCGTATATTTATGTGGTCATTATTATTATTGTGTGTTCTTTAGTATTATTGTTGGTATTATTATTATGGTTGTTAATTATTGTTGTTCTTTCTTAGTGTTGTTATTCTTATTGTTTGTTATATTATTGTTGTTATTATTATTGTTGTTTATTATTATTGTTGTTTTCTATTGTTGTATTATTATTGTTGTGTAGGATTATTGTTGTTCTTCTTATTATTGTTGTATTATTATATTGTTGTTATATTATTATTGTTGTATTATTATTCTTGTTGTATTATTATTCTTGTTGTTATATTATTGTTGTTTATTATTATTGTTGTTATTATTATTGTGTTGTTATTAATTGTTGTTATTATTATTGTTGTTCTTTTTATTGTTGTTATTATTATTGTTTTTATTATTATTGGTGTTTATTATTATTGTTGTTCATTATTATTGTTGTTATATTATTGTTGTTATATTATGTGTGTTATTATTATTGTTGTTATTATTATTGTGTTATTATTATTGTTGTTATTTATTGTTATTGTTTTATTATTATTGGTATTATTATTTGTGTTATTATTGTTGTTGTTATTAGTTATTGTTATTATATTATTGTTATTGTTATTATTGTTATTGTTATTTGTTATTGTATTATTGTTATTGTTATTATTGTTATTGTTATTATTGTTATGTTGATTATTGTTATTGTTAGTGTGTTATTGTTATATTGTTATTATGTTATTATTGTTATTGTTATTATTGTTATTGTTATTATTGTTATTGTTATTATTAGTATTGTTATATGTATATTATTATTGTATTATTATTATTGTATTATTATTATTTGTTATTATTATTATTGTATTGTTTTTTTGTTATGTTATTGTTGTTATTGTTATTAGTGTTATTGTTATTATTGTTATGTTATTATTGTTATTATTATTATTGTTATTATTATTATTGTTATTATGATTATTGTTATTATTATTATTGTTATTTTATTATTGTATTATATTATTTTATTGTTTTATTGTATTATGTTATTGTTAGTATTGTGTATTATTATTGTTATTATTATTGTTATTATGTTATTATTATGTTATATTGTATTATTATTGTTATTATTGTTATTTATTATTGATTATATTGTTGTTATTATTGTATTATATTGTATTATTATTGTATATTATTGTTATTATTATTGTTATATTATGTGTTATTATTATTGTTATTATTATTGTTATATTATTGTTATGATTATTGTTATTATTATTGTATTATTGTTTATTATTATTGTTATTATGGTTATTATTGTTATTATATGTATTGTTATTTTTATTATGTGTTATTATTATTTTGTTATATTATTATTGTTATTATTTATTATTGTTATATTTTAGTTGTCATTATTATTATTGTTTATTGTTGTTATTGTTATTATTGTTATTGTTATTATTATTATTTATGTATTATTATTATTATTATTATTATTATTTATTATTATTATTATTATATTATTATTAATGTAAATAAATTCGTCCATATTTATTTTGATTCACGTAATGGCACAGTACATTCAAGTTGAACCGACTCAAATTACCCTGGAATCAAAAACTACTGAGGAGTTTTTGCTGAATAAAGTAGCTCATTTTCGCCTTTTACTAAACTTTTTTCCCCTTCTTTATCATGGTTGTTTAAATCTTAGTTTGCGTTGAAAAGTGTCGTTTTAGAGTAACATAGCATCGAGAAGAGAAGATGAAAGCCTGGCTCCACGCTCCATATCCTGCATTATGAAGCTAACTTATTTGCAGCTATTTAACAAAAACGTCTCCCTTAGAGGAGCTCGTCAACACCCATATGGCAATTGCACATCACACATCCTTCTCTATCTTCATGTTCTTAACAACCTGCTCATTTTACTAAATATTTTTACTTACTTACTTACTCACTGGCACTATCGAACCCGTAGGTTCATGGCTGCGCGGACATAAGCTCTCCATACATCCCTATCCTGAGCTAATGCTTTCCAATCATTCCCTGTATAATCTACTTCCCTCAAATCATAGTTAATGTTGTTCTCCCACCTCATTCTTGGTCTACCAACTGGGCGTTTTCCTTCTGGCTTTCCTACAAGAAGTTTCCTTGCACGTCTTTCATTCCCCATACGCGCAACAGGTCCTGCCCATCGTAGTCTACGAGACTTAACTGTTCTTATTATATCTGGTTTCCTATAAAGACCATGTAGTTCATTGTTATGTAGTCTTCTCCTTTCTCCTGTCTGTTCATCTCTCTTTGGTCCAAAAATTTTCCTAAGAACTTTATTCTCAAATACTGGTAATCTCCTTTCCTCCCTTAAAGTAAGAGTCCATGTTTCGCACTCATATAATATAACTGGTAGAATAATAGTTTTATATATTTTCAGCTTAACGTTTTTTGAAAGGAGTTGGGATTTTAACTGCACTATTTTAGAAAATTGTCTTGAATGTATTATACATCTTGGTTTCTTAACACACGGCAAGTCCTTTTCAGTACTGGGCTGTATTTTCATGATTTGATTTAAAATGGTTTCGTAGTTTATTAACTAAAGACAGAGTTAAAAAAATAATATAACGTAACAGGATATGTTCTCAAAGAACTGACTAAAATTAATGTAAATTTCATCATCATCATCATCATCACAGTACATTCACGAATTTAAGCCATTTCTTCACCTGTTTCGGCCTCATGAGAAACATCATCCAAAAGTCTGTTGAATGGACGTCCTGGTCTTCTTCTTCCTGCAGGTTGATATCTTAACATTTGTTTGGGTATCCTGTGATTTTCCATTCGATGAATATGTTGCATCCATCTTGACTTATAATCAGAAATTTTGTTTTCTAAAGGTTCCATGTGTAATTCTTCTAAGATATCTTCATTTTATTGTGATCTAGTAGTGTGTATCCTGCAGTCCTCCGAAGGTAACTCATTTCAGCAGATCTAAGTCTCTGCATGTCATTCTGTTTCAATGTCCATACTTCGCTACCATACAAAATAGTTGGAAGAGCCAGTGTTTTATACACTTTTAGTCTTGAATGTTTTTGGACTAACTGTGGCTTGAAGATAGAATTTATTAATCCTAAGATTCTTTAAAATTTAGATATTTTTGCATTTACATCCTTTTCTTCTTCATATGAGATATTGCATCCTAGATATGTAAAATTACTCACCTGCTCCAAAATGTTATTGTCAAGTACAATTTTACTTTTGACAGGATCTACACCTTGTAATGCCATAATGTTTGTCTTCTCTGTAGATATCTTCAAACCACATTCTTCTGTAATTTTGTTAAGTTCATACAGACCTTTCTGCAGATTATCTTCTGAATTTGCAATTATTATTTGTTCATCTGCAAACAGTAGGATGTTTAATTTTGTATTTTCTGATATTCTTATTCCAAATATATATTTCTTGTTCCAACAACATATTACTTCGCAAAGAGTGTTGGGGATAGGGGGCAGCCTTGTCTCATACCACGATTTATAATTCCTTCTTCATTTAAATTTAATAGTATTATTTAACTATGCATACATGATAAACTGCCTTGGTAAACAGCTATCGTCAAGCAGGGTTGAAAATCCGACTGACATCCTGGGCCAATGTCTAGGAAGTTGCGAGACCTTAACTGTTTACTAAGTCAAGGGCATCCCCCAAGGCCTATGGTGGGAACCCTTTACCTTTAAATATGACAATAATTCTTTCATTCTTCCTCGAACTACCAATATTGAATATGTAAACAAAACACATCCGCAACTTATTAAATAAAAATTAAACGTAGTTTTATTTGATTTTCATATTTATTATATAATTCAGTGACAGCTGTTTCTGTACACTGTACCTTCTTCAGACATGTTAAATTATGAATTGTGTTCCAACTGATCTAAGCAACAATACAACAATATTTATTTAAATTTTTAAATTTAACAAAGGGGATTCATTCAAATCAAGTTGAGAATTTAACAGTTTTTTACTACTTTTAAATGTATTAATTTCTACAGCCTCCAAAAGATCTAACTTCTTACCACAATAAATATGGATTTTCATCAAGTAAACACCAACTCAATTGATTATATCCTCAACTTGTTTCCAACTGAGTGTCGGGCTGAGAGGTTTGATGAGATGAAGTCCCTATATTTTAGAGATATGTGATTAAAAAGGGAGCCAGCAGACCACGCCTAACACACCGTCGCAGGGGGGAGATGAAGTAAATGAAAAGAAGTGGATGAGATGGGTATGGAGAAATTGTGGAATGAAATGTGTAGGAGGGGAAAAAGGCAGAAACGCCTAAAATCTTGTCCAAGCTCCGTTTCGTCCACCGCAAAACCCACATGGAGTGACCGAGGCTTCATCTCCAGATTCCGGCGGTGAGCGATATTGAATATATATATGGTATGATAAGAAAAATAAATGCCTGGACGGGATTCGAACCCGGATCTCTGAGTCTGTACCTCAGCGTGATATCCATTACACTACGAGGCGAATCCAATTCAAACACTTATTTTTCTTATATATGCATTATACTCTCCATTATTACTAGATGTCGCGAGAACACTGTCTTCACTGCCATCTAGTAGCTGACTATATCAAGTAAGCAAATTAAAGATACTATTTAACTCATGCCCCAAATGGGAGTCAATGACCAATCACGTTTCAATGATTTCTGTTTTACAACCAATCAGAGTCGTGTTTCACGAAATATTTATCAGTGTTATAATTACCATATATTAAACAAAGCTCCTCCTTTTTAATATTCTGAACAGGTCTGACCGTTATTTTGCAGTGACTGAGCCTATAAGAAATACGGCTACCAGATTGTATATATAGTGCATACATGTCAACATTTGTAGCAATTTATTATACCACCAAAAAAAGAAACCACTGTTTGACTTTCTTAAATGTATTTTTTCCCAGGTAATAATCCAGAAAAATATAATTGTAATATTTACATCATACGACATCAGAAATGAATTAATATACAGATTGATGTTTCATTTTTTCTCCACTAGAGAGCATTCTTACAATATTGCGTTCCTTTGGCAATAAATAGTATGATCTGGTTGCAGTGATAAACAAAAGAAGCAGTAGAAAGAAGCGTACCTATCGTTTCTCATTTGTTTTCAAACATCGCCGTTTGCATTAAATATATAAATATTTTGAAATAACTACAGTTAAATAATGATTTGTGAGTAAACAGCTTAATTTTATTCGTTAAATAGTCCTAACAAATGCCACTCTTGATTTCCAAATTCTCTAGATAATTTGGAAATCACTCGTAGCATTACTTATGAATATTTATTTTACTTTATAGCAGTGACGCTTTATCGATGTTATAATTAAATCTTTAACATTGAGCAATGCAAGCTTAATATGGTATGATAAGAAAAATAAATGCCTGGACGGGATTCGAACCCGGATCTCAGCGTGATATCCATTACACTACCAGGCGAATCCAATTCAAACACTTATTTTTCTTATATATGTATTATACTCTCCATTATTACTAGATGTCGCGAGAACACTGTCTTCACTGCCATCTAGTAGCTGACTATATCAAGTAAGCAAATTAAAGAGAATATTTATTTTACTTTATAGCAGTGACGCTTTATCGATGTTATAATTAAATCTTTAACATTGAGCAATGCAAGCTTAATATGGTATGATATATATATATATATATATATATATATATATATATATATATATATATATAAGACTGTTCGCTTTATTAACTTCAACCTGTAGTTGCTCATGATATGGAATTTAGGTTAAGTTTAGGTTAAGAATTCTCCTGGCGCATCACTATCATTTATCACCAATCACATCATCGGGTTAACATAACTCCGCCTTCCAGATGCCCCAACCTAATAAATGGATTATAATTCCGCCAGTGCTAAGGGAGAAAGCCAGAAATGATATAATAGACAACCTGGTAGCATGGGACAAAAAAAAGAAAAGAAAATAATTAATGAAAACAGAACTAGATTACACCAGAACAACATTAATGGAAGGACCAATTAACGGGAACTCATTCTAACAACCTCGATGGAAAAAGAAAATCTGACTCATGATAAAAGTGGCAAGATGATGAAATAAGTTAAATGAAACAAATTAATTTAGTCTCTTAGCCCTCTAATGTTACCGGTACAATACTCGCTAGACATCAAAGCTTTCATTCCCCAAATGGAATGTTTCCGGACGAGTTCCGATAGGTAAATAGTTCACATCGATTACCTCTATTATTCCCAGCAGTTTCTAATAATCTCTCTAGTATCCTTTACAAACTCCAGGGCATAAAGGGGATGATAATGAAAACAAATTGATGAAACATTTTATGAAAGTTAAAGAAACAAAAACACTTTGAGACCTGCTTTCCTTCTACAAGAGACTGAAGCAAAATATTTCATGCAACCAATCGTATCCTTTGGTGTGACGTGGTCGGCCGTGTTATTTTCTTCCTCTCCGGCGAACAAGTTTGGTTCCCGGCGGGGGTAGGTCATTTTAAATCTCTACCCAAGTCTGTGTTTGTCTGTTCTTGTGTGAAAAAAAGATGTAAATAAAAAAATATAAAACTACAAATAATGAAAAAACTGTATTCACGTAGACTTTCACGGCCGCAGTTGCTATGATGATCTTGAAGAAGATTTTCGGGCTGTAGGCCGTGGTCGTGAGGCTTGTAGTTCCCCAACGTTTCGCCAGAGACTGCGTCTGGCATCCTCAGTCTCAAGACAACCCTTGAGGATGCCAGACGCAGTCTCTGGCGAAACGTCGCGGAACTACAAGCCTCACGACCACGGCCTACGGCCCGAAAATCTTCTTCAAGATCATCAATGAAAAAACTAATACATGATCTATCTGGTTTCTAGTTTCTCCATCTGGGGACGTCCAGGTGTATTTATGAATATACTATTATTATTATTCTACCAGTTATATTATATGGTTGCGAAACATGGACTTTTACTTTAAGGGAGGAAAGGAGATTACAAGTATTTGAGAATAAAGTACTTAGGAAAATTTTTGGACCAAAGAGAGATGAAAAAACAGGAGAATGGAGAAGACTACATAACAATGAACTACATGGTCTTTATAGGAAGCCAGATATAATAAGAACAGTTAAGTCTCGTAGACTGCGATGGGCAGACATGTTGCACGTATGGGGAATGAAAGACTTGCATGGAAGGTTCTTGTAGGAAACCCAGAGGGAAAACGCCCAGTTGGTAGACCAAGAATGAGGTGGGAGAATAACATTAACTATGATTTGAGGGAAGTAGATTATACAGGAATATTGTGGGATAAAAATATAAGTAATAAAAATAAAGTATATATCATACAATTATTAAAAGCATAATTACTTATGGAGCAGAACTTTGGCCATTAACAACAAAAACAAATAAGTATCTTTTGGCAACGGAAATGGATTTTATACGAAGGGCAGCAAGAATTTCAAGAAGAGAAAAATTAGAAACTCAGTTATAAGGGAGAAAATGAAGAAAGAAGACACTATTTTAGATTATATTAAAACTCAGCAATTAAGATAGTACGGACATGTCCAGCGAATGGAAGAGGATCGGCTACCAAAATCTGTTTTGGAATGGAAATTTGAGGGAAAACGAGGCAGAGGAAGACCTAAAACCTCCTGACGTTTAACAATGTACGATCGATATGCCAAAGTAAATACATCCTCGTCAAAGAAGTTAATTTGTGAAGATATCTCTCATAAATACATCCTCGTCAAAGAAGTTAATTTGTGAAGATATCTCTCATTACGAATTTTAATTTCAAAAGTTGTGTTGGCAGCACTGACAGAAAGAGGCAATTTTATCACTCTATGAGATAAATAATCACCAAAGAAGCATTATAAAACGAATTCTTCTCTAAAATACCTGTTAGCTATATTTTCCATAAAGCTGATTGTATTGAATTAAATTTCTCTTGTTAAATGCTGACACAATGAAAGACGTGCGTGGAAACTTCTTGTAGGAAAGCCAGAAGGAAAACGCCCAGTTGGTAGACCAAGAATGAGGTGGGAGAACAACATTAACTATGATTTGAGGGGAAGTAGATTATACAGGGAATGATTGGAAAGCATTGGCTCAGGATAGGGATGTATGGAGAGCTTATGTCTGCGCGGCAATGAACCTACGGGTTCGATAGTGCCAGTGAGTAAGTAAGTAAATGCTGACACATCTTAAGATAACGACAGAGGATATGGACAAAAAAGTAATACTTTGCATTTGAATTGTTAATAAGTATTGATTGTACTCTAGAGAAATGACCTAGTTCAACATGGCGTGACAATAATAGACGCGTAACTTTTACTTTCACAGCGGAAGTTAGAGAATCGATTAAATATGCATTAATTCCTGCAAATATCTAAACAAGGCCAAGTGGCAATTCTATATCTGACTCTTTTTAAAGTGGAAATAACTTTTTTTTTCCATATGACGAAAGTTAAAAATTAAATTGTACCTGTTGGTAGGTGCCGTCGTCCTCAACTTTGTTAAAATATTGTATATAAAATTAACTGGAGCGCTTTCGGAAGTTATCTTCCATCTTCTGCAGGTTGAGTTTCCGCTATTTGTTGTTGTTTACGGTGATGTATACTCCAACTGTTTGTAGCAGCAACTGACTTGTTTTTGACCATCTCGTATAATGGATTTGACTAGGGTGCGTTCTCATTAAGAAATGAGATGTTGTTTGTTTCCTTTATAATTTCGAGGTCTTCAAATATATTTATCCTAGCTGGAATGTTTTCTCGGTGGATTATCGTGAGAGTGTTTTCAATTGTGTTCATTCGATGACCTGCGTTAATGAGATGTTTAGCATAGCTTGATTTATCACCCGCGTGTATGAAATCTTTTAGGTGTTCTTTATATATTGTATTGAAATTTATGCTTGTCCTGCCAATATAAAATTTATTACAATCTTCACATGTTAGTTTGTAGACTCCCTTGTTGTTGAATTTGTTGTGTTCTTCTATGCCATTATATATTATGTTGTTTAATTTGTTTCCTGTTTTTTACTTACTTACTTACTCACTGGCACTATCGAACCCGTAGGTTCATGGCCGCGCGGACATAAGCTCTCCATATATGCCTATCCTGAGCCGATATTTTCCAATCATCCCCTGTATAATCTACTTCCCTCAAATCATAGTTAATGTCATTCTCCCACCTCATTCTTGGTCTACCAACTGGGCGTTTTCCCTCAGGCTTTCCTACAACAAGCTTCCATGCAAATATTTCATTCCCCATACGTGCAACATGTCCTGCCCAACGCAGTCTACGAGATTTAACTGTTCTTATTATATCTGGCTTCCTATAAAGACCATGTAGTTCATTGTTATGAAGTCTTCTCCATTCCCCTGTCTGTTCATCTCTCTTTGGTCCGAAAATTTTCCTAAGTACTTTATTCTCAAATACTTGTAATCTCCTTTCCTCCCTTAAAGTATGGGTCCATGTTTCGCACCCATAGTTTCCTGTTTTATAAGCTATGTTAATGTTTTTATTTATCTTTTTCAAAGTTGTGGCTAGTTTTGTGGTTTCATTTCCTGCGTATGTTATGTTACCCATGTTTTGTTATTATTAGATTCTCTTTCAAGTTTTGTTACATTGCTAGCGTCATTTTTTTTCTTTTTTTTTATAAGCTTATCAATGATTTGTTTGTTGAATTCGTTGTTTTTCGCCATGTTTTTAAGATATTGTAGTTCATTGTTGTAATTTGTTTTATTCATTTTTTTTCTATAATCCCAGTTTTTAATTCATTTCTATTCTGCTAGGGAATAGATGAGCAAGTAGGAACTCTATTTTAGACTCCCTTTTCTGCTGCTACCCAGGAAATAGAGGCACCGTTACAACTTCTTGCAATCGGCCCGAAATCTGTAGTTGCGTGATATGGATGATATACTGCGTTTAGAAGGGAGTGAGAACCAAATGCAATTCCGTGGAATTGCAAAAGTTGTACTCTAGTTACGAGATACCATATGATGCATTTAGACATCAGTCGCTTCTTCGTTGCAAAATTGGTAATGATTTTATTCTTAATCAAATATATAAAAATGAATGTTTGTTTGTACTTTATGCCCGGCCATACCGTTGATCCGATTGTGATGGGGCTTTTTTGCAAAATGTTCAGGAGATTCCGGGATGAACATAGGCTATAAGAGAGTTGTGATACTCAACTCCTACACCCTTAAAAATCGTCCTTTGTAGTGGAAAACGTGAAAAAGGGTAGTTTTTTGGATGCTTAAATGGCTTACGCTGTCTAAACCATAACTTCTTCTTCTTCTTCACTTCCTGGTTTAGGCAAGAGTTACCTGTTCCGTCTTCACTAATAGATCTAAGACCATCTCTTCCGAGGACGTCCGACATCTCTTCTTCCTCTTGGAAAATAATGGAAGATTTTATTTGGTAATCTACTTTCTTCCATTCTTTCTACATGTTCTTTCCACTGTATCTTGTTGTTAAATATCTTTTCTTTATGGAGTAGATCTGCAGTTCTTCACGGATATCCTCGTTTCTTATCTGGTCCATTCTAGTGCAGCCTTTTACTCTTCTTAAAAATTTCATCTCGGCTAAACCATAACAAATACACAAAATTAATGCACACAGAATTGAATATCTCAAAAAGCTCTACAAAAAAAAAGGTCGTGACAGCATACGTTTATCTCTTACGGATAACTCACAAAAACCATTTTTGTCTTTCATTGATGCCAAGAAGATCGAGACAAGCACATAGATTCCTGTGCAAGCAAAGCAGCACATGGCGGGTATTCTTTTACGGATAACTCACAATAACGAATTTTGTCTTTAACTCATTTATGCCAAGAAGATTGGGATGAGTAGATTCCCGGACAACCACGGGTTAACAGCACGGAGTATCTAAAAATAATTACGATAAAATTTTTTCTATCGCTTATTTAACTAAACATAAAACATTAATTTTCGTATTTCAGCTCATTTATGTCAAGAAGATCAGAATAAGTAGATTCCCGGGCAACGCCGGGTAATCAGCACGGGGTATCTAAAAAATATAAATTTATAATTATTTTGCCATTCACTTATTCAACTAAACATAAAAGCACATTAATTTTCATTTATTTTGGCGCAGCAGCGTACACCGGGTATTAGCTAGTCTACAATATTGTAATTTACGGATTTATTTTTACTGTATACAGAAACAGAACACCATATGGCATCATCCCTTGCGGTCAGTAGGAACATCCAAGTTAGTAATGAGTGAAGGCGTTTTGCTTCCTTTCTTTCCTTCTTGAACACAGAGTGAGTCGTTTATTATTAACTAACTGATACGCCGCGTGCGCTGAAACGCCTAAATAAATTAAATGTGTTTTGTTTGTTTGAATAAGTAAAAAGAAAAATAATTATAACATTTATCTTAATTATTTTTAGATAACCCGTGCAGAATACCCGGCGTTGCCCAGTAATCTACTTATCCCGATCTTCTTGGTATCAATGAGATGATTAATAAATAATAGTTTTAAAAAACTAAAAGAACTCGCTTCATTAGAAAACCGAACTTAAAAATGAAAAATAATTTTAATTTCCAACACGCTTGGGATAAAATTAAAGTGGTCAACAAAAAAAATCAACTACAACACATCTAGAATAAAACCAGAGTTATATACATAAAAAACAATAATTCTACCAACGAAAGCGTGGAGTGCTCTATATCAATTAATATATTTGATAATAAACAGATATTGATAAAAGTGAAGTCTCTAAGACGAAAACGAAAAAACCATGAAAGGCACCCCACGCTTTTGATGGTAAAATTATCATTTTTTGTGTATATAACTCTAGTTTTATTCTAGATGTGTTGGAGATGATTTTTTTAACCACTTTAATTTTAACCCAAGCGTGTTGGAAATTAAAATTATTTTTCATTTTTTAGTTCGGTTTTCTAATAAAGCGTGTTGTTTTAGTTTTTTAAAAGCGTATTGGAAATTATTTTTAGTTTTCATTTTTTAGTTTGGTTTTCTAATAAAGCGTGTTGTTTTAGTTATTCAAACTATTATTTATTTTTTATTTTTAGTTTTAATATTTTACAGAATAAGATAAAAATGTAAATATCTTTAAATTCGATACTCTTGTAGAACGAGCTAAAAGTAATACTCTACTAAAAAATCCTCCAGGCCGGATTTGAACCAGCGACCTATGGATTACTGAAATCATATACCACTACAGTCCACCGCTCTACCAACTGAGCTCTTACAACGACTGAGTAAGAAGTTGATAAGTCCGCAACCTATTATACCGGTTTTTATTATTTTGATTTTCTGCTGATTCTGGCCTGGATTTTAGAAACATACGGAATTATTGTATTGCCATCGGTCCTTTAGAAGTATACAAAGTTTCAAGTCGATTCAATGATTTTAAGTGGGTGAAAATCGTGTTGAAAGATTCCGTTACATAATTACACAGACACTTTTATTATTTTCTGCTGATTCTGGCCAGGATTTTAGAAACGATTATGAAAGTATTGTATTGTCGTTGGTCCTTTACAAGTATACAAAGTTTCAAGTCGATCCAATGATTTTAAGTGGGTCAAAATCGCGTTGAATGATTCCGTTACATAGATAGATACAGGTCAAGCTAATATAAAGCGTGTAAAAATTAAATTTATAATCATATTCACATGAGTGAATATAACTTTTTTCCCTGAAAGACAAAAATGGTTATGGTAAGTTATCCAGAAAAGAAATGCTTTCACGGACTTGTTTGTAGACATTCTTTGAGATATTGAATTCAGTGCACATTAATTAGGTGTATTTGTTATGGTTTAGGCAGCATAAGCCATTGAAGAGTAAAAACGTGACCTTTTTGTGCACCGATGCACTTTTTGGCTGCGCCCCTATAGTACATATGGTAATATATGTATTAACAGTCCCAAAAAAATACCAAAATGATGATAAAAATCCCATTCAATTCGGTCAAGTAATTTTTGAGTCCATCAAGGACACCACTCTCACAGACGTTAATTTATATATATTTATTTGTTTATTTATATATATATATTTATTTATATATATTTATATATATATTTATATACATATTTATTTATATATATATATTTATGCTTACTTGTTATAGTCAGCTACTAGATGGCAGTGAAGACCAAGTTCTCGCGACATCTAGTAATAATGGAGAATATAATACATATATAAGAAAAGTAAGTGTTTGAATTGGATTCGCTGGTGGTGTAATGGATATCACGCTGAGGTACAAACTCAGATATCCGGGTTCGAATCCCGTCCAGGCATTTATTTTTCTTATCATATCATATATTTATTTAATTTATATATTTATATATACATGTTGTAATTAAATGTTTAACATTAAGCAATGCAAGCTTAATATGGAATGATAAGAAAAATAAATGCCTGGACGGGATTCGAACCCGGATCTCTGAGTCTGTACCTCAGCGTGATATACATTACACTACCAGGCGAATCCAATTCAAACACTTATTTTTCTTATATATGTATTAATATATATATACTTATTTATATAATATATATATATATATGACATTATAAGAAAAAATACATATATTTATTTATTATTTATTTATTTATTTATATTTAACTAAATAGGTAAACTAGTATGGTTCAAGTTCTTCCCTGTAGGGGGAGAGCGCCTAAATCTTTGTTAAGGGAAACATGGGCTTACAAGAAGATTTATTTATTTTATTTATTTATTTATCTATTTATTTTTATTTATATACAGATTTTTAATGTTAAGACATATTTCTGTGCCTAAAGTTTTATTTTCCATCTCCACTCGTCTCTATCCATCCATTCCATGTCCACCAGTCATCTTGTTCTCATTCCAGTTCTTATATCATGCATCCACGAGTTTCGAGGTCTTCCTTTCCTTCTTTTTCCAGGTGGACACCATTCCAAAGTTTTACTGGGTAACCTTTCTTCTTGCATTCGTCGTACATCTTCAGTAATAGATCTTGGACTACATCTAGACGCAAATTTAACCTGACAAACACAAGTGAAACACATATGTAAAAAGACTTTCTGCATCTTACATTATCTTAGACGTTTAAAGAATGTTCTCCCAGTTTCGATAAAATAAATCCTTGTTGCCACACTTTGATTATTGTGACATTATATATAGTAATCTAAACCATGACTTGTCGCAAAGACTGCAGCGTGTTCATAATGCTTGCGTTCGATTCATTTTCAATATCCGCCGTTATGACCATATTTCCGAACACTTTAATAACCACTCTTGGCTCCGTCTTACTGACAGACGTAAATTGCACTCTCTTTCATTACTTCTCAAGCTTCTGAATTCCTACATTCCTACTTACCTGGCGTCCAGATTTGAGAAGTTATCCTCTTTCCACAATATTGACACTAGGTCACAAGATAGCAGTCTGCTAAGAATCTCTCTTCATAGTACTTCCTCTTATTCTACTTCCTTCACAGTAGCCTCTGCCCGCTCCTGGAATTTCCTTCCTCAATATATCAGGGCTTGCCGCACACTTGGCACCTTTAAGTCACGCTTATACAGTTACCTGTTGACTAATAATTAATTTTTCTTTATTTATTTAAATTTATACTGTGTCATTAATAATCTCTTTCTCGTTTTTTTATATATCTTGTACATATTATATATTTAATTCGTTAAATTTAGATAAATCAAAATACATTATAAATATTAATTGTATTGTATTTAAAACATGTAATCGTTTATATTTATTGCAATTTAGATGTAATACTATTTTTTTGTATTTTTTAAAACCTGGTTGAGTGGCAGACAAGGTCTGAAGGCCTTAACTCTGCCAGGTAAAATAAAGCTATTATTATTATTATTATTATTATTATTATTATTATTATTATTATTACATGCCCATACCTATTAATTTCTTATATCATATATATATATATATATATATATATAGGGGCACGCCGTAGCGTAGTGGTTAAGGCACTGAGCTACAAGTCGGAGGGTCGAGGGTTCAAGTCCCGTTGGGGTCAGGATTTTTAAACTGACCCAAACCCTCTGGCGGCACTATGGCCCTGGGGTCGACTCAGCCTCTAACGGAAATGAGTACCAGACGCTTGTTCTGGGGTAAAGGTGGCCGTCACGCAGGGCTGACAACCCGACTGACATAAAGTGCCGATTGTCTAGATAAAGTGGGAGCCCTAACCTCCTACTACCCCAAGGGCCTCCGGGTCTGTTGTGGGATCACTTTACTTTTTTATATATATATATATATATATATAATATAAAAATGGGAATCATTAATAGAGTTTTAAAATCTTCATTAGTGTAAAAATCAACTTGTACTCGTCTTTATCAAATAATGGCTCGACCAGTCCTATGTTATGGGAGTGAAGCGTGGACTATAAGGACGAGGGATGAAAGCAGACTAACAGCTTGTGAGATGAAATTTATGCGCCGAACAGCTGGCTACACCAAATGGGATCGAAAGAAAAATGTAGAAATCCTTCAAGAACTAAATGTGTCACCAATACTGGACTACATCTCCAGATATCAGCTAAACTGGAAGGAACGTGTCTCAAGAATGGCTAGATCCAGGATCCCCAAGGCAATAATGAACTACTGTCCAAATGGGAAACGGTCACTTGGTCGACCTATGAAAAGATGGCACGAAAACCGCTTTCTCAAGCCGTAACAGTTCTTCTAGGACTAATACCTGGCAGGATGATGATGATGATATAAAAATAGAGTACCTGCGATCTGCGTCTTCCTCAACATTGGATGTGTGGTGTGGAGTACTTTCGAAGCATATGCTTCATCTTCAGCTTATGAATTGGTACTGGTTGTTCGTAAGAATTCTCTAGAGCGGGTCGACGTCACTGGGTGAATTCTCATTCATCAGGTGAGCGTTTTTGGTTTCTTTTAGTATCTAGATTTTTTCGATAATGTTGATTTTGAGTTTGCTGTTTTCCCTATGGATGACAGATAATGTGTTGTTTGTTGCGAAAACCAGCTATAACGGCTGGGGGGCCTGACATCCTGACTACATGTCACCCTTATAATGAACGTTTACTCTGTGATTAACATGTGTGGATGTGAGGCCAGCAGCTAGCAGATAGAAAAAGTGCTTTATAAGTTTTAGGTTCCTGCAGAATTAAATCACTAACACTATCGAAATCGCGGGTCCATGGCCGCACGGACATAACTTCCCCGTACATCCCTATCCTGAGCTGATGTTTTCCAATCATCCTCTGTATAATCTACTTCCCTGAAATTATCCATCCATAGTAATTCTGTCCGAGGGCAAGTATTTCACTGCAATCATGGCATTTTCATTCTATTGCTTGCAGCTTTACTAGGGAATTATAGGTGTGGTAGCTTCCCGTTGCTTTCCACACCGGTGAAGGATGATGATGATAAGGATAATGGCCATATGATTTTCGGGAACTGTTGGGCCCTAAGCGTCCTGACATTTGTCTTACAGATGAGGAAAAACCCCGAAAAAAACCTCACCCAGGAACCTGTCCCGACCGGAAATCGAACCCGGGCCTGCTGCGTGACAAGGCAGCTCGCTACCTCGAGACCACAACGGTGGACACTAAGAATATTATTTAATGGTGAATCTTCAATATCTGCAGATATGGTGGTCCGAATACTTGTAAACGAGAAAAATTCAGTATAGATTCTACGAGTCTAAGATAATCTAATTCCATAAAACCTAAAAAAAAAGGGGGGGAAATAAAAATGTGGGAATTTTTTCCCGGAATAAAAGTGTAAGTATCCACTCATCGCCTTCAGTGCTGCCATTCTTTTCTCATAATTCCAAAAAAAAAAAAAAAAAAATCCAAATGGAGGATGAGCAAAAGGACATCCAATTTGCATGGAATGGAGGCCACGGCTATTCACTGGAACAATTTAACTAGGGCTCCTCAAATATTTCTTTTAGTGGTCTCGATGGTAAACTTCAAAGATTGTATACATTTGGGTAATCGCAAAAGTTAACAAGTTTTGCAACTAGTTCCATTACTTACTTTTTATGCAGGACTAAGAGAAAAGTACCCTTATGGGTAATCCACTGTGATATAACGGTAAATGTAGTTTGTAAGTTCCTTGTCAAGTTTACCCTTGTGTACTCCATGGCTACGCATCATTGACTAAAGAAAATATATGAAGAGTACAGGGGGAAAACAATCAAAGTCCACTTTTGGTGAAATTTGAGATTCTGGTACCAGTGGATTGTATGTACCTAGTACTATATTCCAAGAGGTTCATACATGGAAAAACTAACTCATAATCCATTAAAAATCAGCATTGAAATAAAGTGTCCAGGGGAAAAACAATCGTAGTCCACTGTGAAATGGAAAAACAATCAGAGTCCACATACAATTTAAATGAGAGTATTTTTGGACTCCTTCCGGAGAGTATGAACTTTTTATATGTTGGTCAGCTTGGGGTGTTTTAATTTGTTACATACCTATGCATTGTTGTGGCATTTATTTTTACTGGTACCAAACTGCATTGTTGTTCAATGAAGCCTATTTTACTGGTGTGAAGACAAGCAGTTTATTTTTCAACATGAAATCAAGTGTTAATGTTACTCGTACAGCTCATCAGAGTAGAGGAAAGAAAAGACCTAAACATGGTAGAATCCATGATGCGAATAAACGCATAAGAGCGATGAGTCATGTTCCTGGTGAAGATTGCAAATGCAAGAAACAGTGTTACACGAACATTTCAAAACATGAACGTAATGTATTAATTCGTGAATTCAATTTACTGGGAGATAAGAATGTACAGAGTGCACACATGTGTTCACTAATTTCAGTTTTGCCAGTGAAATGAAGAAGACCACGGAAACCAGAAGAAGATAGCAACCTCTTACTCTTACAAGGTACGTGTACAGAGGAATGGAAAAGCTGTTGAAATTCCAGTTTTTTACAAAGCCTTCATGAGTGTGTATGGTATAACAAACCAGAATATGTTAACAGTCAAGAAATCCCTTTCTACTATTGGGCATGCTCCTATTGACCGGAGAGGTTCTCATTCTAATAGACCCATGAAAAAGACAATTGAGGCCGTTGAAAATGTTATCAAACATATCAGTTCCCTTCAAGACCGCCCTTCTCACTACAGTCTTCACAAAACATCTAAAATGTACCTACCTGAAGAATTAAACATTAAAATATTGCATCAAATGTACACAGAGATATTTCCAGAGTTTCCAGTGTCTTATGAATTTTATCGGAACTTATTTCAGACAAAATTTAATATTGCTCTTGGATATCCTAGGTCAGATACTTGCTCTGCATGTGATGAATTCAAAGCAAAAAAAGTAGTCTCTACTTGCAAAGAAACTTAACGATAGCAGCAGTGCTGAAGACATAAATAAAGAAATGAAGCGGCTAGAAACTCTTAATTTATTACATACAGTGTGCCATGCACAGACTGAAAATCAGCCAGAACATTCGTATTCAAGTTTAATTCCACTCTCCAAGGGAAAATACGACGACCTCCAATCCTTGAAGAAATTCTGTTCTGAAAATGCTCAAATCTATTTTTCAAGATTACTCATATTCAACAATGAGTAACTTGGTGTAAAAAATTAATTAATTTCATTATTATTTTTATTATTACATTTTATAAGGCAAACAGTTATGTATAATGTAACAGTTATGTGTAACATTCTGTAAATTAAGTGAACTATGATTGTTTTTGTTTACAAACATGTGCACCTTGACTTTTCATTGCTGAAAAACAGGACTGTATAATACATGACACTTATTTCGAAAGAAGAGTCTGTTAGAAAAACACCTTGAGAACAGTTCTGGGAAAAAAAAGTTTTCTGTATGTCTAAAGCGCTCGATCTGCTGCGTTTCTAAACTTAAAATTCAATTACTGCAAAATGTTAAAAAGTGGACTCTGATTGTTTTTCCCTTGTACTCTTCATATGTAAGAAACCGTGCAAATCCTTACAATAAAAACCGTATATGTCTATATTCAATAACAATTGTAATTCCTTGAATTGTTTTATTTCAGGAAACATTATATTACGATGCGAGATTGGATGGTTTTTTTACAGAAGTGAGAAAAATGTTTAAAAACCAAGCGATAACGAGGTTTTTAATTTCCGAGGTTCTGTAAAACACTTCACAAACGTGCGTTGTACGTTATTTTTTGTGCGATGGTGTTTCCAAAATAACAAATAATAGTAAAATAATATCTTTGTTGGAAATATTTGCGTTCATTATAAACAATTGACTAACGTTAACAGTGTAGGCAATGTTTATTAGTTGAAACTACAGCAGCCGTGACACCAATCACTGAGAAAATGGCGGCAAGTAGGTATTTATTATTTTATCTTCTTCTTCGTCGTGGTTTAGGCTTATTTACTAGCCTGTTCCGGCTCCAAAATGCTGCTGTTTTCCATCTTTTCTTTGGTCTTCCCAAACTTTTTCCTCCTCGTGGTGAATAGTTGCATGCTGCTTTTGGTATTCTATTCTCAATCATCCCTGCCAAGTGTTCTTTCCAGTTTGTTCTGTATTTCACTATTGTTGTGTTTAATTCCTGTACTTTTAGTTGTTGTCTTATTTCTGTGTTGTGTTTTAGTCAGTTCTTTGATACCCTGCTATTGGTCTGAGGAATTTCATTTCAGCAGCTTGTATTCTGGCAGATTGTTGTGTTGTCACTGTCCATGTTTCGGATCCTTAAGTAATAACAGGAACTGCCATTGTCTTGAATAATTTTATTATAGAGTCTTTCCTGGCTTTATTCTTCTAAGTTCTTTTTAGTGTTCCTGTTATATAATTAAACTTATTTAGTTCTTTATTTATATCTGTTTCCGCTGTCCATGATATTTCGCAACCTAGGAAGTTATATCTTACTACTTGTTCTATTGGTTTATTTTCTAATATTATCTTTGTCCGAACTGGATGAGCGCCCTTGAAGGCCATTGTTTATTTTTTTCTGGTGATATTTCCATGTTGTATTATTTTGATACTTCATTTAGTTTATATAGCATTCTTTGTAATTCGTCTTGTTTTTTTTTATTAAAATGTGGTCTTCTGCAAAGGCTACTGTTTTTACACGCTTTATATTAGCTTGACCTGTATCTATCTATGTAACAGAATCTTTCAACGCGATTTTCACCCACTTAAAATCATCGGATCGACTTGAAACTTTGTATACTTGTAGAGGACCAGTGACAATACAATACTTTCATATTTACTTTCTAAAATCCTGGCCATAATCATCAGAAAATAAAAAAACGTGTTTTTGTATCAATGTAACGGAATCTTTCAACGCGATTTTCACCCACTTAGAAACATAGGATCGACTTGAAACTTTGTATACGTGTAGAGGACCCGTGACAATACAATACTTTCATATTTACTTTCTAAAATCCTGGCCATAATCATCAGAAAATAAAAAAACGTGTTTTTGTATCAATGTAACGGAATCTTTCAACGCGATTTTCACCCACTTAGAAACATAGGATCGACTTGAAACTTTGTATACGTGTAGAGGACCCGTGACAATACAATACTTTCATATTTATTTTCTAAAATCCTGGCCATAATCATCAGAAAATAAAAAAACGTGTTTTTGTATCAATGTAACGGAATCTTTCAACGCGATTTTCACCCACTTAGAAACATAGGATCGACTTGAAACTTTGTATACGTGTAGAGGACCCGTGACAATACAATACTTTCATATTTATTTTCTAAAATCCTGGCCATAATCATCAGAAAATAAAAAAACGTGTTTTTGTATCAATGTAACGGAATCTTTCAACGCGATTTTCACCCACTTAGAAACATAGGATCGACTTGAAACTTTGTATACGTGTAGAGGACCCGTGACAATACAATAATTTCATATTTTGTTTCTAAAATCCTGGCCAGAATCATCCGAAAATCAAAAAAATTTAAACTGGTATAACAGGTTGCGGACTTGTCGACTTCTTAGTCAATCGTTGTAAGAGCTCAGTTGGTAGAGCAATGAACTCTTAGTGGTACATAATTTCAATAATCCATATGTCGCTGGTTCAAATCCTGCTAGGAGAGTTTTTTTTATAGAAGAGTATTACTTTTAGCTCATACTACAATAGTATCGAATTTAAAGATATTTACATTTTTATCTTATTCTGTAAAATATTAAAACTAAAAAATAAAAAATAAATAATAGTTTTAAAAAAACTAAAAGAACACGCTTTATTAGAAAACTAAAAAATGAAAAATATTTTTAATTTCCAATACGCTTGGGATAAAATAAAGTGGTCAACAAAAAAATCATCTCCAACACACATAGAATAAAATTAGAGTTATCTACAAAAAGAAAATAATTTTACCATCAAAAGCGTGGGGTGATTTTTATGATTTTTACATTTTCTTCTTAGAGAGCTTACTTTTACCAATATCTGTTTATTATTACTATATTTCCTAAGTTAATGCCCCCAGTCGTCATTTGCTTCCAGGATCTTGTCATGTCAAAATAAATGTTAAAAAGAGTGGTTGATAACCTTGTTAATTCTGTTTCAAATAAAGTTCAGTTAATTTAAAATGCAGCGATTTGTTTCGTATAATGTATATTAACACTACATTTTGGATATATTTTTGTATATACGTACATTGTACGTAGTATACATAGAGGGCAGTGGTTTTGCTTCCTACACTTGATTTGTAATATGCAATATAGACAGAATTATGGAAATATGGACCCCCCCTTATTAAAAAGACATCTGTAAAATGTTTAATCAGATTTTGGAGGGTGATGAAATACCAAAGGATTGGTGTATGTCATATATAACATCTATTCATAAAAAGGGAAATCGTAAAGACCCTGGAAATTACAGAGGAATCAGTGTGATGTCATCCATGAGTAGAATTTTTAGCATTATCGTCACAAACAGACTTGAACACACTATCGAAGGAAATGTTGGAAGACCAAGCAGGATTTATCAGAGGGAAATCATGCATGGATCACATTTTTAGTCTGGGACAGATAACAGAAAAATCACATGCTAAGGGCCAGGAAATTCATTTGATATTTGTTGATTTAGAAAAGGCCTATGACTCAGTGTCAATCAACCAACTTTGGGGTGCAATGGTTGATGTTGGTATCGATTTACCAACGATTTCACTTGTCCGACGGTTGTACCAGCAGTGCCAGGCTTCGGTTAAAGTGGGTAAGATGATATCCTCTCCATTCAGAACTACTAAAGGCCTGCGACAGGGCTGCAGTATGTCCCCTACTCTGTTCAAAATATACATCCAGCATATATTGGAGCAGTGGAATTGATATTGTGGAGTCATGGGAGTACCAGTCCAAGGTGGCACAGTACATTCCTTATTTTTTGCAGACGATCAAGTGTTGATAGCTCAGAGTCGCGAGGATGTGAAATACATGATGAGATAACTTCTAAATGCTTTTGTAATAGGAGGATTAAGAGTAAACATGGAAAAAACTGAATATCTTGTAGTAGGAGGGAGTGGACGAGATATATCCCTATCCCAAGGAATTAAGCTGTTAAAAAATTAGATATTTGGGATCACTTATTGATGAATCAGGGAGTTGTAAAGCTGAAGTAGATAGCAGGTTAGTACAAGCACGAATAGCCACAAAAATGTTGAATAGTGTACTTTGGAGTAGGACCATGTCAAACCACACGAAGAAGAGGATTTTGAAGTCTGTTGTGGAAAGCATAATGACTTATGGTGCTGAGGGATGGACTTTGGTAGAGGGACAAAAAACTAAGATCTTGGCAGTGGAGATGGATGGAATAAGACGCAGTGCCAGGGTGTCCAGGTTGGAAAGAAGAAGAAATGAAGAAGTGAGGCAGATGATGGATATGGAGGAGACAGTGGTGGAAAGGATCGAAAGACGAGCTCTTCAGTGGTATGGATGGCCATGTCAGGAGAATGGAGGATGATAGGTGGCCAAAACTCTTTTGGAATGGTCACCTTCTGGTAGAAGGAAACGGGGCAGGCCAAGAACAACTTGGAGAGGAGAGATCCATAGATTGATGAACGACCGAGGTCTGGAGGAGGATGAATGGCGTGATCGGCAAGAATGGTGAATGGGAATACAGGGTAACCGCTGAAAAGTGCAGAGACACTCAAAAGTAAAAAAAAAGTAAGTAATATTACAGAATAGTTATTTAGGTTGGCAACCCCGAAATGTAGGAAGTTGAACTTTCAATCATTGGTCGCCATTGCTGTAAGTTTGACATAACGGACTATAGCGCAGAACAGATGTATCGCTCACTTTAATGTGAAAATCAAGTAGATTACAACACTGTACACTGGTTTCAGGGCAGGTTGTTAGGAAGTACAGTTACGACACAGGTACAATTCGACATAACAAAATGTATGCTTGAAATTCCAATTTATATAGGCCTACGTTTTCTAGAGTAATGTACCACACAACATGTTCCAGTTGAGTCTACAATTCGTAGAATTCAATGATCCATAACTATATTACAATTTCATTCCAGTACGAGTATTTTTAGGTCATGAGTTTTGAGATTGAACATAGCGATGAGGTTCTCATTATCAGACTGTACTCTGTTGCCGCTGTTTTCGTGAACCATTGAAAAACGGTTTAATCTACTGACGCTCAACTAGAGAATAACGCACATGGTGAAATTAAATGTTTCTTACCTCTCCTCATATAAATCTTCTAAGTAGATCACGATTTCGAGACCATAACAGTCTCATCTTCAGTACAATCTTGACGACTGATGTTATGTCGATCGGAAGAAACGCTTCTTCTTCCCTCTGTTGGTGGACCGATGAACCTCTGGATCAAGTCAAAATTTGCTTCCCACAACGATGAAGGATGATGATGATGATGATAAGGATGATGATGATGATGATGATTATGGACATATGATTTAGGGGACCGTTTGGGCCTTAAAGTTTTCCTGACATTTGTCTTACATTAAAATATATATGCAGTCAATATGCCCATTTCACCAATTAATGTTTTAAAATGGTCAACAAGTTTCTACAGCCAAGCTGTCATTCTCAAGACCAGATATTGACTCAATATCTGGTCTTGAGAATGACAGCTTGGCTGTAGAAACTTGTTGACCATTTTAAAACATTAATTGGTGAAATGGGCATATTGACTGCATATATATTTTAATATTTTATCGCCAAGAAGATCACTTGTGTATTAAATTTGTCTTACAGGTGAGTAAAAACCCCGATAAAAACCTCATCCAGAAAAACTGCCCCGACTGGGGATTGAACCCGGGTCCGCTGCGTGACAAGGTAGCACGCTACCTCGAGACCACAGAGGTGGACAAGATCGATATAAAGTTCACTTAAATTATGTCTAGCGAACCAACTTGTCTCAAAACGTAGGCGGTTCAAGAGCCCGGTATAGCAAAAAAGTGCTATGGTGTTGAAATGAAAATGGCTACTCTTTACTACAGCGAACATGTACGTCGTATGATATTGCGAGAGTGGCTGAGAGAAGGAAATTGCTTTTTCTACCTCAACACGCTGATGACGATGTGGCGAGTGAAGAGTGCTGCTAAGTTACTGTAAACTACCATCATCTTGCTTTGTAGATTCAATAGCTGTGTTCCTTATCACATACAGGGTGGCACTAAAAATCCCTGCATAATCACGTAAAGTTAATATCAAGTATTATATCTAAAAAACCGTCTTGGAACTCTTTGACGTTAAGATCTTACATATACTAACATATGACAGGAATTATTTGGAATGCATATATATATATATATATATATATAGAATTTTAATGTTTACACATCTTTCTGTGCCTAAAGTTTTATTTTTCCTCTCCACTCGTCTCTCTCCATCAATCCATGTCCTCCAGTCCTCTTGCTCTCATTCCAGTTCTTATTTCCTGCTCCACGAGTTTCGAGGTCTTCCTCTCCTCCTTCTTCCAGGTGGACACCATTCCAATGTTTTCCTGGGTAATCTTTCTTCTTGCATTCGTCGTACATGCCCATACCAATTTAATTGCTTATACTGTATATAATCTACTATTGAATATCCAATATTCATTTTTTCTCTTATAACAGTATTTCTTATTTTGTCTAATTTTAAACATCTTGCTGCTCTCCCCAAGAAATCCATTTCCATCGACATAAGGTTTTGTTCTAAGTTTTTGTTGAATTTCCAAACTTCAGCTCCATATGTGACAGTACTTCTCACTATTGAATTATATATTTGTAACTTATTTTTCCTGGTTATATGTCTGTTCCATAAGACTCCATTCATCATTGCTGTTATTGCTCTACCTTTATTTATTCTATTCTTAATATCACTTTCTTTTTTATCCTCTTTATCCAATTTTACTCCCAGATACTCAAATTTCTTCACATCCTCTAATATACCCATTTCATCTTCTAATATCAAATCTTCGGTTTCGGCTCCACGTCCCATATAAAATGTTTTTTTCTAAATTTATTTTCAAACCCCAGTTATCGTATTCGTCCAATAATTTTCTGAATTATATATATATAAATATATGTAGAATATATATGTGGAATATATTTTTTTTTTGTTCAGTTTTCAAGAAGGTAGATTGTATTTATCCTGAGGTAGTCTATTTGAATCATTTCTCCGGCCAGTCCATAGACAAGTCGTGAGTCAGTGTATTTTGAGATTCCTAAAGTTCTCTTCAGAAACTGTGTTTCACGGACTCGATGGTTGATATGTCTTGCATTCCCAAATAATTTCTGTCATATGTGAGCATGGGTAAGATCTTAATGTCAAAGGGCTCCATGACGGTTTTTAAGGATGTTATGTCACGTTTGCCTTCATACTTACCGCTCTTGTTTTAATGTGAATCCTGAACTGTTTGTTTATAATCAATTGAGTTGGTGTTTTCTCGATGAAAATTCATATTTAACAATTAAATAAAAATAAAACTTAGTTTTATTTGATTTTCATATTTATTAAGATATAATTCAGTGACAGCTGTTTCGGTACACTGCACCTTCTTCAGACATGTTAAATTATGAATTGTGTTATTATAGTACATATCAACTGATATAAGCAATTTAAATAAAATAATTTAAATTTAAATAAATTATTGTTGTATTGTTGCTTAGATCATTTGATATGTACTATAATAACACAATTCATAATTTGTTAACATGTCTGAAGAATGTTCAGTGCAACGAAACAGCTGTCACTGAATTATGTCTTAATAAATATGAAAATCAAATAAAACTAAGCTTTATTTTTTATTTAAATGTTATTTGTTTATATATTATATATTTGAAGTAAATCTCCACTTCCGATTGTCGGATTTCGCTCATTTTTTGGGTAATACCTATCTCGGTTTATTTCAATGTGATATACTGAGTTTCGTTGTGAAACATCATCAAATGTGACCGTTAGAGCGATTTTTAAATTTTCACTTCATGTGAACTCCTATGCCTAATGGTTTTAGAAGGTTCAATTGTGAATCTAAACCATCAAAGAACCAATCAGACACACACAAAAAAGTTATCAAAATCGATCCAGTCATTTAGGAGGAGTAGAATAACAAACACACGTACAGAAGAATTATTGTTCCATGCTGACTCACCTGTAAATTCTGCTGTTATTTTCACCACATCCTCAATGGCTAATGTAGCATATCTTTCACTAAATTGTTCGAAAACAAAAATGATTTGTTTCTCTCCTTTTATCAAATTGTTTCTTTTCCAATGTTTTAAAAAATCCTACAGAAAGAGACATTTTGAAACAATTAATTCTGCATTGCGCGTGCGTATGAATATAACAAAGCTTATTTAATACATTAAAATTGTAATTATATAATTTAACATTATCCTACATGACTTACATATATACATGTGCTAGATCCATCCATAGTAATTCTGCCCGAAGGCAGGTCCTTCACTGCAATCATAGCATTTTCATGCTATGCTTGCAGATTTACTAGGGAATTGTGTAGGTGTGGTAGCTTCCCGTTGCTTTCCACACCGGTGAAGGATGATGATGATAATGATAATGGTAAGGATGATAATGATAAGGATGATAATGATAAGGATGATAATGATAAGGATGATAATGATGAGGATGATAATGATAAGGATGATAATGATAAAGATGATAATGATAAAGATGATAATGATAAGGATGATAATGATAAGGATGATAATGATAAGGATGATAATGATAAGGATGATAATGATAAGGATGATGATGATGATAAGGATGATGATGATAAGGATGATGATGATAAGGATGATAATGATAAGGATGATAATGATAAGGATGATAATGATAAGGATGATAATGATAAGGATGATAATGATAAGGATGATAATGATAAGGATGATAATGATAAGGATGATAATGATAAGGATGATAATGATAAGGATGATAATGATAAGGATGATAATGATAAGGATGATAATGATAAGGATGATAATGATAAGGATGATAATGATAAGGATGATAATGATAAGGATGATAATGATAAGGATGATAATGATAAGGATGATAATGATAAGGATGATGATGATAAGGATGATGATGATAAGGATGATGATGATAAGGATGATGATGATAAGGATGATAATGATAAGGATGATAATGATAAGGATGATAATGATAAGGATGATAATGATAAGGATGATAATGATAAGGATGATAATGATAAGGATGATGATGATAAGGATGATGATGATAAGGATGATGATGATAAGGATGATGATGATAAGGATGATGATGATAAGGATGATAATGATAAGGATGATAATGATAAGGATGATAATGATAAGGATGATAATGATAAGGATGATAATGATAAGGATGATAATGATAAGGATGATAATGATAAGGATGATAATGATAAGGATGATGACCATATGATTTCGGGGACCGTTTGGGCCTTAAAGTTTTCCTGACATTTGTCTTACAGCTGAGGAAAAACCCCGATAAAAACCTCACCCAGAAAAACTGCCCCGACCGGGGATCGAACCCGGGCCCGCTGCGTGACAAGGCAGCACGCTACCTCGAGACCACAGCGGTGGACATGTGCTAGATAAATATAGTTTTATTATTTCTACTTTCTCTATTTCGAGTGTTAGAGAGAACTACATTTTCTTTCAGGCTCAAAGGTAAAATAGTTATTCGGCCACTGAAAATGCAGTCATACATCTGCTTTGTTTGTATTACAACTGGAACTTAGCCCGGAAGAGGTACAATAACGTAAAGTTAAACATGATTTCGTTTTCACTGCGGTCCGACACATTTAAATAACTGGCAGGAGAAATTAGTATTTCGACAATTTAAACGTTAAAGAATTTTTCCTCGGGTTAGGGGAATATTTAACACCTATATTGTTGGTCGCTAAATATTCCAAAAATTTCTAGATTTTTGTCTCTTCCCGCGCTGGACTAGTGGTTATGCTCCTTGCCTCTGGTCCCGAGGGTCGCGGGCTCAAACCCGGCCGGAGTCGATGGATTTTTTTAGGATGGAAAAATCCAAGGAGCAAGTCCTTCGGGAGGGACTTTAACCCGTGGGCCCGAGTCTGCAGATTTTTTTTTTTTTTGAAAAGATTTTGAGGCTCGTAAAAGATCCTTAAGCCTGAATGAAAAGGCCTCTAAGCAAAATTTACCGAATTTTCCCGTCCTAGTACTACCTTGGTTTCCTAGATGTCAGTATGAGGCGGAACGTTGACCACGGACCACTCATATGACATCTATACGAAAACAAGTGTAACTAAATTATTATGGTTAAAATTCTTCCCTGTAGGGGGAGAGCGCCTAAATAGCTGTTAAGGGAAACATGGGCTTACAAGAAACAAGAAGATTCAATGTAAGGAGATTTTAATGCTAAACTGGGGCTGGAAAACATATTCAGGCCAACAATAGGAAAATTCAGTCTTCATGAAGATAGTAACGACAATGGAGTTGGATTAGTCACCTTTGCAACATCGAAGAATCTTATTGTTAAGAGCACAACATATCAGCATGAAGATATTCATAAATACGCCTGGACGTCTCCAGATGGCGAAACTCGAAACCACATAGATTATGTATTAGTGGACAAGTGGTGGCACAGTAGCATCATCGATGTTAGATATGTTATGGAGGGGCAGACTGCAATTCGGATCATCATCTGATCAGGGTGAAAATCAGACAACGGTTATCGCTCATGAGAGGAACAAAACGATAAAAATGATTCTGAAAAATTTGAATTGAAAAACTAGAGAAATGACGAACTATGACAAGAATACCAAATCAAATTGCTAATAGATTTGAAATACTGAAATCTTCAGAGGGAATGAGGTAATCGAAGAAGAAACTGATATAAATAAATAATGGGAGGCTATAAGAGATACTATTAAATTGTCAGAATCAGAAAGCGTTGGTTATTCAAAAAAGGGAAAAACAAGAAGTGGTTTGATGAGGAATGTGCCAACATTGTAAAGAAAAGAAAGCAAGCAAAAATCAATTGGCTACACGAGCCAAATGAAGTAAATTTAGAAAAATAGGTACTATTTGACGAGAAACCACCAGGTTATTATACAGTAAAAAAGAGGGAATATTTGAGAGAGAAGATTAATTAACGATCTTGAAAGGAATGAAAAAAATATGAACATCCGAAAATTATATCAGGGAATTAGGATTGAGAAGAAAGGGTTTCAGGCTAGAAGAAATAATTAGGAATGAAAATAGGGGTATGATTGCAGATTCCAGGAGCATATCAAATGAAAATTTACTCTAATCAGCCATTAAATGTACATGCAGAACAGAATATTGAAGGGGATAATTTACAGACAGCAGAAATTCCAGACAGAAACAAGTCTACACTTCCCGAAAAAAAAAGAACTAGTCGGTGGAATATTTTAAGTCCCAGACAGACGACACTGCGCATGTGCGTACAGCTCGAGCCGTGATACACACCCTACCGCATCAACACTTACTTAATTCTGTTCTCTTGTGGGTTGATACGATAACTGGCTCCGAAAGTCACTCAAAACTGAGATGAAATAATATTTTGTTGTTATATATATATATATATATATAGAAAGAGAGAGAGAGAGAGAGAGAGAGAGAGAGAGAGAGAGAGAGAGAGAGAGAGAGAGAGTATAGGGAATATCAACAACCATAAATAAAATGCAACCTGATATAAATAAAAAATATTAACTCTCCTCGCCTGGATTCGAACTTTCAATGTTCAATTTTGTAGTCCCATTCGGAACCGCAGAGCTAATCTGACGTTCTCTTTGCTAATCTAAAATGTTCCTATATGAAATGGTGTCATACTTTGTGGTTTGTTTATATTATGTAATTGAACTTAATTTGATTAAAATATATATACAGTCAATATGCCCATTTCACCAATTAATGTTTTAAAATGGTCAACAAGTTTCTACAGCCAAGCTGTCATTCTCAAGACCAGATATTGATTGAAGACAAAATTGATAATAAATAAATAAATAAATTGAGAATGACAGCTTGGCTGTAGAAACTTGTTGACCATTTTAAAACATTAATTGGTGAAATGGGCATATTGACTGTATATATATTTTAATATTTTATCACCAAGAAGATCACTTGTGTATTAAATTAATTTGATTAGTTTAGAATATTTGGGCACAATGACGTTCTTGTACGTTATTTATTAATTAAATTTAGGACTGTGATATTTACTATTATGGGGTTAGAGGTGCCTTTTTAATTTCATATTAAATAATCATTGTCTACGCATTGTCCCTCATTCTTCATAAGCGTGGCAAACTGGCATGATCTGAGTGGGGAAACTGATGGCCTGTGGACAAAATGTTAAGTTCGCTGGTCTCTTTTTTTTGTTTTTTTTTTATATTTTTTATGTGAGGAAGTAGTACTTGAACTTCCATATATGGCTTTTCTTTAAGGTCAGGTTCAGCCTACCCACAGGAGTTGGGTATAAATTATTCCACTCTGTTTTTATTAAGTTAGATAGTCCAGGAACTCTGGAAAAATTAAAATAAACTCGCAAAAAAAAAGTTGGCGCTACCTAGGATCGAACGCCAGGCATTCTCCTTGGTAACATATAGGACCATGACTCAATCGTATGTGCTACGGGGACACGATGGCAGGATTAGCAGGCGTTGCGAGTTTGGTCTCACAGATTCACCGTCCTTTACGAAACAGAGGGAGACAATGTTCACTTGTGAATCGCGCTATGAATGATGGACATGTGAACGAGCAAGAGTCGGCCATTTTTTTTTGGGTAAGTGTACATTAGATGTTGAAAATTGAAGATGTATAAAGCATCGATAGCTGGTTCGAGTCTCCATGGGGGAAGAAATTTTCTCATGGTATTTCGGCCAGTATGGGACCGGTGCCCACCCAGCATCGTGAGGCAATTGGGTAGCTACAATAAGTAGCGGCTCCAGGTTGAGGAATCAGCTATAACGGCTGGGGGACTCGACATGCTAACCACATGTCACCCCTACACCGGCTGTTGATCATCTACCTCTGTGATTGACACATGTGGATGTGAAGGGCCAGCAGCCGGTTGGTAAAAGGGCAACCGCTGAAAAGTGGAAAGACCCTCAATCGCAATAAAGCATCAGCTTCAGATGAGACCCCAGCAGAACTGATCAAATCAATAGGACAAAAATTGATGGACAAGATACGTCGGTTACTTTATGTGATTTGGGAAAAAGAAACTCTTCGAAATGAATCGAAATAATCGATTATCGTACCAATCTATAAGAAAGGAGATAAAACTGATAGCAACAACTACAGGGACATCTCATTACTCTCAACTTCGTAAAAAATCCTAACAAATATATTAGTAAGCAGACTTACTCCCTATATTGATGAAATTCTGGGAGATCATCAATGTGTATTTAGAAGAAACAGGTCTACAACAGATCAGATTCAACAATTGCCAGTTGAAGTCAAATGACGTGTCTCATGTCTAGGCCATAGCAGGAACACACAGTTTTAAATGATCGCTGTATACATGGATTATTTCTTCACTGTAACCCAGTCGTTGAACTCTAAGTGAACGTTTTCTCCAGATGTATTTAAGATAAGACTTGAAAGCATAATGATAGTCCCTTCGATTGGTTGCCGGCCAAAGGAAGGCAAGACCAGTGATGGGGCTGCCATCTTATAGCCTCTGGTCAGGCTTTTCTGGAGAAGAAAAGAAAATAAAGGAAAGAAGAAATGGAAGAAAGGAAAGACTCCCTAGCCCTCGGATGCCCTAATAGCGTCGGGGTCGAAAAAAACAAGAGTTAACCAAGAGAGGTTAGATTGGCTAGACCAGTGTTGACCTATGGTAGTGAAGCATGGACACTAAGAAAACAACATGAAAGCAGAATAACGGCTTGTGAAATGAGATTCATGCGCAGAACAGCGGGTTACACCAGATGGGATCGGAAAAGGAACACCGATATCTTAAAAGAATTGAAGACTATGCCAATTTTGGAATATATTAAACAGTACCAACTAAATTGGAAACACCATCTTGAAAGAATGAGTTCAAATCGGATCCCCAAAGCTGTTTATAATTATATACCAAGAGGACGAAGATCACTGGGCCGTCCTATGAAACGCTGGAGGGAAAATTTTCTATAGGATCGTAACAGGCCTTGGCCTAATACTTGGAAGGAAGAAGTATTTAAGATAACATTAGATCAAGTGTAATTAGGAAGGTAGACAACGATGTAAATATTATCACTCACCGCCTACGTGATTCTGGAAGTTTTTAATGGTTGTTTTGGCATTTCGAAAGCAAGATATAATCCAGAAAGCTTTAATTTTTTATCTCTTAATATTACATGTAAAAAGTGATTTACATTTCGAAGAATTAGCGGATTTTAATTTTAAAAATAACAATATTTCTTATAAAAATAAATTGTGTACATTCTGTTATAAATATTACAGGGATTACGTAAATCAGATTATACAAATTGTATTATATCGAGTTATTGAAAGAAGACGGAAGAGAAGTCAGGATAAAAATAATTCGGTCTGTTGATTCCTATAAATCCAGCCTTTCACAGTTCGCGAAACTGACGATCGTTAAGAATCCTTAAATAAATTTATGATTGATGATCAATATTTTTTTACAATTAAAATGTAATCTAATATATAAAAATGAATGTTTGTTTGCATGTTTGTTTGTTTGTTCGTACTTTATGCGCTGCCATACCGTTGATCCGATTGTGATGCGGTTTTTTGCAAAATGTTCAGGAGATTCTCAGGATGAACATAGGCTATAAGAGAATTGTGATATTTAACCTCTTCACCCCTAAAAATCACCCTTTGTAGTGAAAAACGTTAAATAATGTCCCTATTTTGACGCTTAAATGGCTTACGCTGCCTAAACCATAATAAATACATCAAATTAATGTACACAGAATTGAACATCTCAAAAAACTCTACAAAAAAGTCCCCGATAGCATATCTTTGTCTTTTACGGATAACTCAGAATAACCATTTTTGTCTTTCATTTATGCCAAACAGATCGGGATAAGTAGATTCCCGGGCAAGCCTGTTCTGCCATACCGTTCATTCGATTGAGATGGCGCTTTTTGAAAAATGTTCTGGAGTTTCCCGGAATGGACATAGGATATAAGAGAGTTGTAATACTCAACCCCTAAAAATCACCCTTTGTAGTGAAAAACGTGAAATAAAGTCCTTATTTTGATGCTTAAATGGCTTACGCTGCCTAAACCATAACAAATACACCAAATTACTGTACACAGAATCGAATACTTCAAAAAACTCTAAAAAAAAGTCCGCGACAGTATATTGATTATCTTATGGATAACTCACAATAACAATTTTTGTCTTTCATTGATGCCAAGAAGATCGGGATAAGCAGATTCCCGGGCAAGTATAACAGCGCACGGCTGGTGGTAAAAATGCATTATCAATTATTTAGGAGTAGCAGCGCTCGCCGGGTATTAGCTAGTGTTTTATATAAACTTTCCCTAGTACAATTTTTCATACATTTTAAGTAAGTCCATTTATTTATCTTTTATCAGAATTGTACATTGGAATCCAAGTCTTGGTCAACGAAATTGACAAGTTGATACAATTCAATACAACATTTCCATTTCAATTAGATAGCTCCGCCCATCTCTACAAATCGATAAGAAAGCATGGAAGTTCATAAATTATTTATTTTCAGAGAGAAGAAAATTAATTTCGTTTCAAGTTAATTTTGTCCAATTTCCTCGTATGAATATATACATAAGCTACTCAACATTATTGAGTGGAGTAATGTAAATAACATGCCACAAAAATACCAATGTTCAATTTAGTTGGTAACATTTTAACATTGGAAAGCATATATATTATTGTAGGAAATCTCAACAGAAAAATCTAAAGTCATGGCTTTCCTAGGAAAAGACCCAGTTCGCAGTAAAATTGTTATTAATAATAAAATATTAGAACAAACCAACACATTTAACTCTCGGATACCAAAACTGAATGGTATTAATAAGCTGTTAGTTTATGCTGATGATGTAGTACTACTGGCCGATAACGAGGAGATACTAAAGGCCAACACGCACACACTATTGAGTAACACTAAGAAATTAGGACTGGAAGTAAATATCAGTAAAACTAAATATGTGGTCACAGGTAGAAATTCAGTATATAATGGAAATGGACAGCTAATGACAAATGAGGGAAATTTTTGAGGAATTGGCTGAATTCAAATACCTAGGAACAATAATCACAAATAGGAATGAGACGCACAAAGAAATTAAACATAGGCTCAATTCTGGAAATGCATGCTATTATGCATTGCATAGACTTTTGATGTCCCATCTCCTTTCAAAAAACGTTAAGCTGAAAATATATAAAACTATTATTCTACCAGTTATATTATATGCGTGCGAAATATGGACTCTTACTTTAAGGGAGGAAAGGAGATTACGAGTATTTGAGAATAAAGTTCTTAGGAAAATTTTTGGACCAAAGAGAGATGAACAGACAGGTGAATGGAGAAGACTACTAACAATGAACTACATGGTCTTTATAGGAAGTCAGATATAATAATAACAGTTAAGTCTCGTAGACTGCGATGGCAGGACATGTTGCGCGTATGGGGAATGAAAGACGTGCATGGAAACTTCTTGTAGGAAAGCCAGAGGGAAAGCGCCCAGTTGGTAGACCAAGAATGAGGTGGGAGAACAACATTAACTATGATTTGAGGGAAGTAGATTATACAGGGAATGATTGGAAAGCATTACCTCAGAATAGGGATGTATGGAGAGCTTATGTCCGCGCGGCCATGAACCTACGGGTTCGATAGTGCCAGTGAGTGAGTAAGTAAGTAAGTATACCAAGTTACATACGAAGAAGAAAAAGATTTTAGTCAAAAAATTATAAAATTTAACAGAGTAACAGGAATTATAAATAATATTTTCAAGCCAAGCACAGTACAGCAACACACACGAACTAGAATTTATAAAACACTGGCCAGACCCATATTATGTTACGGCAGTGAGGCCTGGACAATTCGCAGTGTAGATGAACAAAGACTAACTGCGGCAGATATGAAATTTATGACACGTACTGCGGGCTATTCAAGGGCAGACCATAAAAGGAATTCTGACATTCTCAAAGAATTACAAACAGAATCAGTCATGGAATATGTACAAAAATACAGAAACAACTGGAAATCTCACGTACGAAGAATGAGGCAGAACAAGAATACCACGTCAGATTTTAAATTACCAGCCACCAGGCAAGAGATCTTTGGGCAGACCCTTCAAACGTTGGATTGAGACCGTAACAGACCACTAGGTCTATCACATGAAAGGAAGAAGAAGAAGAAGATGATATATTATTGTAATTACTTCATGTTGCACAGAATTGAATGGTAAGTGAAAATAGTATATTACGATGCAAGGTTGGGAAGTGGTTTTTACAGAATCGAGGAAAAATGCGATAGCGAGGTTCTTAATCTACGAGATTCTGTAAAACACTTCACAAACGTGCGTTGCACATTATTTTTTGCCCGATGGTGTTTTAAAAATAATAAATAATAGTAAAATAATAACATCTTTGTTGGAAATATATTGCGTTCATTATAAACAATTGACTAACGTTAACAGTGTGGGCAATGTTTATTAGTTGAAACAACAGGAGGCCTTGAGAACAATTGAATGAGTCATTTCGAAAAGGGATCACGTACAGCTGATCAAATTTTACAGGAGAAGAAAAAAAACTGATTCAACTTTTTTTATTATTGATTTCGTACATCTCAATGATGGATAAATCATATTTGAAGAGAAAAATTATACGCTCAGACCGGGACTTGAACCCGGGACCCTTGGTTCTCTAGACCAAGTGCTCTACCAACTGAGCTACCTGAGCAAGTACCGATCTAAACGCAAATCTTTCTCTATATACATTGTAATTCCCATCCACCAAATGCTGTGAAGCCATGCTTCTATCTTGCTCAGGTAGCTCAGTTGGTAGAGCACTTGGTCTAGAGAACCAAGGGTCCCGGGTTCAAGTCCCGGTCTGAGCGTATAATTTTTCTCTTCAAATATGATTTATCCATCATTGAGATGTACGAAATCAATAAAAAAAACTTGGAAAAAGCCGTACTGGCTGTAATGTATAATTCCCAAATATGTCTTCTTAATAAAGGAGCCGCCATTTGCAAGATAGAAGCATGGCTTCACAGCATTTGGTGGATGGAATTACAATGTATATAGAGAAAGATTTGCGTTTAGATCGGTACTTGCTCAGGTAGCTCAGTTGGTAGAGCACTTGGTCTAGAGAACCAAGGGTCCCGGGTTCAAGTCCCGGTCTGAGCGTATAATTTTTTCTCTTCAAATATGATTTATCCATCATTGAGATGTACGAAATCAATAAAAAAACTTGGAAAAAGCCGTACTGGCTGTAATGTATAATTCCCAAATATGTCTTCTTAATAAAGGAGCCGCCATTTGCAAGATAGAAGCATGGCTTCACAGCATTTGGTGGATGGGAATTACAATGTATATAGAGAAAGATTTGCGTTTAGATCGGTACTTGCTCAGGTAGCTCAGTTGGTAGAGCACTTGGTCTAGAGAACCAAGGGTCCCGGGTTCAAGTCCCGGTCTGAGCGTATAATTTTTCTCTTCAAATATGATTCAACTTGTTCAGGATAAAGCATTGAATCTGAAATTACTACTGAATAAAGTCAGAAAGTGCTAAAGGGATAGTGTAGTTGAACCCCGAAATGTAGGAAGTTGAACTTTCAATCACGCTCGACACTGCCTAACTACGACAAAACGCACTATAGCGTAAAAGTTAAAATTGAGTAATGAATCCTGAAATAGGCACACCTTCTTTACATGTATATTTGATTAATATTAATTGTAATCTAATAATATCCTCAACTCCTGTCCATTTATTTAGACCAGGCTCTAACTTGTGGTATAAAAAATGTTCTGAAATGGGTATTCCTATGAGGAAAAGTACTGCATTCATTGTTGTTTGCAGATGATCAAATAATTTTTGCAGGGGATGAAGATGATATGAAATATATGATAAATAAATTAATGGAAGAATATAAAAAATGGGGACTGAATATAAATTTACAGAAAACAGAATATATGTGTTTGGGAAAGGATGTGGATGACCTCACACTTGAAACAGGGAAAATAAAAAAATGTGAATTTTTTAAATATCTTGGGTCAATAATTACAAGCTTCGGTACCTGTGAGAGAGATGTACAGGCTAAATTGCAATGGCAAAAAATGCAACTAAGACATTACATGGAGTAATTTGGAACAAAAATATTACAAAGGAAACTAAACTGAAAATTTATAAGAGCATAATACAGAATATTTTGTCATATGGAAGTGAAACTTGGTCTTTGACGGAATTACAAAAGAATAAAATTAGAACTGTTGAATTCGATTATTTTAGAAGAAGCCTCCAAAAACAAGACAGGATAAAATAAGAAATGAATTCCTTTGGAGAGAAATGAAGGTCGCCACATCTGTTGTTAAGAGGATTGAAAATCAAACGCTTAAATGGTATGGCCATGTACAAAGAATGGAAAATGAAAGATGGCCAAAAATATATACCAATGGTCACCCCCTGGAAGAAATAAACGTGGTAGACCAAGATGAAAATGGAAAACCTACGTCAGAACAATAATGGAGGATAGGAATTTGGAGAAGGGAGATTGGAATGATAGAGATAAATGGAAACTGAAGACGGCAAACCTATAAGTGGGGGAAAGCCGAAGAAGAAGAAGAACTCGTGTCCAACTCAGGGTCGGGTCGAGGGATGAGATGAGATGAAGTCCCTTATATAGAAGTGTGTGAATGATAAGGATGCCGGCCGACCACGCCTAACGCACCATAACAGGGGCAGATAAACGAAATGAAACGAAATGGATGATATTAGTATGGAGAAATGGCAAAATGAAGTTGTGGCAGGGTAAATCGGTAAAAAACCCTAATATTAATTATGATTCTTAATTTTATAATTCTAACTACTTTATTAGTATCTTTTTATAATTTTTAATAATTAGCTAAAAATCTAACTAATATCATTGCCTCGGTTATCCCAACCAAGATCCGTCCAATTTCCATCACTAAAATGTAGGAACTTCAATTAATTTAATTTGAGCGTTTCGTCTCTCCCAAATTCCTCATTCGCCATGAGGATTTTCCAACTAAAATTATGTTCAATTCTGGATTGTTTCATAAGTGCTTGCTCAGATTTGAAATAGATAATGTCAGTACAATATTCATGTAACTAGTTCATTTTTAATTTTTACAATTCTTTGGGACCCTCAGGGGTCCTCATCTAGGGGATATATGGATGGCGACCACAAGGTGCCCAAGCTGAGCAAAACATTTCTTCCACTTACTTGTGTTTTGCACTCTTTTAACTTTACTATCTAACCTCTCTTGGTTAATTCTTGTTTTTTCGACCCCGATGCTATTAGGGCATCCGAGGGCTAGGGAGTCTTACCTATCTTCCATTTCTTCTTTCCTTTATTTTCTTTTCTTCTCCAGAAAAGCCTGACTAGAGGCTATAAGATGGCAGCCCCATCACTAGTCTTGCCTTCCTTTGGCCAGCAACCAATCGAAGGGACTATTATTATGCTTTCAAGTCTTATACGAGAATTTCCCGGAAGTTGGAGGGAAAGTTTTCTATAGGATCGTAACAGGCCTTGGCCTAATACTTGGAAGGAAGAAGAAGAAGAAGACAATTCTTCGGAAATTTCCTTTCATCTGAAAAAAAACTTCTGGTTCCTTAAATTCCAATTTATAATGACATAATACTATTTGCATCCTCTACCCGAATTATATAACAAAACAATTATTTACATCTATAGCATTTTTTGTTACCTTTAAAAAAGGATCTTAATGGGTTTATTTACTAAAGGCCAACACACGCACACACTATTGAGTAACACTAAGAAATTGGGACTGGAAGTAAATATCAATAAAACCGAATATATGGTCACAAACAGAAATACATTCTATAATGGAAATGGACAGCTAATGACAAATGAGGGAAATTTTGAGGAAGTGGCTGAATTCAAATACCCAGAAACAATAATCACAAATGGGAATGAGATGCACAAAGAAATTAAACATAGGCTCAATTCTGGAAATGCGTGGTATTATGCATTGCAAGGACTCTGGACTTCCCAACTCCTTTCAAAAAACGTTAAACTGATAGTATATAAAAACTATCATCATCATCAACAACAACAAGGATTAAGCACAATGGCCTGTTCCGATCTCATTATAGGTCGAATTGGTCCTTCCATCTCTTCAATGGTCTTCCCAACAATCTTCTCCCTTTTGGTTTATAATGATACATCCTGAAATCGAATCCGGTCTTTGCTTTGAGATGAATCAGTGTCTCCTGACCGCGTTACGAGTTATAATATATGGATGCGGAACTAGGACTCTTAATTTAAGGGAGGAAAGAAAATTACGAATATTTGAGAATAAAGTTCTTAGGAAAATATTTTGGACCAAAGAGAGATGAACAGACACGTGAATGGAGAAAACTACGTAACAGTGAACTGCATGGTCTTTATAGGAATCCAGATATAATAAGAACAGTTAAGTCTCATAGACTTCGAAGAGCAGGGCGTGTGGCACGAATGGGGAATGAAAGACTTGCATGGAAGCTTCTTGTAGGAAAGCCAGAGGGAAGACGCCCAGTTGGTGGACCAAGAATGAGGTGGGAGAATAACATTAACTATGATTTGAGGGAAGTAGATTATACAGGGAATGAATGGAAAACATTAGCTCAGGATAGGAATGTATGGAGAAGACTGAATAACAATGAATTACATGGTCTTTATAGGAAACCAGATATAATAAGAACAGTTAAGTCTCGTAGACTTCGATGGACAGGACATGTTGCACGTATGGGGAATGAAAGGCTTGCATGGAAGCTTCTTGTAGGAAAACCAGGGGGGAAACGCCCAGTTGGTGGACCAAGAATGAGGTGGCAGAATAACATTAACTATGATTTGAGGGAAGTAGATTATACAGGGAATGAATGGAAAACATTAGCTCAGGATAGGAATGTATGGAGAGCTTACGGTCGCGCGGCCATGAACCTACGAGTTAGTTAATTTATGGGTTTATTTATTGTGAATTTGTTATCCTAATATTAGTTATTTTGTATAATTGTAACAAATTTAATTTAGGATCAGCTCTCAATGGTCCAATACGCATTACAATCCCTTGCGGAAATTGGCCTAATTATTTTCAACGAACAACATGATGTCAGAGTAGTTAAATGGAGTTACATTTCAATAGCTTTTCTGCCACTTGTTTCACCCTCTGATGCTGTAAATACTAATTAAACAGATGAGCATAGCACATACTCTACATACTATCGTTAACCTTTCCAAGTTCAAGGTTACACTTGTTTATGATATGAAGCGTGTATTATGAATATTTAGCTTATTGTAAACAATTACTGTTGATCTAAACCAGCAATTACAATGTCAGTGAAATGTTGACACTGTGAGTGAGAATCAAAGACTGGAAGCAGCACAAATAATGTCAGTGCTTCAACAAGGGTCAACAAACACAGACCTACTTCGTTCTGCTGATGATGGGATTAGTTCCGAAAGACCCTATGTCAGAGACCGCCACACTTTACCATCTTTCAGAAACAAATTTTAAAATAAAATTACTAACAGAAACAACTCACTAATATTACTTTTTAAAAAATTAATAATGTGTTTTTTCATTATTTAATAAAAATAGATTTAAGATTTATGTTGAGTGATTCCGGGTTATGTGGCCGTGGTCCATAGTTGGTGTTGATACCAGACGTTTCGCCCTCAACTGCGGAGGGCATCTTCAGTGGCGAGTGCTTCTATGCGTGTTTCCTGGTCGGAAGATCTACTTAGAATGAGCGCTGTGGACGTAGAGGACGTTGTATTAGTGGTGGGTGCAGGGTGAGTGGGCGTGGCTCTTGCTGATTGGCTAATAGTCGTCTCCTTGTTGTCACTGGTGTTAATGCATTTATTTTCTAGTGTATGAAACCAGGCCTTAGACAGTTTGATACTTTCTTCTTTTCTGTTAATATTTCCCTTTATGCTTGTGTATTTCTATAGCCTCTCGGTATAATCTAGGGAAATAGTAGGAAGTTGTGGCTAAAACTTGTGTATCGTCGAATAGAATCTGGTGTCCATTCGTAATGGCATGTTCTGCTACAGCTGATTTATCCATTTCTCCTTGTCTGCAGTTTCTTTTATGTTCTGATAAACACCAACTATGGACCACGGCCACATAACCCGGAATCACTCAACATTACGATTACCGGCCGTGAAAGCCTGCATTCAAAGATTTAAGATTTGTTAATATATTTATCTAATGCATTGTATAATAAGCGATAGATTAATTCATTGTAGTTTATTAGCTTCTTTGTATTTTCTTTCTTTCTTTTCTTTTTATGTATGGTAGATTCGAGCTGTTATTCCTTTCTGTATTCATTCTATCATTAATTTAATTTTAATTGTATTTAATTTCATTGTATTATTAGACATTATTTTCATTATTATTCAATTTGACAGATAATTAATTGTTTAGTATGACTATTATTGTAATTTTTTTTTTGTATTTATATGTAACATATGTTTGTTCTGGTGAGTGGAAGAGAAGTTCACATGGCCTTAATTCCACCACGCTAAATAAATCTATTCTATAGAGTGTTAAAACATCTTAAGTTGAGGAGACTAACTATTTTATAGTTTTTAATCGTATTTGTTGTGAGTTAATATCTCAACGGAAACTTACCATGAATTTTACTTTTATCTAACGCTGGTATAATTGACAAAATTTGTCATTATCAGTGTTTACTATCACCTTCTAGTTTCAGAGTAACAGCATGTCGTACATTCACTGTATATATCTTAAGTTTAATCATTGCTATATAAAATACACATGCACGCACACATAACAAGGACATATATATTCCTTTAAAACATAAAGAATCGGCTGCGGTGGACTAGTGGTTATGCTCCTTGCCTCTGGTACCGAAGATCGCGGGTTCAAACCCGGCCGGGGTCGATGGATTTTTTTTACTTACTTAATACTTAATACAGGCTTTCCACTTTACAGCAGTTTACCTTTGATTCCTGCTTTCCAGAGATTCCTATCTTCCCATTGTCCATCTTCCATACCCCTCTTCATCATGGCATCATATATTCCCTCATACCATGATCTTCTACTTATTCCCCTTCTCCTTCTGCCTGGTACCATCGAATCCAACACCTGTTTAGGCCACTGGTCTTCCGGCATCCGTTGTACATGTCCATACTATTGTAGAGCTCTCTTTGTTATTCTATCGATAACAGTTTCTTGTGCATCCATTTCTTGTCTGATATATGTATTTCGAATATGTTGTAGCCTGGATATTCTCATACTTCTCCGTAATCCATCCATTTCTGTAGCCAAGATTCTTTTCTGCATCCTTTCATTTATTGTCCAGCTTTCTGATCCATATGTAAGTATACTTTCTATTATTGTCTGTATAATCCCTTTTTTTGTTTTTCTGGTCAAATTTCTACTCCATAAAAGACCATTCAGGGATTTTTTTTAGGATGGAAAAATCCAAGGTGCAAATCCTCGGGGAACGACTTCAATCCGTGGGTGCCGAGTCTGAAGATTTTCAGGCTCGTAAAAGATCCTTAAGCCTGAATGAAAAGGCATCTAAGCAAAATTTACCGAATTTTTCCGTCATAGTACTACCTTGGTTTCCTAGATGTCAGTTTGAGGCGGAACGCTGACCACGGACCACTCAAATTACATCTATAAGAAAAAAGTATGGTTCAAATTCTTCCCTGTAGGCTAATGCATAGTAAATTCGAGCTGTTATTCCTTTTTTATTCATTGTATCATTAATTTAATTTTAATTGTATTTAGTTTCATTCTATTATTAGACATTAATTTCATTATTATTCAATATGACAGATAATGAATTGTTCAATAACTATTATTGTAACTTTTTTTTTGTATTCATATGTAACATGTTTGTCCTGTCTAATATGACTACTATTGTAATTTTTTTGTATTCATGTGTAACATATGTTTGTCCTGTTTTATATGACTATTATTGTATTTTTTTTTGTATTCATATGTAACATATGCTTGTTCTGGTGAGTGGAAGAGAAGGCCACATGGCCTTAACTCCACCAGGCTAAATAAATAAATAAATAAAATAAAATAAATAATGCTCCTTGGTGAGCCACTAGACGTTGTATCGCAATTCACCTACCTAGGAATCACCCTACAAACAACTATTAAACCCTACAGAATACATGTGCAACAGAAGGTTTCAGCTGCAATAAGAGCGATATGCAGCATCAAAAATCTCCACCAATTATCATAAGTAATGCCACGAGTGATTTCCAAATTATCGATAAATTCACGACTCACGAAGTGAGGAGTGAATTTATCTAGAGAATTTGGAAATCAAGAGTGGCATTTGTTAGGACTATTTAACGAATAACATTAAGCTGTTTACTCACAAATCATTATTTAACTATAGTTATTTTAAAATAGTTATATATTTAATGTAAACGGCGATGTTTGAAAACAAATTAGAAACGATAGGTACGCTTCTACTGCTTCTTTTGTTTATCACTGCAACCAGATCATACTATTTATTGCCAAAGGAACGCAATATTGTAAGGAGGAGCTTTCTTAATATGGTAATTATAACACTGATAAATATTTGGTGAAACACGACTCTGATTGGTTGTAAAATAGAAATCATTGAAATGTGATTGGCCATTGACTCCCATTTGGGGCATGAGTTAAATAGTCAACAGAAACAGCTATGACGCTCTTCCAGACAGTCATAACTCCCATAACAACATATGGAATTAACATAATATGGGACAAACTCACAAACAGAGACTTGACACAAATAGAAACAGTAAAAGCACGCTTCATGAAAAGAGTTCTGGGAGTTGGAAAAACAGCACCTTCAAGAATGACGTACGTCTTAATGAAAGAAACCTTCTTCATTGAAGACATTAGACGGCAGCTATTCCTACCGAACACCTGCGCATATGAGACAACAATGCAAGGGCTACAGGAGAAGAGGAATGACATCCACACAACAGAGGCTATGTGTACGAGAGTGAACACTACCAAACTACGAGATGAGGCACATCCTAACACGGTATGCAATCCATGGCTTTCACCACAAGGTCTGCAGCACAAAGAGATTCCACGAGCCAAATCAAGAATGCATATGCGAACTGTGCAACAATCCATGTGAACGATATCACGTCGAAAAGTGTGCGGAAAGACAATTATCGTTTAACAAGTTTTGCTTAGACTAAATTTACTAACAATTTGCACATTTGTGCGCATTTACTTTCATTTCAATTCTTCCCTGTAGGGGGAGAGCGCCTAAATCTCTGTTAAGGGAAATATGGACTTAAGACAAGACAAGACAAGACAGGTAATAATTACAGTTGGTCTAAACCAGCAATTACAATGTCTGCGAAATTTTGACACAGTGAGTGAGAAACAACGACTCGAAGCTATACAAATTATTTTTTCAGATACTAACCTGGGGTGACTGCAGTAGAAGAGATAGGTTAAAAAATAAGGATATAAGAACTCATTAAAGAAAGCTGGTATAGTAGAAGACACAAAAAAATAATAAACGAGATAATGTTCTTAAGATAAAGTCCACCGCTCTGGTCTCGAGATAGCGTGGCCGGGTTCGATCCCGGTCGGCACAGTTTCCTGGGTGAGGTTTTTATCGGGGTTTTTCCTCACCTGTGAGACAAATGTCAGGAAAACTTTAAGGCCCAAATAGTCCCCGAACATCATATGGCCATCACAATCATCACCATTCATACTCATCTTAGATTAAGCTTAGGATTATGGTCTCTCCTGGCGCACCACTATCATCATCATCATCACCCATCATGTCTTCGGGGCAACGTAACCCCGCCTTCCAGGCGCCCCAACCTCAGAAGTGGGTTACAATTACGTCAATGCCAGGAAATAACACCAAAAATGTCCAAAAAAGGACAACCTGAGGCATTAAATATATATATATAATATATATATAATATATATATGTGTATATATATGTCCACCGCTGTGGTCTCGAGGTAGCATGCTGCCTTGTCACGCAGCGGGCCCGGGTTCGATCCCCGGTCGGGGCAGTTTTTCTGGGTGAGGTTTTTATCGGGGTTTTTCCTCACCTGTAAGACAAATGTCAGGAAAACTTTAAGGCCCAAACGGTCCCCGAAATCATATGGCCATCATCCTTATCATTATCATCCTTATCATTATCATCCTTACCATTATCATTATCATCATCCTTCACCGGTGTGGAAAGCAACGGGAAACTACCACACCTACAAAATTCCCTAGTAAAGCTGCAAGCATAGCATGAAAATGCTATGATTGCAGTGAAGGACCTGCCTTCGGGCAGAATTACTATGAATGAATATATATATATATATATATATATATATATATATATATATTCTTAAGATATAAATTAGGTCAGGAAGTAAACTCTCTCAATCGGATGAACGGTATGGCAGAGCTCGCTTGCCCGGGAATCTACTTATCCCGATCTTCTTGGTATCAATGAAAGACAAAAATGATTAGAGTGAGTTATCCGTAAAAGATAAACATATGCTGTCGCGGCCTTTTTTGTAGAGTTTTGTAAGATATTCAATTCTGTGTACATTAATTTGATGTATTTGTTATGGTTTAGGCAGCGTAAGCAATTTAAGCGTAAAAATAGGGACTTTATTTCACGTTTTTCACTACTATGGTGATTTTTAGGGTAAAAGGGCTGAATATCACAACTCTCTTATAGCCTTATGTTCATCCCGGGAATCTCCTGAAACATTTTGCCAAAAACAAAACAACATTGAAAATTGCAAATTTATCAAGTATGGCCGCACATAGAATACGAACAAACAAACCTACAAAGAAACAAACATTGATTTTTATATATTAGATTGGCAGTTCCTGCATTACTTTATGAGAGTGAAACTTGGGTAATGACCAAAAAATTACAAAGGTGAATACAAAGCGTAGAAATGAACTTCCTTAGAAGAACAAAAGGCTGCACAAGAAAGAATCGGTTAAAGAATGAACATATAAGAACAGAGTTAAATATATATATATAAACCAATGTTTCTTTGTTGGTTGGTTTGTTTGTTCGTATTCTATGTGCGGCCATACCGTTGATCCAATATATATATATATATATATATATATATATATATATATATATATATATACATACATTAAATGATAAAATCATAGGATATAGAGAAAAATGGTTTAGACATGTAGAAAGAATGAACGTAGCGTAGTGGTTAAGGCACTGAGCTACAAGCCAGAGGGTCGAGGGTTCAAGTCCCGTTGGGGTCAGGATTTTTAAACTGACCCAAACCCTCTGCCGGCACTATGGCCTTAGGGTCGACTCAGCCTCTAACGGAAATGAGTACCAGACGCTTGTTCTGGGGGTAAAGGCGGCCGTCACGCAGGGCTGACAACCCGGCTAACATAAAGTGCCGATTGTATAGAAAAAGTGAGAGCCTTAACCTCCTACTACCCCAAGGGCCTCCGGGCCTGTTGTGGGATCACTTTACTTTTACTTTTAGAAAGAATGAACGTAACAAGTTTACCAAAAGCAGCATTTAACTACAAACCAAGAGGTTCAAGGAATGTAGGAAGGCCAGAGAAAAGATGGACAGAACAACTGTGAGGCGGAACAGGCATTTTGCCTAGCCCGTGAAGTGAAGAAGTGTTTGATTTAAAATTCCCGTCAGTCTTAAAAATGTCTATATATGTTTGATGCCGCGGGAAACCTATCTGTATCTGGCAACATTGGATTCAACTGGGAGCAGCACTGCACCGATGCGACGAACGTAAGTTGCGGGGATTTACATGCTTGCTAACACCGTCTCCCTCCCGCCCCGCCATCACAAACCCAGAACACCTTTCCGTAGGACATATCTTGAGAAGGCACGTGGTAATGAGGACGTTAAACTTTAAGGTTCAAATAGTCCCGGAACATCACCTGGCCATCATTATATCAGCCATGTTTGGTATGAATATGTGTGAGTGATGTTTCTTCTTAATGCTGTGTTGTCTCGGAGGAGGCCCCGACATTTAGCTGACCCCTCAGCCAGCAAGTCCTCCATGTCCTTGTGTGGTCAAAAAATGTGTGTGATCCCTCTCCCGACAGGCCGTGTCACTGTAAGGTCCAAGTAGCGTGTGGCACGTAAAAGTACCCATAAGGCGAGATATTGAACTGCGTTAATGGAGTGGAATAAATTAAATTGAGGGGATTACATGAAAAATTAATAAACATAATATTTACAAAATAGGTAGAATTGATTTAATTGGCGGTACGTCATTCATTTGCAGGCTAAAGTAATGGAATTAGCAATGCTCGTCTCAGTTCTGTGTTGTTGTGTTAATTGACTTTACAGCTGTTACATTTAATCGTATATTTACATCATATCTAGACTTGTAAATAGAGTGATTTAACTTTAGTTAAAACCAAGGGACAAACTGTCAATTGACACACGGTGATTTGCCTTTTGTATCTCTGTATCTACATAATTCTATATCTTCCTTCGTTTAACTTCTCCCTTTATACATGTCCCATACTGTACCTGGATCTTGCATGAATACCACCAATCGAGAGAGATTTTTTTCTCTCTCTCACGTACAATAGCATGGAGGTCTCTCCAGCTGACTAACAAACTCAATGCCGGGGCCATTTCCAAGACTACACGAACATTTAAAAGAAGACAACACATATCCATATCAAACAAGCTATGGATGTTTATGTTGACCAGGTGGTTGCCAGGGACTACTGTACTTAGGCATTAAAGTTTCTAAACCCCCCCCCAAAAAAAAACCCTCACCTTCGTTTAACTTCTCCCTTTATACTTTATAGTATATACTTCCACTATACACTCCACCTGGGTCTTACATGAAAATCACCTATCGAGAGAGAATGTTTTATCTCTCTCACATACAATAGCATGAAGGTCTCTCCAGCTGACTAACCAACTCAATGCCGAGGCCATTTCCAAGACTACACGAACATTTAAAAGAAGACACCACATATTCATATCAAACAAGCTATGGATGTTTATGTTGACCAGATGCCAGGGACTACTGTACTTAGGCATTAAAGTTTCTAAACCCAAAAAAAAAAAAAACCTCACCTTCGTTTAACTTCTCCCTTTATACTTTATGGTATATACTTCCACTATACACTCCACCTGAGCCTTACATGAATACACTATCGAGAGAGAATGTTTCTCTCTCTCTCATGTACAATAGCATGGAGGTTTCTCCAGCTGAGTGACCAACTCGATGCCGGGCCATTTTCGAGACTACACGAACATTTAAAATAAGACCACATATTCATACTAAATAAGCTATCGATGTTTATGGTGGCCAGATGGGATAGTCAGTACTGTAATATAATAATAATAATAATAATAATAATAATAATAATAATAATAATAATAATAATAATAATAATAATAATAATAATATAGGGTTAAAGTTTCTAAACCCGAAAAACCCTCACCTAGAAATCCTCACCTTCGTTTAACTTCTCCCTTTATACTTTATAGTATATACTTCTACTATACGACCCTCCCTCCACCTGGGCCTTACATGAATACCACCTATCGAGAGAGAATCAACTCAATACCGGGGCCATCTCCGAGACTACACGAACATTTAAAATAAGACACCACATCAAAGAAGGTATGGATGTTTATGATAGCCAGATGGTAGTCAGGGACTATTATACTTAGGCAATGCCCTAGAAGCCGAAAGGTTGGGCGGTTCGAGTCACGGTGGAATCAAGGCTTTTTAACCGGCCTAAACCCTCTGGCGACACCATGGCCTGGGTTCGACTTAGCCTCTAACGGAAATAAGTACCAAACACTTGATCACGAGTAAAGGTGGCCGTCACGGAGGACTGACAACCCGGCTGACATAGCAGGCCGATTGTCTAGAAAGGTGGAAGCACTACTCCAAGGCCCTCCCAAGACCCATAGTGGAATCACTACGTTCTACATCTCTTGACTTTTACCTCTCAGTCAACCGCTGTGGCCTCGAGGTAGCGTGTGCCTTATCACGCAGCGGGACCGGGTTCGATCTCCGGTGGGGGCAGTTTTCCTGGGTGAGGTTTTTATCGGGGTTTTTCCTCGCCTGTAAGACAAATCTCAGGAAAACTTTAAGGCCCAAACGGTCCCCGAAATCATACGGCCATCATCATTATCATCTCACCATCATCCTTCACCGGTGTGGAAAGCAACGGAAAACTACCACACCTACAATTCCCTGGTAAAGCTGCAAGCATAGCATGAAAATGCTATGATTTCAGTGAAGGACCTGCCTTCGGGCAGAATTACTATGGATATATATATATATATATATATATATATATATATATATATATATAAAGAATGAGCTACATTGTATGTATAGGATGCCAGATATAATAATATAATAACATTAAGTCTCGTAGACTGCGACGGGAAGGACATGTGGCACGAATGGGGAATGGAAGAGGTTCTCGAAAGCTTCTTGTAGGAAAACTAGAAAAAAAACGCCCTGTTTGTAGACCAAAAATGAGGTGGGAGAGTAACATTATCCATGATTTGAGGGAAGTATATTATACAGAGGATGATTGGCTCAGGGAAGGGATGTATGGAGAGCTTGTGTCTGCTATGATTGCAGTAAAGAACCTGCCCTCGGGCAGAATTACTGTGGATGGATACTTCTTTAACATTATTTAATAACAGCCTGTAGTTTTCATGTAAGCCATGTAAATGACAATTTCCTGTTAATGTTTGAATGAAAACAATCTGGGTCACTACAGAATAAGCAACAAACATTATGCTTAAAATGCACTTGTGACAATCACATTCCTGTGTACAGAGCACAAGATTGCAGTACAGGGATATCGCTGGAAACTTAGAACAAAGTTTCATTAATTTCTGTTCATAGCTGCAAAACGCATTAAGGTCATGCACGAGGATTATATGGGTCAACTTGCTATACACATAATAATTAGTAATGTTGCAAAACTTAACTACTGCAGACAGAGAGAGAGAGAGAGAGAGAGAGAGAGAGAGAGAGAGAGAGAGAGAGAGAGAGAGAGAGGGAGGGTGGGAGGGAGGGAGGGAGGGAATACACGTATTAATATATGCCCGAAGAGAATGGACAATGCACACAGTGACATTTCAAATCAGAGTTCTTAAGTGTATTTAACAAGCGATATTGTCAAAACGGAAATTCTAACTTAGCAAGTGTTATTCTATACTACAGGGTGTCCGAAAAGTCCCTAACCATTTATGAGAAAACACTATTTTGTTACTCTCTATTGTATGTAATCTGAAATATGTTGAGCATACAACAACGAATAGACGTCGTAAGTTGGAGACTCAGTGGACTGGCCTTCGCTGAGGTACAAGAACAGTTTCACCGACGGCACCGAACAGAAGCCCCAACGCGAACAACCATAAGAGATTTGGTGAACAAGTTCAAGAGAACTGTGAATGTTTGTGACGAGAAACGTTCTGGGCGGTCATTGACATCACAGGATACTGTGCAGTGAAGAAGTAAATTGCTGTCCCAAGTTATGGCGACATTTTGAAGCAGCAATTATCTTCATGCCCGATGTCGTAGTAACATTTTGAAGAAGGATTGGTGTCCCAAAATACTGGTTCAGGTTGGGTTTTATTTTCGGTAGACCCGGATTCTCTTCTTAGGGTCGGAAGTTGGTACACTGGATAGGAAAACATTTCACAATCATAAAAAAATGTTTCTTGTAGAAATAATTACAATTTTTTTCACTTTGTAGGTTCCCAGCAGATTAAGTAAATTTAAGTGGTATTATTCTTCACTATCAATTAAAATAGATTATTTTCTTTTATGGAATCAATTATTCTTGTATTAAATATTATATTTTATCTTGAGAACTCTTCTTGCTTCTATCCTTGTGGAAAGTTATATGCAGAATGACTAGTGTAATTCTTTTTATAATTTTAAAGAACATTATTACATCACATGATGTTATATTTTAAATTCTATTGGTTAAAAGTCCATTAAATATAAGGTTTAAATATTATTTGTTAACTCAAAAAGTTAATTGTTTTAACATCCAATCAGAGTTTAGTTTACTTTCATTTAAAAATATGAAGTTAAGCAGGTGTTCTTATTACAGTTATAACAGAAAGCTTTATAATTCTGACAACAATGACTTAAAACAATTTTTAAAAGCATTATTTAGAAAGACTTACGTAATACAATTTCTTTAATTTTTACTGAGACATTTTTATTCAACAATGAACAACAATGAATTATTCAGATGTTTTTCTTTATTTAAGTTATATTTAAATTTTTAACGAGTTTTAAAGTATAAAATTATTAACTTTAACTTCCATACTTATGATATTAAAATCCTGCTATAGCAGACCCATACGACAGGCGATCGGGCAGAGTCCAAAAGCGTCGGTACTCGTCTCAGTTGGGAACACGACATCCCAAAATCCACTGTGTGGCAAATCTTGCACTTCATACTGAAGAAAAAGGCTTACCACATCCAGGTGCTCCATATCTTGAATCTGAAGACTATGCAGCACGCATGGCTATGTGCCACGACTTTAATTGAGCCCAGTAAACAATGAAGATTGTGTTGTCACCCATCCTATTCAGTGATGAGGCTACCTTTCATACTTGTGGCCTCGTCAATCGCCACAACAGCAGGACATGGGCTAATGAACAACCAAACATCGCCATGGAATTGGGACGTAGCACTCCAAAGGTGAACGTATGATTGGGCCTCACCCGAGCAGCATATTTTCGGTCCGATATTTTTAGTTGACTGAAGCGACAGTCCATTTTTCAACATCGTATTTTGCCACCAAGTTTGAAGCTATTCCTGGAGCTACCCAATTGGTTATTGACGTCAAAATTCTGGCATTAGGTAATGGCTGTTCCAACAAGACGGCCCCGCCCCCCACCACACTTTAGCGCATATTGCATGACGAGGGTTTACCTCAACCAGACGTTACCAGGACACTTGATTTGACAAGGCTCACCACGAATCTGGGCAGCACGCTCGCCTGATCTAACGCCCTTGGACTTCTTTGCATGGGGTTACATCAAGAGTCCGGTTTACAAGGTCAAAATGAAGGATTTGCAACACCTGCGTGAACGCATTTCGGCATCAGTGCGTACAATTACCCCAGTAATGCTGCGGCGTGTGTTTAGGTGCGCTGAGGAGACATGGCAACTCTGCTTCGATATGGAGGGCAGTCATGTCGAACAGCAGTGTCTTCTTTGATACTGCAAACATTTGATCTCAATTAAACTGCTCCTTCCCAGAAATGGTTAGAGACTTTTCGGACACCCTGTACTTGGTGATATAAAGATTAACAAGTGGGCAAGAATCCTCCTGGAGTCTCTGTCGTCAGCAAAGTGAAATCCGTAGCGCTATAAAGTAGCAGAAGTGCATAGATTTCGTGTATAAATTCGTGAGATATATATATAATAAAAACGTTATTTGTGCGTTAGTGCGTTTTGTCGTACTTACAGAAATGGCGACCATGATTGAAAGTTCAACTTCCTACATTTCGGGGTTGCCAACCTAAATAACTATACTGTAATATTACATATAAAACAAGAGTGTGGGAAGTAAAACCACTGCCCTCTATGTATACTACATACAATGTATAAACAAAAGATATTCAAAAGGTAGTGTTAATATACATTATACGAAACAAATCACTGCATTTTCAATGAACGTGACTGTATTTAAAACAATATAATTCAATAAATACGTACTTGCCGCCATTTTATACTGTAATAAAATAACTATACTGTAATATTACATATAAAACAAGAGTGAGGGAAGTAAAATCACTGCCCTCTATGTATACTACATACAATGTATAAACAAAAAATATTCAAAAGGTAGTGTTAATATACATTATACGAAACAAATCACTGCATTTTCAATGAACGTGACTGTATTTAAAACAATATAATACAATAAATACGTACTTGCCTCCTGTTGTGTCAACTAATAAACATCGTCCACACTGTTAACGTTAATCAATTGTTTATAATGAACGTCAATATTTTCAACAAAGATGTTATAAAAATAGCGCATATTCCGGTTTAAAATAGCAGTTACTTGAGAAATAACGATTTTATACTTATTCCCAAAAAGTATAGAAATGTACCACATCGAACCATCATTATTATGACCTCTGATATAACCATCTCTGGCGGTTAATTTAATAAACTGATCCAATATATGCACGGGAAATGAAGGTAGTAACGATATATGATTTGTATTTAATTTACAGTGTATAGCTTTGCCGAGTTTCCGGCATCCGTTTACCGGCAAATATCTGATTCACCTGTCAACAACAACTACTAATACTACTGATGGTATTTTCTCAGAATTTCTCATATAATAAAATATATGTATATACAGAGTGATTCAGAAATATGGCTATACGTTTGATCGCATTTTGTGACTAAAATATTATTATTAAAGGAAATATGATATCATTGGAAAGGGAATCCTTCAAATTACAACAATTGAACAAAACAAAACAAATCACTGCTCACGTGCAGCTTGGCGGGTTGATTTTTGTGGGCTAGCGTCGAACGCCTCCACAATTCTCTTCGTTGTTTCTGCATCCGTGCTAATGCCAGGTATTCCAGGTGGTTTGATTTTCTGCATCCTTCCCGTTTCCAGCAGACGTTTTTTCCACTTCCCACAGTCGACGGCTGCAATGCTACGTTAAACTCACGTCTTGCAGCCTCACGATCATTAGCGTACGTTATTGCCCATGCAGCAATTGTAATTTGCTGTTGTATATTCAACGCTATTTTGACTACTGACGTAAGTTCTACACTGTTTTGTTTTATTCCATTGTTGTAATTTGAATAATTGCCTTTCCAACGGTAATTTCATATTTCCTGTAATGGTAATATTTTCATCACACAACGCGATCAAATGTATAGCCATATTTATGATTCACCCCGTATTAGAAAATACGAAGCATTATAGCACCTGATGCCTTAAGAATAAAAATGGGACAGCCTGACTATAGTCTGTTCAGAAAAGAAACAATTCGTGACGTAAACAAGTTAATCATCAATCCCATTTTTCGGAATGTTTAAACATATTTGATACTACAAGAAGTAGAAAAATGAGTCGATCCTAGTGAACTACTTGTTATCATGTTCGCAAAGTTCGCCGGTTCAAACCCGTGCGTGGTCCATGGATTTTACAGACGGGGCTAGTTCTGTAGTGTCGGGACAATTTGTTTTCTTACACGAATTCTCCCATGTTTTATGGCATCCCCGGTAAAATTTTATGTCACGTTACACCACTGGATAAATTAAGAATTAAATAATGTAACATCTACAAAGATTTACATTAATGTTTCAATATAAATGAAAATGCAGCCAAGATTATCGTTATTGTTACTACTGTTATTATTATTATTTATTATTTTTATTATTATTAATATTAATTATTATTATTTTTATTTTTATTATTGTTATTATTATGAATATTGATTATTAATTATTATTTTTTTTATTATTATTAACGATAACAAAACATCAGGCACACATTCGCCTTTGAAAGTAGTAACCGCGCGGTCAACAATGCACGGAGATTTCAAATCGATGCGCGGTTGGTAGGATCGTAAATAAAAATCTGGGCTCGGTGTTTCTTAAAACGGATGTGATTTCTCCATGTCTTGAGTAAGATGGACATTCGCAAACACATGTGTTGGAAACAGAAAAAGTCTTTATCTTTCAAGTTTGTCCTATACCAAATAGAATTACTTATTTCATACATTATATTAGACTATAACTTATAAATTTCACTACCGCAAATATCATTGCGGGCCGCATGCGAAGGGATCGAGGGCCGTGGGTTGGACACACCTGATATAGAATTATTACATGTATTTTTGTGTTATATACAATGATCGTATTAATGTGGATTCATGCTTTCATGCCAATACATTATCAAACTACACGCAAAGTATATATTAATCTTTCTTCATCAAACAATTTTCTTAACAACCAACGTGTTCCGCTTTAATGTCTAATGTATACATGCATCATATCAATATTCAAACTGTACCACTAATTTATTCTCTAAAAATAACAAAAAGAACATTAAGGCTCAAGGTACTTTCTCTCAACTTTGTATGATCCAATTAAAATGTTATCCCCTAATTACATTACAATTATTATCGGATCAATCATAATTTATAGGTTGAATTGCAAAGAAGTTAAGTTAAATATAAAGTTTTAAGTTTATGAAAATCAGTAACAATAAACACTAACCAATGTATTACGCATTACCAGTGAAACCCAAATCACCCAAGCTAAAATGTTAAAATACTCAACGCGTTTCGATAGCGAAGCTATAATTATCATAAGTAATGCCACGAGTGATTTCCAAATTATCGATAAATTTACGACTCACGAAGTGAGGAGTGAATTTATGTAGAGAATTTGGAAATCAAGAGTGGCATTTGTTAGAACTATTTAACGAATGAAATTAAGCTGTTTACTCACAAATCATTATTTAACTATAGTTATTTTAAAATATTTATATATTTAATGTAAACGCCGATGTTTGAAAACAAATGACAAACGATAGGTACGCTTCATCTGCTTCTTTTGTTTATCACTTCAAACATATCGTACTGTTTATTGCCAAAGGAACGCAATACTGTAAGAATGCTCTCTAGTGGAGAAAAAATGAAACACATCAAACTGTATATTAATTCATTTCTGATGTCGTATGATGTAAATATGACAATTATATTTTTCTGGATTATTACCTGGGAAAAAATGCATTTAAGAAAGTGCAAACAGTGGTTTCTTTTTTTGGTGGTATAATAAATTGCTACAAATGTTTTTATATTAACTCCTGATGTGTTGACATCTATGCACTATATATAGAATCTGGTAGCCGTATTTCTTATAGGCTCAGTCACTGCAAAATAATGGTCAGACCTGATCAGAATATTAAAAAGGAGGAGCTTTCTTTAATATGGTAAATATAACACTGATAAATACTTCGTGAAACACGACTCTGATTGGTTGTAAAACAGAAATCATTGAAACGTGATTGGTCATTGACTTCCATTTGGGGCATGAGTTAAATAGTCATCATTAGTTATTGATTATTAATAAAGTCAACTTTTATAAGATTCATGATGTGTTCCGTTGAGGTATTATTCAAAATTAACATGAAATTATGGAATATTCACCTCAAAGGTCCGTCTCCTCAACTTAATTAATTATTTAACTGCAGCGCTTTCGGGACTTGTCCCATCATCGGCAGGATTCAAAACTAGTGTTTCACGTCTACCAGATCTTCAGTGAAACACCAGTTTTGAATCCTGCCGATGATGGGACAAGTCCCGAAAGCACTACAGTTAAATAATTAAGTTGAGGAGACGGACCTTTCAGCTGAACATTCCATAATTTTATGTTAATATTATTAATAATGTGTAATACAAATGGTTTACACATGTGGAAAGAATGAATATAACAAGATTACCAAAAGCAGCATTTAACTACAAGCCAAGAGGTTCAAGGAATGTAGGAAGGGCAGTGAAAAGATGGACAGAACAACTGTCAGGCGGAACAGGCAATTTGCCTAGCACGTGAAGCGAAGAAGAAGAAGAGGATGATATTAAAAATAGCTAAGAGATTTGACGATAACGCTGTTATATTTTTATACTCGATCTAATTATGTAAAACTATTAAAACAAAAGAAACATTTAAAATTGCATAAAGTATTGGCTGTACCTGTAATATTGTATGGCTCAGAAATAAGGATTCTGAACAAAGTCTTGTCTTGTAAGCCCATGTTTCCCTTAACAGAGATTTAGGCGCTCTCCCCCTACAGGGAAGAATTTCAACCATAATAATTTAGTTACACTTGTTTTCGTATAGGTGTCATTTTTTAGTGGTCCGTGGTCACCGTTTCCGCCTCATACTGACATCTAGGAAACCAAGGTAGTACTAGGACGGGAAAATTCGGTAAATTTTGCTTAAAGGCCTTTCCATTCAGGCTTAAGGTCTTGTTTTTACGAGCCTGAAAATCTTCAGACTCGGGACCCACGGCTTAAAGTCCCTCCCGGAGGACGTGTTCATTGAGTATGTTTCCATCCTAAAAAATCCATCGACCCCGGCCAGAGGAAAGAGCAGAAAAACCACACACTAGTCCACCGCGGCCGATTTTTGAAATAAGTAAATTATAAGAATCGAAGCAGCCGAAATGAAATTACTTATGAGTGGTTGCTGGATATAATTCAATGGATAAAAAACGAAGTGAAGATATTCGTAAAGAACTACAAATATTCAGTTTAACAGATAAAATAGAATATTATAGGAGAAAATGGGTATGACCATGTCTGCATAATGGATACCAACAGAATGCCTTAGGAAAGTCTTCTAAACTATACAAGTCAAGAGGAGGAAAAAGAGATCGGGGACGCCCACGAAAGAGATGGATACAGCAGCTATAATATTTGCAGCCGAAACGAACCAACAATGTTTAATCCTTGGAACCACATATCGATTTATCATCCTCGATAACTATCCGTCGCTATGAAATGTAAATGACCAATATTTGCAATAAATCCCCAAATCTATGTTAAAAAAGTATATTAATAATATTAAAATTACCAAATGTTTATTAAAAATGGGTGTACACTTACTTATCACTCCCTAACGCTGATCCAACCAGTGATTACCCAAAACGGCGATAGAAAATCATAGACTAAGTAGTATACTCTGTGGAGAAAATAGCAACATCACAATATTGTCTAACAGTGTCATAATATTGTGATTTGTATTTTAAATAAATACTTCAAAATTGTCTAATAATGTTATAAAAACTGTTTGAAAAAGTTTAAAATATTAAATAATGTTAGTAAATACAGAAGAAGAGCTATAGTTTACAACAATATAACTGACTATTTAACTCATGCCCCAAATGGGAGTCAATGACCAATCACGTTTCAACAACAAGAATAAAACTATTACTATAATTTTCCATATTGCTGATGATTTATTAGGATCGACATATTATGGTTTATACTATAAATAAAATTTACGATGTGATATAACTTATAGAGAAAATAAAGACATAGAAAATAAAGTAAATAAATTTCAGGCTATTTGTGGAACCATAAAAAGAACCTTAGGTCGGAAAACAAGGAAAGATACGAAACTTAAATTATATAAAACAATGGCTGTTCCTTTGTTGTTGTATGGAAGTGAAAATTGGATAATGAAATCAAGGGATAAAAGCAGGATACAGACTGCGGAAATGCTGTTTTTACGTAATATGAAAGGATGTACAAGAGCGGATAGAATAAGGAATGAAACTATACGAGAAGAATTAAATATATATAAAATTGAAGATAAAATCAGCGAATATAATAATAAGAAATGGACAGAACACTTAATGAGAATGAACAACGAAAGAATACCAAAAAGAACCTTCCTGTATAATCCCAGAGGAACAAGAGATGTTGGCCGAGCACGCAGAAGATGGACTCCACTTTTAACTTCGCCGGAACAGGCTGCATAGCCTAAACCTTGTAGTAGAAGAAGAAGACTATAAATAATTGCGTAATAATAAGATATCTGATGCGTGTTTTAGGAACTTTCTAGCATGTATGGTTGTGTGAGAACGGATCTGATATTTAACAATGAGTGTCGTAGCTTTTCTCTCTCTTTCGCCAGTTTAAGGATCTAGGGAGTTCAATTTGATTACTGCTTTGTTTGGAAAGGAAGAGTGTCCGGTGCCACAGATTACTGCATGTACGAGTAGATGAACCTCAACTAGCCACACTAACATTATTATTAATATTATTATTATTATTAATATTATTATTATTATTATTAATATTATTATTATTAATATTATTATTATTATTATTATCATTATCATTATCATTATCATTATCATTATCATTATCATTATCATTATCATTATCATTATCATTATCATTATCATTATCATTATTATTATTATTATTATTATTATTATTATTTATATTTGCTCTAACCTCGACTTCATCGTTACCCAGTGAAAGATACATATGTTAATTGGTGTTTCTCGTATAATTTATCATATTTAGGGGCCTATAATATTATTATTATTGTCCCGCGCCGTAGCCGAGCGGTTAAGGTAGGAAGCCTTGGCGCAGAGCTACGGGACTTGCGCTGGTTCGAGTCTCCATTGGCGAAGAAATTTTCTCATGGTATTTCGGCCAGTATGGGACCGGTGCCCACCCAGCATCGTGAGACAATTGGGTAGCTACAATAAGTAGCGGCTCCAGGTTCATGAACCAGCTATAACGGCTGGGGGACTCGACATGCTAACCACATGTCACCCCTACACTGGCTGTTGATCATCTACCTCTGTGATTGACACATGTGGATGTGAAGGGCCAGCAGCCGGCTGGTAAAAGGGCAACCGCTGAAAAGTTGAAAGACCCTCAATCGGAATCGGATTATTATTATTATTATTATTATTATTATTATTATTATTATTATTATTATTATGATCATAAGTATTGTTATTGTTATTATCGTATAAAATGTTTGCACATGACATTTACATTGCTACATTTAATATATTATTAACTGTTTATAATTAGTATAATGTATATCTATATTTGTCAAATATTTATTTGTATTTGAGCTGGTTGAGTGGAAGAGAAGGACTTATGGCCTTAACTCTACCAGATTAAATAAAACATTATTATTATTATTATTATTATTATTATTATTATTATTATTATTATTATTACTTTTTTCAGGATTGTTCCTGTTATTTACACACAGGTATCCTCAACCAAAATATACAATTTTTTTTCTTCCTCACTTCCTGATCTTACATGTCTGCTTCTGTCATATTTCTCTTCTTCATGTTGTCTTGATTTCCCTTTATTCACGTTGGCTTTGGTCTATCACGTTTCACCTTTGCAGGAGGTATCTTATTATTATTTCTATTATTATTTCTATTATTATTTCTATTATTATTTCTATTATTATTTCTATTATTATTTCTATTATTATTTCTATTATTATTTCTATTATTATTTCTATTATTATTTCTATTATTATTTCTATTATTATTTCTATTATTATTTCTATTATTATTACTATTATTATTACTATTATTATTATTAATATTATTAATAGAACTATTATTACTATTTTTACTAATTATTATTATATTATTATTACTATTATTGCTATTATTATTGTTATATGAACTGGAATGAGAACAAGAGGATTGGTGGACATGGAGTGGATGGATAGAGACGAATGGAGAACGAAAATAAAACTTTAGGCACAAAAAGATGTGTAAACATTAATATATATATATATATATATATATACACAGAGGATGATTGGAAAATATTGGTTCAGGATAGGGATATATGGAGAGCTATGTCCGCGCGGCCATGAACCTACGGGTTCGATAGTGCCAGTGAGTTAGTTATGTAAGTATATAAATAAACAAATTATTTATATTATTATTATTATTATTATTATTATTATTATTATTATTATTATAACTAACTCACTGGCACTATCGAAGCCGTAGGCTCATGGCCGCGCGGACATAAGCTCTCCATATATCCCTATCCTGAGATTATTATTAATATATTACAATATGTAATTCACTCATATTTTTTTTATTTCAACATTTTAAACTATTTCTGGAGGTTATTTTATGCCTTAACATTCCTTAAAAAAACTAGGATGAACTCGATACTTCTAGAATGTTTACCCCGTGAACAAGCCTCATTACAGATCGCTTAATATCTTCTCAAGAAGAATAGTTTTTTATACTACAACTTTTATCAGAAAGACGATGCTTAAACAATTGTATTATAAGATAACCTATTTGTGAAGAGAACAAAATTTCAAGATTATAATGATTTATAAATCTTGAACTAGGCTTATGTTAACATTTCACCGGTAATGATTACATTAAAAAACAGAAGTTAGTAATAAATATTCAAACAGAAGATTTTCATTTATATTTTAAATAATGGGAAATTTTTATCCTAGTGCAGGAAATATTTTATAATTATTAGAGACACAAAAATGCAAGAAATAAAAATTGCAATACTCACAGTATTTATTCTTCTCAGAAGAAGCTGTTCCCGCCATAACTAGTAGAAGAAGGAAGAGAATTCCTAACGGGGCCCAGAAAGGGGGTCCGGGCCCCCTTGACACTAGCGCCATGCTAGTTAAAAGGCGCTGCTTATCGCCATATTTATATTATAGTACCATTATATCACCACCTGCGTCGTTACCGTCGCTGCTGTGGTTTGAAACATAGAAGACGTTTCACACTGCGCATACACGGGTCTACTGTCATCATACAAACATACCACGTCCCATTGTCACATACAAATGTATCAATTAATTGCCTGCCACAAATTTCAATCCGTTATGTTAATTCTTAAAGTAAATATAACATATTCCATTCCAATTCGATTATATGTAGTGTCGGCCATTACTAAGAGAGCTAGTTTCCCGATGTCTCACTGTGTGGCGCTGGTATAGGCGACGAAACATCCCATATACCGAGAAGAAATCGAATTCAGAATTTAAAAACTCATATTTCCGGGTTTTATAATCTCAACACTACTTTCACAAATAAATATCTCCTTTCTTCACTTGTACATAACCCTATATACATTGTGCATTTATATAATGTGCAAAATCGCTACATCAGAGGTTATATCATTCAACCGGAGTTAAAAAAATTCTCAATTAAATACACCACACTGTTTGAAATGTGTCATTCAGCAGGTGCCACACACTCATACTGGAATTAAACGTAAAACGTGCGGTTGTAACGTTTGGCATGAATTAAGTCACTTCACGTACCGAATACACTATCATTCATGCTCACCCAATGAACGCTGGGTAGAGTATGGTCTTTCTTTATTCCGAGCTATCTACACGCTTATAAGTAACTACTTGCTCCCTTCAGTTGGCGGTATCGATCTCGACTACACTAGTGTTCGCGGCAGACTATACCACACTGCCATCTGCCTGGGGTATCTGTAATAATGTGCCACCCCCTCTCACTCCTTCTATCGTACACCCTCTAATATCAGCGTATCTTAAATACTAGCGCATGCGTCCATTTTATACTTCTTTAAACGTATAATGTGTCGTAATTTTATTCTTGAACAGATTTTATATGTATTAATTAAATAAAAATAAAACGCAGTTTTATTTGATTTTCATATTTATTATATAATTCAGTGACAGCTGTTTCGGTACACTGTACCTTCTTCAGACATGTTAAATTATTAATTGTGTTCCAACTGATCTAAGCAACAATACAACAATATTTATTTAATTTTTTTAATTTAACAAAGGGGATTCATTCAAATCAAGTTGAGAATTTAACAGTTTTTTACTACTTTTAAATTTATTGACCACCTATTCCAATTTAATCATTGTTTCGATCCAAATTTTGAAATTTTACATATTTGTGATAAGGGTAAGAAGTTAGATCTTTTGGAGGCTGTAGAAATTAATAAATTTAAAAGTAGTAAAAAACTGTTAAATTCTCAACTTGATTTGAATTAATCCCCTTTGTTAAATTTAAATAAATATTGTTGTATTGTTGCTTAGATCAGTTGGAACACAATTCATAATTTGTTAACATGTCTGAAGAAGGTACAGTGTACCGAAACAGCTGTCATTGAATTATATAATAAATATGAAAATCAAATAAAACTACGTTTTATTTTTTATTTAATTAATAAATATGGATTTTCATCAAGTAAACACCAACTCAATTGATTATTTTATGTGTGTTAAGATATTCAACTTTGAAGGTCTGTAGTAAAATACAGTAAAACGTGTTTAATCCGGAACTGAATGATGCGGAAATCTGTCCAATGTGAACAAATGTATTGGTCCCGGAAAAATAATAGTAATTTTACGTGTATTTATTTTGTATAAAACGGAATCTGTCCAAAGCAGAAACGGAAGGATATTTCTACATAATTCATTAAAAAAATATGTTTATATAATTACTTTCCATTTCAATTGAATTCCCGTTAGGCGAAATAACAATAAATGGTGATTTCTACCTCTGGGTGAAGTGCAGTTTTTAAAAGTAAAGTAAAGTAAAGTGATCCCACAACAGGCCGGAGGCCCTTGGGGTAGTAGGAGGTTAAGACTCCCACTTTTTCTAGACAATCGGCACTTTACGACAGCCGGGTTGTCACCCCTGCGTGACGGCCGCCTTTATCCCCGGAACAAGCGTCTGGTACTCATTTCCGTTAGATGCTGAGTCGACCCCAGGGCCATAGTGCCGCCAGAGGGTTTGGGTGAGTTTAAAAATCCTATAGCAAGTTGTGACAAACCAATTATTTAATTTAAGTGACTTTTTTAACTTTATGTTCTAAAATTTAAAGGGCCAAAGTCTAGAATTGTAGAATCTAAAATAAAATATTTTTCTTGGTACTTACTCACTTACTTACTTACTCACTGACACTATCGAACCCGTAGGTTCATGGCCGCGCGGACATATGCTCTCCATGCATCCCTATCCTGAGCTAATCCTTTCCAATCATTCCCTGTATAATCAATACTTCCCTCAAATCTTAGTTAATGTTATTTTCCCACCTCTTTCTTGGTCTACCAACTGGGCGTTTTCCCTCTGACTTTCCTACAAGAAGCTTCCATGCAAGTCTTTCATTCCCCATATGTGCAACATGTCCTGCCCATCGCAGTCTACGAGACTTAACTGTTCTTATTATATCTTCTCCATTCACCTGTCTGTTCATCTCTCTTTGGTCCAAAACTTTTCCTAAGTACTTTATTCTCAAATACTTGTAATCTCCTTTCCTCCCTTAAAGTAAGAGTCCATGTTTCGCACCCATATAATATAACTGGTAGAATAATAGTTTTGTATATTTTCAGTTTAACGTTTTTTGAAAGGAGTTGGGATGTCAAGAGTCTCTGCAATGCATAATAGCACGCATTTCCAGAATTGAGCCTATGTTTAATTTCTTTGTGTATCTCATTCCTATTTGTGATTATTGTTCCTAGATATTTGAATTCAGCCACTTCCTCAAAATTGCCCTCATTTGTCATTAGCTGTCCATTTCCATTATCTTGGTGACTATTGGTTATTAAGAGGCGCTTTCTACTTTTCAGTTTTTTTTTCCAATTAATTCAGGTAAAAATCATGACTATATGCAGACAAATTCTTTGATAATAATGTTTAATTCTGAAACGTAATGTATTCGCATTCAACTCTCGTTTCTCCATTCGTTATAAAACATCAAATAGAATAATTCAATATGTTGTTTTTACTATAAAAAGCTTTCATAAGAAATAAAAGTATACTGAAATGAGTTAGATTGATCAAAGCTCTCTACAGTAAATCCACTGTTGGAACTGCCAACCCTCACTGAAGTACACCGACATAGTAACTTAACTTATTCATTACTTTATATATTTTATTATACATTAATGATAACGTAGTTTAATTTATATTCTCTCTGTATTTTACAAATTAGGCCAAGAATGGGGTGGGAGAATAACATTAATGATGATTTCAGGTAGGCAAATTATACAGGAAATGATTGGAAAACATTAGCTTTTATAGCCTATGTTCATCCCCATACACTGGCTAGATGATCGTCTACCTCTGTGATTAACACATATGGATGTGAGGCCAGCAGCCGGCTGGTAGTCCAAGGGCCTTCTAGGCATGTCGCGCTAGCAGTTTTTTTTCTATTCGACTAAAATTAAAAACAAATTTAATTTATTTAGGCGTAGCAGCGCACGCCGCTTATTAACTAATTTTACAAAATTAATCATGCTTATATATTCTTATATATAACTTTCCACAACTTTCCCACAAGGACAAAGTGATACAGACAATTTTTGAAATTGATGAAATACATTTTGTAAATACATTTTTAAAAGTTTCAAATTGCAATCGAAGCATACACACTATAAAGAAATTTAGTAAATATGGTTTTTTAAAATTGAAATTGATCCTCTAATGGCAGCGATGGCAATTTTAGAAAGATACACCCTGTCCAAATCTAAGGAATTCCAACATTTAGCTAAGAATCCTGGTATAGTACCTCTTGCCCCGATCATCAATCCTGTGACAGTTATACTATCTATTTGTTATTTATCATAAGTAATGCCACGAATGATTTCCAAATTATCGATAAATTCACGACTCACGAACTAAGGAGTGAATTTATCTAGATAATTTGGAAATCAAGTGTGGCATTTGTAAGGACTATTTAACGAATCAAATTAAGCTGTTTACTCACAAATCATTATTTAAATATAGTTATTTTAAAATATTTATATATTTAATGTAAACGGCGATGTTTGAAAACAAATGAGAAACGATAGGTACGCTTCATCTGCTTCTTTTGTTTATCACTGCAACCAGATCATACTATTTATTGCCAAAGGAACGCAATATTGTAAGAATGCTCTCTAGTGGAGAAAAAATGAAACACATCAAACTGTATATTAATTCATTTCTGATGTCGTATGATGTAAATATGACAATTATATTTTTCTGGATTATTACCTGGGAAAAATACATTTAAGAAAGTGCAAACAGTGGTTTCTTTTTTTTTTGTGTGTGGTATAATCAATTGCTACAAATGTTTTTATATTAACTCCTGCAAGCGCTAATGTGTTGACATCTATGCACTATATATACAATCTGGTAGCCGTATTTCTTACAGCCTCAGTCACAGCAAAATAATGGTCAGACCTGTTCAGAATATTAAAAAGGAGGAGCTTTCTTTAATATGGTAAATATAACACTGATAAATATTTCGTGAAACACGACTCTGACTGGATGTAAAACAGAAATCATTGAAACGTGATTGACTCCCATTTGGGGTATGAGTTAAATAGTCTTTGTAATAGTCAATTGTTGGCTCATATATGGCTTTCTTTTCACGGTCAACTTCCTCAGGTTGGCCTCTATGAGTCTCAAAACGGACTGTGGGATCTAATATCATACCAATTTTAGAAGATGGTCTAAATGCAATAATATCTATTCGTCTGTTACATCCTTTAGTGGCCACACCATGAACTTCTCATTGTGAATAGATCTTTGAAATAGATCACTTTTACTGCTAAAATGTTGAACTATCCTTACTTACTTACTTACTCACTGGCACTATCGAACCCGTAGGTGCATGGCCGTGCGGATATAAGCTCTGCATACATCCCTATCCTGAGCTAATGTTTTCCAATCATTCCCTGTATAATCTACTTCCCTCAAATCATAGTTAATGTTATTCTCCCACCTCATTCTTGGTCTACCAACTGGGCGTTTTCCCTCTGACTTTCCTACAAGAACCTTCCATGCAAGTCTTTCATTCCCCATACGTGCAACATGTCCTGCCCAACGCAGTCTACGAAACTTAACTGTTCTTATTATATCTGGCTTCCTATAAAGACCATGTAGTTCATTGTTATGTAGTCTTCTCCATTCACCTATCTGTTCATCTCTCTTTGGTCCAAAAATTTTCCTAAGAACTTTATTCTCAAATACTCGTAATCTCATTTCCTCCCTTAAAGTAAGAGTCCATGTTTCGCACCCAGATAATATAACTGGTAGAATAATAGTTTTATATATTTTCAGTTTAACGTTTTTTGAAAGGAGTTGGGACATCAAGAGTCTCTGCAATGTATAATAGCACGCATTTCCAGAATTGAGCCTATGTTTAATTTCTTTGTGCATCTCATTCCTATTTGTGATTATTGTTCCTAGGTATTTGAATTCAGCCACTTCCTTAATAACGAAATATACGATATACGCTCGTATTTAATTTATGACGTAGATCGCTTTTTAACAGTCCTCTGTTTATATACCGTACTGTATTCAAAATATGTGGTTTCAGAAAATCGATTTTCCTTTAGCATTGAATCTGAATGAGCACGGTTCGCCAACTTCAGACGAACGTAAATCCCAGCTTTAAGTCTCTGGAGTGTTTCTCTAATTCCCTTAACTTTGGTTTCGAGAGCCTCCAAGTTATGCTAATCCCTAAATCAAGCTAATTTTGATGTTCGGATTTCCAAACTACTTGATTTATAATCTCTCAATGTTTTATTCTGAAAGGTCATGCAAGTTTTGGTTAATACAACAAACAAATTAATGACACGAATGAATTTTATTCAAAAATATATGTAATCAATTGAGTCAGTCAATATTGACAGAAACCTAATAGAAATTATTAAACAAACCTATAAAGATAACTCCGCTTATGTTAAAATGGGAAATATAATGTCTAATCCTATAAACACCTCAAAGGGATTGAAACAAGGGTGCAGTCTATCACCAATTTTATTTAATATTTATGTAGAATTTATATTAACGAAATGGAAACAAAGCTGCAAAGGTATGGGGATCCCAATAGGCAATAGATTTTTGCTGACATTACAATTTGCCGATGATCAACTGGTTTTAGCGCAAGACAATTTTGATATGGAATTCATGATAAAAAGGTTGAAAAGCACATATGAATCATGGGGTCTCACAGTAAATTTACAAAAAACAGAATATCTGGCAATAAATAGCAATGAAAGAGAAAACTTAGTATTGGAAGATGGAATCCAAATAAAGCAAGTGAAACAAACTAAATATTTGGGAATGATTATGGATAACATCGAAGGTATAGGCAAAGAGAACATAAAACATAGAATTGAATTGAGTAGCAAAATAATATCATCATTAAATTCCATATGGTGGGATAAGCATATTTGGAAAGACACAAAAAAATATATTGGTAAAACATTGGTGGAATCTGTTGCAATGTACGGAAGTGAGGTATGGACAATCAATAAGTACTACAAGAATAGACTAATAGCTCTAGAAATGGATTATTTACGAAGAAGTGCCAGAAAGTCTAAATTAGAACGTGTCACAAATAAGGAAATTAGAAACAAAATGGAAGCAGAAGAAAGCATAATTGAAAGAATTGAGGAAAAGGAATTAAAGTGGTTAGGACATGTTTTAAGAATGGAAGATGAGCGATGGCCGAAGCAACTATATGAATGGCATCCTAACAGAAAGAAGAAAAGAGGAAGACCAAGGTTAACATGGAAGGAAAACATGAAGACAGTAATGCAAGCTAGAGGGCTAAGCATCGAAGATGCCCAAGACCGTAGGCTTTGGAGGATTGGCACGGGAAGACGGCAGCAGCTGTAAAAACCCGAAGATAGATAGATAGACAATTGAGTTAGTGTTTACTTGATGAAAATCCATATTTATTAATTAAATAAAAATAAAACGTAGTTTTATTTGATTTTCATTGTCGTATTGTTGCTTAGATCAGTTGGAACACAATTCATAATTTGTTAACATGTCTGAAGAAGGTACAGTGTACCGAAACAGCTGTCACTGAATTATATAATAAATATGAAAATCAAATAAAACTACGTTTTATTTTTATTTAATTAAAAAATATATGTTCTGCACAGTATTTGACACCCGAATGAGCAACTACTCGTGCTCGGGTGCAGTTCAGTTACACAAATAATACATAGGCCTATAGAATATATACATTACAAAGTTTTATTAAAGAGAGAGGGAAAACAAAATATATTATTCTAGGAGCCAGTTTCAAGACGTTAAATTAAATTCTAGCACGAAAAAAAATATATAAATAACGCAACGGAAAATAAAACATATATATTTACTCATCCGACCAGTCTCATGGGCTTGTGGTCAGCTTTTCTGATTACACTGAGCAACAGAAAATAACTTACTTACTTACTCACTCACTGGCACTATCGAACCCGTAGGTTCATGGCCGCGCGGACATAAGCTCTCCATACATCCCTATCCTGAGCCAATGCTTTCCAATCATTCCCTGTATAATCTACTTCCCTCAAATCATAGTTAATGTTGTTCTCCCACCTCATTCTTGGTCTACCAACTGGGCGTTTTCCCTCTGGCTTTCCTACAAGAAGCTTCCATGCAAGTCTTTCATTCCCCATACGCGCAACATGTCCTGCCCATCGCAGTCTACGAGACTTAACTGTTCTTATTATAACTGGCTTCCTATAAAGACCATGTAGTTCATTGTTATGTAGTGTTCTCCATTCAAACTTTTTTTTTGTCTCAGAAAGAAAAATATGTGATTCTGATAGTATTTTTTCTCCTGAGTTCAAATATGAAATCGGGTTTTCTCCATCGCGCAAGGTTTCCGAGAGACAGGAATTTATAATTTCAAACACTTCAATATTTTCTACATTCGTAACTATACAACATTCGAACATTCGGACTCGCTAGAAAATACGAAATGGCGATTTTCTGCTATATTTCGCCTGTGGAGCATCCCTCTTGATGGTCCAACAATAATTGGCCAGCATATTAGGATTCCATTTGCCTTGATATCTCTTTTCCATAGCTGAAATCTCCTGAGTTAGCTCATTTGGTTTTATTTTACAATGGGAAAATGGACAAAAAAGTTTATTAAAAAATAATTATTTAAATCCATTAATTGAAATTCGAATAAAAAAAACTGTGGGTGATGGAGAAATTCCGAATACATAAATTTGAAAACACGATAAAAAAACTGCATTAAGTACAACTATTGGTACTCATGAGACAAAAATCATGTTGATCAGTGTAATTTTATACAGCAGTCACGTCACATAATATCAAACCAAACCCGTCAGTATATTAAAACAGCATCTACATAATATAATATTTTTTAGGAATTTTTTCATAATTTGTAATATTCAATAGCAGAAATTAAGAATTAATTCTTAGCTTGAAAAACTTTTTAAATGGTCGTTTTCATAAATATATCACAAATAAACCCTTCTTCGCACAAGGAATAAAAGAAAGTGGCCTTGAACCCGTCAAAGTTGATGAGGGGAAGAAGTTAAAATATTTTCTGTTCGAGAGCAGCACCAAGTAAATAAAAAATTAACAAGATCTACTCAAAATGAAGGGTCCATATTACCCGAATTTCCTCTACCTACTTTTTCTTTGCATTCTGCACAATAATATATAAATAAATAAAACCAAATCCATGGCAATCACTGGAAAGGGACTTTCGAGAGTAAAAATAATAATAAATAATAAACCAATAGAACAAGTAACACACTTTAATTATTTAGGTAATAATATATCACAGTTTCATAATCAAAAAGATGTGGAAACAAATTTAGAAAAATATAACAGACTAAATGGTGTAATTAGGAGAAATTTTGGAAAACAAATGAGGAAAGAAATACAATTGAGATTTCATAATGTCATAGCTAAACCTGCTCTGCTATACGGAAGTGAATGCTGGACACTTCGAGCAAAAGATAAATCCCGCATTAACAGTTCACAAATGAGATTCCTCCGATCACTAACTGGAGTTACTTTAAGGGATAGAATGAAGAGTGATGAGATAAGGATGCAGTGGAATAGTAGGGAAATGGCTGAACATATACAAAATTATCAGATTAAATGGTTCCAACACGTCCTGAGAATGTCAAAATCTCGTTTACCAAAGATGATTTACCACCTCAAACCTAAAGGCAAAAGAGACCTAGGAAGACCCTTCAACCGATGGAAAGATCAGTTTTTGTAGTCGCAGAACGGGCATCATCACCCAATACTGCAAACGGAAGAAGAAGAAGATAAATAATAGTTTTAAAAAAACTAAAACAACACGCTTTATTAGAAAACCGAACTAAAAAAAGAAAAATAATTTTAATTTCCAACACGCTTGGGATAAAATTAAAGTGGTCAACAAAAGAGTTATATCCAACACATCTACGATAAAATTAGAGTTATCTACAAAAAAATAATGTTACCATCAAAAGCGTGGGGTGCTCTACATCAATTAATACATTTGATAATAAACAGATATTGGTAAAAGTAAAGTCTCTAAGAAGAAAACGTAAAAACCATAAAAAGCACCCCACGCTTTTGATGGTAAAATTATTTTCTTCTTTGTTGATAACTGTAGTTTTATTCTATATGTGTTGGAGATAATTTTTTTGTTGACCACTTTAATTTCATCACAAACGTGTTGGAAATTAGAATTATTTTTCATTTTTTAGCTCGGTTTTCTAATAAAGCGTGTTGTTTTAGTTTTTTTTAAATATTATTTATTTTTATTTTGGTTTCTAATAAAGCGCGTTGTTTTAGTTTTTTAAACTATTACTTACTTACTCACTGGCACTATTGAACCCGTAGGTACATGGCCGTGCGGACATAAGTTCTCCATACATCCCTATCCTGAGTCAATGCTTTCCAATCATTCCCTGTATAATCTACTTCCCTCAAATCATAGTTAATGTTCTCCCACCTCATTCTTGGTCTACCAACTGGGCGTTTTCCTTCTGGCTTTCCTACTAGAAGTTTCCATGCACGTCTTTCATTCCCCATACGCGCAACATGTCCTGCCCATCGCAGTCTACGAGACTTAACTGTTCTTATTATATCTGGCTTCCTATAAAGACCATGTAGTTCATTGTTATGTAGTCTTCTCCATTCACCTGTCTGTTCATCTCGCTTTGGTCCAAAAATTTTCCTAAGAACTTTATTCTCAAATACTCGTAATGTCCTTTCCTCCCTTAAAGTAAGAGTCCATGTTTCGCACCCATATAATATAACTGGTAGAATAATAGTTTTATATATTTTCAGCTTAACGTTTTTTGAAAGGAGTTGGGACATCAAATTATTTATTTTTAATTTCTAGTTTAATCGATTGTCATAAACCGGAATCCCATGAAAATTTAATTGCTTAATACTCTTAAAAAATCCTCCGGGCTGGATTTGAACCAGCGACCTATGGATTACTGAAATAATATTCCACCGCTCTACCAACTGAGCTCTTACAACGATTTACTAAGAAGTCGATAAGTCCGCAACCTACTATACCGGTTTTTTAATTAATTTATTTATTTTATTTTCTGATGATTCTGGCCAGGATTTTAGAAAAACATTATGAACTTATTGTACTGTCATTGGTCCTTTATAAGTATACAAAGTTTCAAGTCGATCCAATGATTTTAAGTGGGTCAAAATCATGTTGAAAGATTCCGTTACATAGATAGATACAGGTCAAGCTAATATAAAGCGTGTAATTATAAGTATTATCGTCTATACCCTGTACACATTTACAATAATCAGTCATTATTTTATTTAATCAATGATTGCAAATAGAATTTCTCAACCAATGTTTTTATGTGTTTCATGTACGTATCTCAATGGCTGTTTTTATTATTGAATCTCTTTAACTTGTTTCTAATGTGTTTTCGTTTCCAGTTATTACGGGTTCTACTGTAATAAATAATTATGGTGCTGCGAACATTACAGTTATAGGTTATTACAACTATTATAGTGGAAGAATACAGAATTCGCAGTAAAACGTACTGGTACGTGCTAATAACTTCTGGAATGTTCTCTGATTTACCCATTACATTTAGATTTATTTTTTACAGCAATTCAATTTTGTATCTCTTCTATGTAAAAGGAATTTATCGATTGAAAAAGTTATAAAAAATTAATTAACTATTAAATATGTTTTAATATTTTAAATTTCATACCTAATTATATGAATTCATACACCAATATGGTGTAAAATAAAATTATCTGCTTGTATCTTGTAAGCCCATGTTTCCCTTAACAGAGATTTAGGCGCTGTCCCCCTACAGGGAAGAATTTGAAGCATACTAATTTAATTACACTTGTTTTCGTATAGATGTCATTTGAGTGGTCCGTGATCAGCGTTCCGCCTCATACTGACATCTAGGAAACCAAGGTAGTACTAGGACGGGAAAATTCGGTAAACTTTGCTTAGAGGCCTTTTCATTCAGGCTTAAAGATTTTTTACGAGCCTGAAAATCTTCAGACTCAGGACCCACGGCTTAAAGTCCCTCCCGGAGGACTTCCTCCTTGGATTTTTCCGTCCAAAAAAATCCATCGACCCCGGCCGGGTTTGAACCCGCGACCCTCGGGACCAGAGGCAAGGAGCATAACCACTAGTCCACCGCGGCCGACACACACACACACATATCCGTCCATCCGTAGTAATTGTGCCCGAGGGCAACTTCAAAGAGGAAATATATCTCTCCATAAGTCTCCAAAACTTATATTTTAAATAAACTACTCCTTGAAATTGGCCTTTCACTACAATCAGAGCATTTTCATGCTATGCTTTGCAGCTTTACTAGGGAATTATAGGTGTGGTAGCTTCCCGTTGTTTTCCATACCGGTGAATAATGATGCTAATAAGGATGATGATGACCGTTGGGCCCTAAGCTTCCCGACATTTTTCTTACAGGTGAGGAACAACCCCGAAAAGAAACCTCACCCAGGTGCCTGTACCGACCGGGAATCAAACCCGGTCCCGCTGCGTGACAAGGCAGCACGCTACCTCGAGACCACAGTAGCGGTGGACCATGACATGATAAGAAAAATAAATACCTGGATGGGATTTGTACCCCGACCTCTGGATTGGTATTCCAGTGCGCTACTAATTACGCCATCAGGCAAATCTAGTACAAACATTTATTTTTCTTATATAACATATATATCCATCCATCCATAGTAATTCTGCAATCATGGCATTTCCATGCTATGCTTTGCAGCTTTACTAGGGAATTATATGTGGCAGATTCCCGTTATTTTCCATACCGATAAGTTGATGATGATGATAATGATAAGTTGATGATGGCCGGATGATTTTCGATGACCTAAGGCCGGGCGCCCACTAATATGATCGTGATATGATAGTGATATAACAAATACACTGATCCAACACGGACTACGACAGCAAAGTGACCTGACGCTCACTGGACTGATACATAGTACAACATGTCGTCGGAGGACGAAGACGTTCTCGATCTAGTTTATTTAGCTAATATCAATTATTACAACAGAAGACGTAAAAGGCGATTCTGGGTACATCCTTTTTGGCTTGCTAATGTGGTGCTTGTAATGTGTTCAAAGAATTAAATATGCACCCGGAAAGATTTAAAATATTCTATATGATGAGTCGTGAAACATGTAACTTATTGCTACAGAAAGTTGGACCTGCAATTTCTAAAAAGGACACTTACTTACTTACTTACTCACTGGCACTATCGAACCCGTAGGTTCATGGCCGCGCGGACATACGCTCTCCATACATCCCTATCCTGAGCTAATACTTTCCAATCATTCCCTGTATAATCTACTTCCCTCAGATCATAGTTAATGTTATTCTCCCACCTCATTCTTGGTCTACCAACTGGGCGTTTTCCCTCTGACTTTCCTACAAGAAGCTTCCATGCAAGTCTTTCATTCCCCATACGTGCAACATGTCCTGCCCATCGCAGTCTACGAGACTTAACTGTTCTTATTATATCTGGCTTCCTATAAAGACTATGTAGTTCATTGTTATGTAGTATTCTCCATTCACCTGTCTGTTCATCTCTCTTTGGTCCAAAAATTTTCCTAAGTACTTTATTCTCAAATACTTGTAATCTCCTTTCCTCCCTTAAAGTAAGAGTCCATGTTTCGCACCCATATAATATAACTGGTTGAATAATAGTTTTATATATTTTCAGTTTAACGTTTTTTGAAAGGAGTTGTGATATCAAGAGTCTCTGCAATGCATAATAGCACGCATTTCCAGAATTGAGCCTATGTTTAATTTCCTTCTGCATCTCATTCCTATTTGTGATTATTGTTCCCAGGTATTTGAATTCAGCCACTTCCTCAAAATTTCCCTCATTTGTCATTAGTTGTCCATTTCCATTATATAATGAATTCCTACATGTGACCATATATTTAGTTTTATTGATAAAAAGGACACTAATCTCAGAATTTCAGTTAGTGCTGAAGAACGCCTTCTGATAAGTATCAGGTAAATATTTGTTTATGATTGTAATTTATGAAGTTCCGTATCTTTTTCAGTGACACAAAAAACTGTAATCTTGAATAACTGAATTATCTATTATTTCCTTTTTAAAATTATTTTAACGATTGCATAATAACTGATCTTTTAACCACAATTTTATTAACCTCAGATTCCGACAATTCCTTGGCAATCCTATGACATGCCTGATCTTGAACATTTCTGTTACTGGATTGGTTCAATATAGTATCATAAGGACAAGGATATTCTTTAATAAGTTCAACAAATGTTATATTGAAATCAAGATCGTCTCTCATCTTCACACTTGTATAAGAGCAACTCACAACTGACACAACAAAAAGTGGAGCATGCAGCACTTTGAGCGACACAACACAAACAGTTGGTGTCAAATTGCTGTCGTATCAGACGAATGGGCTCCTTGCAATTCGATATCACGGGTTATAAAGAAACATACACGCTAGCAACAAGCAAAGCAACAAATCCGCGTCTTGTTGCTGTCGCTTGTCGTTCCAGTGGGCGCCCTGCCCAAGATTCCTGACATTTGTCTTACAGCCGAGGAAAAAACCCGGAAAAAAAACCCCTCACCCAGGTGCCTGCCCCTACCGGGAATCAAACCCGGGCCCGCCGGGCACAAAGCCGGACCACACTCTATTAATGTTTAAATTTTGGAACACATCACAGAAACGTTAAGAGTGAATACAACATAAACCCCATCTTCCAAAAGTAAAAGAGTTTGCATAGAGATGGAATGAATGATAAATATCTGCAGTGCAGAGAGAGAGAGAGAGAGAGAGGCAGGTGCAGCGAGATAAGAATGATAAGACTTATGAACACTAATTAAGCAGCTGAGATAATGTGTCCGCACTGGCTCATCGAATAAATGCTTGACTATTAAATACGAGAACATAACATCTTCAGTATTCGAGACCACTGCAGACACTGCGACTTGCTACACTTTAACAGGGACGGTTTTTGTTTTAAATCACAACATTTATGTGTACAAAAACTTCATACAGCGCATCATTATTGTCAACAAACTGCTCTCCGCTGATATACATCTAATTAAAATTATATAAATGCAGTGAAGCGGGAAATTTAACCAATTCATTCCTCACAAATATTTAACATATTTTTCTACCATAATTAAAGACTGGAAAAGTCGTGCCACTGTAAGGTCCGAGTGGCGTGTGCCATGTGAAATGTACCTATAAGGTGAGAGGTTAAATCAAGATAAAGAAGAAGAAGATTAAAAATTGGGAGAATAAAATACAATTTTATTATTTTGATACTAGGTCAGTATTACTTCCAATAATCAAATTGTTACAGCTCCTAAACGAAAGCTAACAGAGATGCATTATTATCATTATTAAAATAAAAAGAAAACTTAGTTTTACTTGATTTTCATATTTATTAAGATATAATTCAGTGACAGCTGTTTCGGTACACTGTACCTTCTTCAGACATGTTAACAAATTATGATTGTGTTATTATAGTACATATCAACTGATCTAAGCAACAATACAACAATAATTTATTTAAATTTTTAAATTTATTATTATTGTTGTTATTGTTATTGTATTGTTGTTATTGTTGTTGTTGTTATTGTTATTGTTGTTATTATTGTTATTATTATTGTTGTTATTACTGTTGTCATTCTTGTTGTTATTGTTGTTGTTATTGTTGTTGTCATTGTTGTTGTTGTTATTGTTGTTATTGTTATTATTGTTATTATTATTATTATTGTTTTTTTCGTAAATCCATTGTTTCCGAGGCTTAAGATTCGTTTTTTTAGCAGTTTATATTTTTTACGATGAGCGAGGAGCTGGGTCCACACATCAACCTCTAACCTGAAGGATCGGGTGATTTTTTTATCAAAGTTGTCTTCCTCTAGCCTTTGATGTACCAGCATCAAACTACAAGGCAGCCAGAGGACAGAGAACGATGGAGAACTTTAATTAAGGGAAATTCGTGAATGTTTGTTGCAAACTGATAGTCTATAAGTCCGTAGTCATTTATATATATATATATATATATATTTATTTATTTATTTATTTATTTATTTATTTATTTATTTATTTTTAATTAATGTTAATTACTAAGATGGTTGGAGAAAACCCTCAATGATGAGAAAAATTCTCAAAATGAATGTATTATTATTATTATTATTATTATTATTATTATTATTATTATTATTATTATTATTATTATTATTACTAGAAAGAATGGAAGAAAGTAGATTACCAAATAAAATCTTCCATTATTTTCCAAGAGGAAGAAGAGATGTCGGACGTCCTCGGAAGAGATGGTCTTAGATCTATTAGTGAAGACGGAACAGGCAACTCTTTCATAAACCAGGAAGTGAAGAAGAAGAAGTTATTACTATTGTTATTAATATTATTATTACTATTATTATTACTGTTATTATTATTGTTATTATTATTGTTATTATTATTGTTATTATTATTGTTATTATTATTGTTATTATTATTGTTATTATTGTTATTATTATTATTGTTGTTATTATTATTGTTGTTATTATTATTATTGTTATTATTATTATTGTTATTATTATTGTTATTATTATTGTTATTATTATTGTTATTATTATTATTGTTATTATTATTGTTGTTATTATTATTGTTGTTATTTATTATTGTTATTATTATTGTTGTTATTATTGTTGTTGTTATTATTATTGTTGTTATTATTATTGTTGTTATATTATTATTGTTGTTATTATTATTGTTTATTATTATTGTTATTATTATTATTGTTATTATTATTGTTATTATTATTGTTATTATTATTGTTATTATTATTGTTATTATTGTTATTATTATTATTGTTATTATTATTATTTGTTATTATTATTGTTTATTATTATTGTTATTATTATTGTTATTATTATTATTATTATTATTATTATTATTATCACTACTACTACCACTACTACTAGCATCGTAAAAACATTAGTTTACAAGTATCATACCCACAGTTTCCATCCCTGAGAAAAAATCAAATTACAGTGATAAAGGTCGAGGATCACTCAATTATAATAATTCAACACAGTCTCGTTAATCCGAAATCCAGTAATCCGAGAGTTCGCGTAATCCGAACTGGAAAATGAAAGCTGATTATAATCAAAGGACACATTGCAGGATGAAAATGTGTTGTATATTATTATAATATGTACTATAACTTAACATGCACGATTATATTATTAAGAATCACAAATATAAATAGTAAAACTTGCTGCTGGACTCCCAATCAACTAATAACTCGTATTTTGAATTACAATGTGTCAAATTTAATCGTTCTATGATTTTTAACGAAAAAAATGGCTAACTATAAAAACTCATGATGTAACTCTGATCTTTCGAGACTAGTCTCATCATCAGTATCGTCTTCTCCTGATGATGGAACTAGTACCGAAAGGCCTACAGTAATGTTTTTAAAGTTGAGGAAACGGGCCTACAATCTACTTAAATTTATAATTTTATGTTATAATTGTTATATTGTGATATATTATTTTATTAGTTTTAAGGCGGTGGACTAGTGGTTATGCTCCTTTCCTCTGGTCCCGAGGGTCGCGGGTTCAAACCCTGCCGGGATCGATGGATTTTTTTGGATGGCAAAATCCAAGGTGCAAGTCCTCCGGGAGGGACTTTAAGCCGTAGGTCCCGAGTCTGAAGACTTTCAGCCTCGTAAAAAATCCTTAAGCCTGAATGAAAAAGCCTCTAAGCAAAATTTACCAAATTTTCCCACCCTAGTACTATCTTGGTTTCCTAGATGTCAGTACGAGGCGGAACGCTGATCACGTACCACTCAAATGAAATCTATACGAAAGCAAGTGTAACTAAATTAGTATGGTTGAAATTCTTCCCTGTAGGGGGAGAAAGCCTAAATCCCTGTAAAGGGAAAACATGGGCTTACAAGAAGAAACTGTAATTGTCTTTAATTGTATTAGGCCTATATTACTAGCTAATACCGGCGTGCGTTGCTACGCCCAAATAAATGAAATATTAAATGTTCATTGCATTGTATCGTATACGCTGAGACGAATCAAACATGGCGGTTTCGGATTTCAGGTAAACATCCACTTCTAAGTGTCGGATTTCGCTCATTTTGGATAATACTCGTGCCTACCGCGGTTTATTTTAATAGAATAGGATGTGAAACATCGAAAATTGTGATCGCTAGGGCGATTTTTAAATTTTCACTTCAGGTGAACTGCTACACCTAATGGTTTTACATGGTCCAATTGTGAATTAAACCATCCAGGGACCCACTAAAACACACACAAACAATTTCGTCAAAATCGGTCAAGTCATTTAGGCACTTTTTAATTTCGGATCTCAGGTAAACCTCCAGTTCCAATTGTCGAATTCCGCTCTTTTTTGGATAATATCTACCTCGATTCATTTTAATAGGATACAGTCAGTTTTGTTGTGAAACATAAAAAAATGTGACCACTAGAGCGATTTTTCAATTTTCACTTCAGGTGAACTCCTACACCTAATGGTTTTACATGGTCCAATTGTGAATTAAACCATCCAGAGACCCACTAAAACACACACAAACAATTTCGTCAAAATCGGTCAAGTCATTTAGGCAGTTTTTAATTTCGGATCTCAGGTAAACCTCCAGTTCCAATTGTCGAATTTCGCTCTTTTTTGGATAATATCTACCTCGGTTCATTTTAATAGGATACAGTCAGTTTTGTTGTGAAACATCGAAAAATGTGACCACTAAAGCGATTTTTCAATTTTCACTTCAGGTGAACTTCTACACCTAATGGTTTTACATGGTCCAATTGTGAATTAAACCATCCAGAGACCCACTAAAACACCACACAACAATTTCGTCAAAATCGGTCAAGTCATTTAGGCAGTTTTTAATTTCGGATCTCAGGTAAACCTCCAGTTCCAATTGTCGAATTTCGCTCTTTTTTGGATAATATCTACCTCGGTTCATTTTAATAGGATACAGTCAGTTTTGTTGTGAAACATAAAAAAATGTGACCATTAGAGCGATTTTTCAATTTTCACTTCAGGTTAACTCCTACACCTAATGGTTTTACATGGTCCAATTGTGAATTAAACCATCCAGGGACCCCCCATCTAAAAACACACACAAACCAATTTCGTCAAAATCCGGTCAAGTCATTTAGGCAGTTTTTAATTTCGGATCTCAGGTAAACCTCCAGATCCAATTGTCGAATTTCGCTCTTTTTTGGATAATATCTACCCTCGGTTCATTGTAATAGGATCAGACAGTCCGTTTTGTTTTGCAACATAAAAAAATGTGACGCATTAGAGCGATTTTTTCTATTTTCACACTTTTCAGGTGAACATCCTACACCTAGTGGTTTTTACATGGTCCAATTGTGAATTAAACCATCCAGAGACCCACTACAAACACGACACAACGGAATATTCTGTAAGGGTCAAGTCGGGTCCAGGATTCCATTAGGCAGTTTTTATTTCGGATCTCAGGTAAACCTCCAGTTCCAATTGTCGAATTTCGCTCTTTTTTGGATAATATCTACCTCGGTTCATTTTAATAGGATACAGTCAGTTTTGTTGTGAAACATCGAAAAATGCGACCACTAGAGCGATTTTTCAATTTTCACTTCAGCTGAACTCCTACGCCTAATGGTTTTACATGGTCCAATTGTGAATTAAACCATCCAGGGACCCACTAAAACACACACAAACAACTTCGTCAAAATCGGTCAAGTCATTTAGGCAGTTTTTAATTTCGGATCTCAGGTAAACCTCCAGTTCCAATTGTCGAATTTCGCTCTTTTTTGGATAATATCTACCTCGGTTCATTTTAATAGGACACAGTCAGTTTTGTTGTGAAACATCGAAAAATGTGACCACTAGAGCGATTTTTTTAATTTTCACTTCATGTAAACTCCTATACATAATGGTTTTAGAGGGTCATCCAGGGACCAACTTAAATACACAAACAAAAATCATCAAAATAGGTCCAGTCGTTTAAGAGGAGTTCAATGACAAACACACGTACAAAAAAATATATATATATCCATCCATCCATAGTAATTCTGCCCGAAGGCAGGTCCTTCGCTGCAATTATAACATTTTCATGCTATGCTTGCAACTTTACTAGGGAATTGTAGGTGTGGTAGCTTCCCCTTGCTTTCCACATCGGTGAAGGATGATGATGATGATGAAGATGGCCATATGATTTCGGGAACATTTGTCTTACAGGTGAGGAAAAACCCCGATAAAAACCTCACCCAGAAAAACTGCCCCGACCGGGGATCGAACCCAGGCCCGCAGCGTGACAAGACAGCACGCTACCTCGAGACCACAGCGGTGGATATATATAGGCCTAAAATTAGATATTAGTTTTATTATTGTTCAGTTTGGCCAGATAATTGTTCAGTTTGTAATATTATTGCGAATTTTGTATTTGAATGTAACATATGTTTGTCCTGGTGAGTCGAAGAGAAGGTCATGTGGTCTTAACTCCACCAGACCAATTACCGTGAATTTTGATGATCTACGTCAATACATCATGAATTTTATTACTGTTGACTCTACAGCCTGTCAGGCTAAAGTTAAATTCAAATACCCTAACCTGAAAATGACGCTACACAAGACCATAGTTAACATATACTTCAATAAAAAATACCTAAAACATAACATTACATCTAATTATGCTAAAATTAAAATAAGAAACAGAAGTTACACAGCATTAAAAACACAAAAACAAACTGAAATCAAATGGCTGAAGAACGAAATCAGAATCCGATATATATTTGAGTACCAAACTGAATGCTGAAGGTTGAAGATGATTCTGAAAGGCTTTCGTAGTTTTAATCACTTGACAAAGTTTTTTAAACAGAAGTTTAATTTAGTTGAAGACAGCTGTAAACAGAAGTTTAATTTAGTTCAAGACAGCTGTAAACAGAAGTTTAATTTAGTTCAAGACAGCTGTAAACAGAAGTTTAATTTAGTTGAAGACCGATGTAAACAGAAGTTTAGTTTAGTTGAAGACAGCTGTAAACAGAAGTTTAGTTTAGTTGAAGACAGCTGTAAACAGAAGTTTAATTTAGTTGAAGACAGCTGTAAACAGAAGTTTAATTTAGTTGAAGATAGCTGTAAACAGATGTTTAATTTAGTTGAAGACAGCTGTAAACAGAAGTTTAATTTAGTTGAAGACACCTTTAAACAGAAGTTTAATTAAGTTGAAGACAGCTGTAAACAAAAGTTTAATTTAGTTGAAGACAGCTGTAAATATAAGTTTAATTTAGTTGAAGACAGCTGTAAACAGAAGTTTAATTTAGTTCAAGACAGCTGTAAACAGAAGTTTAATTTAGTTGAAGACAGCTGTAAACAGAAGTTTAATTTAGTTCAAGACAGCTATAAACAGAAGTTTAATTTAGTTCAAGACAGCTGTAAACAGAAGTTTAATTTAGTTCAAGACAGCTGTAAACAGAAGTTTAATTTAGTTGAAGACAGCTGCTATATCAGGTAGATATTTTAACATTATATTGCAAAACCTCAACGGTGTTTTACAATGAATTTTATAAGTATTGACATACGAAAATCTCAAAAGAGAAAGACATGCATGTGTGTCTGTGTATGTTTCAAATGCCATCCACTGAACGAGTAATTTGTGCTTCGAGTTCCGCATTCGACAGAAAGATGGCATTAAAGTAATCAATTATCAATTTATTCGCCACTTAATGTACATTATGTGTACTTCTACTATGAGATAAGTGTATTTTTGTTATATAAAACTTTTCTCATTAGAGGATTGCCTCAAGAACAAAGTGATACAGACAATTGATTTTTGTAATTGATTAAATACATTTTGTAAATATATTTTTAAAAATTCAACTTGTAGGCCTAATTGAAGTATACATACTATAAAGTAATTTTGTAAATATGGTTTCTTAAAATTGAAATTGATCCTCTAATGGCAGCGATGGCAATTCTAGAAAGATACACCCTGTGCAAATCTAAGGAATTCCAAACTTTGGCTAAGAATCCTGGTATAGTACCCATTTAAATATTAGTGTGCAGTGCGTGTTGTTAGAAACTTAATGAAAAGACGAAAAATGCGAAACCAGATGCCAGTACGTATCTACTCCTGTCCAATATCATTAATTGGGCGGCCAGATATTATACACCGTGTCCCATTCAAACCTCCCACATTTTAATTGATCATAACTCTCAAAGTGTGCGGAATTATGAAATGATGTTTGGTATTAAAAGAAAGAGAAACTCAATTTTTGTTTTTGTTGTTGCAGTTAATTCATCTGTCGCATGTTGGACAATAATGACATAAAACAAAATGGCGACTCCTCAGCATCGAGCACAAACTGTTTTCTGGTAAGCAGAGACGAAGTCAATAATTACAGTGCAAAGAAATTACCGAAGAGAATATGGAGGAAATGCACCTGATGGGAAGACCATTAAGGCATGGCTTGAGAAGTTTCTGGCGACTGGAATCGTTAAAAAAAGAACCAGAAGGTGCTCGTACAAGTGTTTCAGAAGAAAAGTTTGAATAAATTAGAGCAAGATTTCAGAGAAGTCCACAAAAATCAATTTGCCAAGCTTCCCGGCAGTTCAATGGACATGTGGGACAGAACGTGGCATGAAATCGAATACAGACTTGATATTGTTCATGCTACTAAGATGCACATATAGAGGTGTTTTAGTGTGTGGCAATGAAAATTCTTTGAGTTTCTGTTTCGTTTAATACCGGTCTCATTTCATACTTCCGCATACTTTGTTAGTTATGATTAATTAAAATGTGGGAGGTTTGAATGGGACACCCTGTATATGTTGTAATTAATCATAATTATTGTCTGAAGAGTTATTATTTCATGCTGTATGTTTTTTTTAACTGAATCGCTGAGTTGAAAAGGGAAGAAACTCCAAGTGCCCTACTTCTGAGAAAACCTTAAAAAAACATAATTTCTTACAGCTTGCTCTGATAAATGTTTGATCAATAACAATATTGATTCTCTGCTTACACGGAATGCAAATATGGCAAGAATTCATAATTTATTTTTTGCGTACGTGTTTTATCGCACTTCGAAGGCAGTGGAATTTCTTCCCTTTTCAACTCAACGATTCAATTATAATTATGTATTTACTAGATACCTCTGATAGACCCAAGATTAAAATTAGAACTTTCAAGCCCTCCAGGTATCGACCCCGAGACTCATAATAAGGAAGCAAGCATGATAATTTAGCTAGCGCGAGGAACAGAAAGAGAAAAGCAAAGAGACAGAGAGAGAAAACTTCCAACAATCTGGAGATATAAATTGCATCCATGTCAAGTTTAACTTAATAAATTGGACAGAATTTGAATCCGCGACTTTTATACTTACAATGTTTGAGTAATCTGTTCTACTCAGATGTGCAAATACCAAAATATGTTGAATATGTGAGATTTACTTAAATTAATTTTAAGTGACTATTTAACTCATGCCCCAAATGGGAGTCAATGACCAATTACATTTCAATGATTTCTGTTTTACAACTAATTACAGTCGTGTTTCACCTCGAATTTACCAACTAAAGTTTATCATAATAAAGAAAGCGCCTCCTTTTTAACATTCTGAATAGGTCATAGCATTATTTTGCAGTGACTGACTCTCCAAGATATACGGCTACCAGACTGTACATATAGTGCATGAATGTCAACACGTAGAACATGCGGGAGTTAATATAAAAACATTTGTAGCAATTGATTATACCACCAAAAAAAAGAAACCACTGTTTGCACTTTCTTAAATGTACTTTTTTCCCCAGGTAATAACATTCCAGAAAAATATAATTGTCATATTTACATCATACGACATCAGAAATGAATTAATATACAGTTTGATGTTTCATTTTTTCTCCACTAGAGTGCATTCTTACAATATTGCGTTCCTTTGGCAATAAATAGTATGATCTGGTTGCAGTGATAAACAAAAGAAGCAAATGAAGCGTACCAATCGTTTCTCATTTGTTTTCAAACATCGCCGTTTACATTAAATATATAAATATTTTAAAATAACTATATTTAAATAATGATTTGTGAGTAAACAGCTTAATTGTATTCGTTAAATAGTCCTAACAAATGCCACTCTTGATTTCCAAATTCTCTAGATAAATTCACTCCTACTTCGTGAGTCAAATCACTCGTGGCATTACTTATGAAAAACATATTTCACATTTAAATACATATTCTAAATAGTGTTCAATGCGCTTGAAAAGTCGAAAGGGTTACGTTTATCTAACCCTAGACCCATCTTTTGTTCTCATGTTAAACAACGAGTTCAACGATTATGTGATAGATGGCGTGTCTACCGTATTGCAAAACATATTCTATCGTTATCGAATGCAGAGAGATTGATTGCTTCGATAACTTACGTTGGCTATTATCATCTGGCGAAATCGGGAAACTCATTTATAAAATTTACCATTATTTAAGAGTCACATCCAAACGAAAATATAAACATGTCGTAACATATTTTCATTTACTGATGTTTAATGTTCATTATTCGTTAAGAAAATAGTTTCTATAAAAGTAGGTTTTTCTTTCTCTTCTGCCATGAAAACATATATGGTACGTATAACTTAAATAGCATCATAAAGCTACATGGCCCATACTGCCAGAAATGTTATGAGAAAATTAGATTTTTTAAATTTGAATGGAAAGTTTCGGCGATATATCATAGAAAATGACTTCAAGACGTTTTGTTTGGGATAATATAGGGCCATGGGACGGTTCATTTGTTTTTTATAAATTAGGGCTAGGGTTTTAATGACCTAAATATCATCATCATATGTCCAAAAACTATGTAGGCCTATTTATAATCTAAAATTTACAAAAATACGTAATAAAACACAAACCATATGACTTAATAGTATAATTAGGTAATAATTACAGTTATAAAATAAAAACAATAATTCAATTTATAACAGTGAATTGTTTAAGAATAAAAGTATATGGAGCTTTTAAAATATGGTGGAACATTTTTGCATTTGAGAACGCTGCATTTATTTAGTGAATGTTGGAGAAATTGTAGAATACCAGAAAGTTGGAATAAAGCTGAAGTCGTATCATTGTTTAAAAAAAGAAGATAGAAGAGAATGTAAAAATTATAGAGGAATTAGCCCTACTTAATTCAATTTATAAAATCTATGCAAGGATTATAAATAAAAGACTTTTAAAATAACAGCAGAATCAATACTAGAAGAAGAACGAAGTGGCTTTAGAACGGGGCGATCAACAACAGATAATTTATTCATATTACAGCAGGTATTTGAAAAAAGGAGAGAACATAATCTACAGACGCATGTTGCTTTTATTTATTTTGAATTAAATCAAAATGTAATGCGGGGGAAAAGGCACATTTCATCATTTTCTGGGAAACAAGACGTTATGTGCAATTCTGAGATATATAACAAGAGATATGTCACTAGGTAACAATTTTAATTTTATATCCACATACTGAGGCGACTAGAAGCCAAGGGAGGTTAGTGTATTAATTAATTTTGAGCAAACTGCGTTTAAAGTTTGATTCTGTATCAGCATTGGTATTTTTTTCTCAAATGTCATATACTTTAATGTAAACACAGCATCCATACATTGTATTGCACATCTTCTTTTTCATTAAAACAACTGACACTCTGAGCCATTAATTTTAAAATAAGTGCATTTACCAAACAGTGCATTGGTTCCTAGACACCGTAACTGCAAATGCATATAACGCACCTTGGGAAGAAGAGGGGCACAAGTGTAAAAATGTCATAAATTGAGTTAAGACTACTCCATGTTAGAAAAATGGTTACAAATTGATTTCTCTATGGCCACAAGTCACGTGCAAGAAAATGGAGACAGGATAAAATTGTGTCCATATCAACAATTGAATTTACTATATACAGGTTGTTCCAAAATGACGGACGGAGTTTCAAAGTTATTTAATTTCCCTTACATGATATATACAAGAACAAACGTTACATGGGATTAAAGAGAAACTCTTCGAGTTTTCGTAATATACTTTATAAGTGTTCGATGTGAGCACCTTTCGTCACAAGGCACACATCTAGCCGATAGTCGAATTCCTCCCAAACTTTGGTCAGCATATTTGGAGTAATGGATTCAACAGCAGCAACAATCCACCTTCTCAAGTCTGGAAGGTCGATGGGAAGTGGTGGTACGTACACATGGTCCTTCGCATGCCCCCACAGGAAGAAATCACAAGGTGTGAGATCGGGAGACCATGGAGGGTGTGGGAATGAATCACGTCATCCGGACCGACGCGTCATTTGGTGTTCGTGGACGTCCTGGACTTTTCCTTTTAGATATACATCTAGTTGTTTCTAACAGATTATACCATCGACGGATAATTTTATCTGTCGGAGGATCAATTCCAAATTGTCGTCGGAAAGCTCGCTGCGCTGCAAGAATGGAACCAGACCTCGCAAATTGCAACACAGAGAATGACTTCTGTACAGGAACCGCCATTTTCACAAATTTAACGCTGACGACGTAATAATGACAATAAACAAATGAATGCACACAGGATATGAAACTTTCACAGTTTTTCTATCATTATAGCTAATAATCACGCATCCAATTTAGTTTGTAAAGCTATCGGTGTACATCATATTCTGAACTGCCATCTGGTGTTGATTTTATATAAATGAGTATAATTGCGAATAATTTCTACGCCGTGGGTGTCTTCTTCCCAAGATGCGATAAACGTACCGATCCAATGAGACATCTAGCAGCCAACTAAGGTATTACTAGGAAGTTGATGTAGGTAAATTTTGCTTAGAGACCTCTTTATTCAGGCTTAAGGATCTTTTAGGAGCCTGAAAATTTTCAGACTCGGGACCCACGGCTTAAAGTCCCTCCCGGAGGACTTCCTCCTTGGATTTTTCCGTTTTAAAAAATATCCAAGTTAATATAAATAGTGCATACAACTCTGATTTTTGCAGACGATCAAATAATAATGACAGCATCAGAAAATGCTTTACAACAATTCCTTTATATTTTAAATGCTAATATCTCTCTAAAATACAATTTAAGAATATCTAAAACAAAAATATTAGCTCTGAAAGGAAAATGTGCAATAAGAACAAAAATAGTGATAAACAATGTAATTATAGACCAAGTTCAGAATTTTAATTATTTGGGATGTCATTTAGGCAATGACAGAAATTTAGATAAACACACTAAAATACAACGGTTCAATTATCTATGTGGCACAATTAAACGCACTTTATTGAATAAGACTAGAAAAGAAACTATTTTGAAGTTTTACAAAGTATTGGTAGTTCCATCTCTTATCTATGGGTGTGAAACCTGGACATTAACAAAGGCAGGTAGTAAACAAATAGAGGCTGCTGAAATGAAGATGTTGAGAGCAATAGCAGGATACCAAAGGACCGATAAAAAGAAAAACGAAGATATAAGAACAGAACTTAATATATTTAATATCTGTGAAAGAATAAAATATTATCAAAATCCTTATCTTCAGCACGTATTACGAATGAATAAACAGCGCATACCAAGAAGAATGTATAATTATAAACCAAAAGGGAGAAGAGTGTTGGGAAGACCATTGAAGAGATGGAAGGACCAATTCGACCTATAATGAGATCGGAACAGGCCATTGGGCTTAATCCTTGTTGTTGTTGATGATGATGATGATGAAAAATATCCATCGACCCCGGCCGGGTTAGAACCCGCGACCCTCAGAACCAGAGGCAAGGAGCATAACCACTAGTCCACCGCGGCCGACAAACTCAGCATATACAGGGAGAAAAAGTTAAACATTGGATTTGAATTCACTTCTGCTCCCTAAAATTTTAGCGAAGTTGGTGCAAATGAATGTATCATTGATTCAATTTTAAAAAGTCAGTCATTTTGAATTTGAATGTAGCGTGTAAGATTGTCAGCTTGATAACCTTGGCATCTCTATGGCTTAATTAAGTATGGCGTGTGAAAATGCTTGTATCGGTCGGATTCCAAGATGACACACGGTCTGCGGATTGGGTTACAGCTATGGGCTTTTATGTTAATTGAAACTCTGCGGTTTATACATGCAACCCACTTTCCACGTACGTCAGTTTATTTTATCCATCCGGGTTAATTAATTTCAATGCTACATGATCACAAATTAAATAATATTTTAAATACCATGTGAAATTCTTGTCTCCCGTTATGCGCCATTCATAAATACAGAGTGTAGGAAGCGCATTAAATTAATTCGCATTTGAACGTGCATTATGATACAAGAGTTAAATAATAAGAAAGAGGCTAGTGAAGTGATTTGTGTGGAGTGTAGCATTATATGGTGCGGAGACGTGGACATTACGACGGAATGAGGAAAAGCGACTGGAAGCTTTTGAGATGTGGATATGGAGAAGAATGGAACGTATAAACTGGACAGACAAAGTAAGAAACGAAGATGTGCTAGACAGAGTGGGTGAAAGAAGAACAATGCTGGAACTCATAAAGAAGAGGAAAAGAAATTGGATTGGCCACTGGCTAAGAAGAAACTGCCTGCTGAAGGATGCTCTAGAAGGAATGGTCAACGGAAAGAAAGTTAGAGGCAGAAAAATACATCAGATGATAGACAATATTAAAATAAATGGTTTGTATGCAGATACAAAAAGGAAAGCTTAGTCAAGGAAAGAGTGGAGAATGCTGAGTTTGCAGTGAAAGACCTGCTCTTGAGCAGAACACTATGAATGAAGAGTTAAATGTACAATTTCATTTGGTGCGGAAGATTTTTTTTAACTCTACCTTGGGTCTAGGTGTAATTTCCTATCCTTGTATTTCTATTCCTCCAAATTAGGAACGCAAATGTGGAATTCTGGCGAGACGAGGTTAGGAGAGAACTCCAAAAGATTGGGATGTGTTGGATATGGGAAAAAGGGACTGAAAATCGCAAGAATGTGTGTAGAAAAATAAGAAGGAGGTACTTAGATATAAACCGACAAAATGTTTTGGCCGAATGAACGGAAAACGATCACTGTTTTTACAAAGAGACCTAAAACAAGTTTAGGGAAAAGAATCTTATATACTCAATCTAGGATTTAAAGAGAGATCAGGGCTTGCTTGGTTCAGGTTAGGGGCATGGAAATGTTTAAAAATTAGCGACGATCACGATATGCGAATATGTCCAATGTTCGGGAGCTTTGAATACGAGATACATATATTAGGAAAATGTAACGATTTGGAATACTGGAGGCGTCAGTTATTACCGGAAAGATTTCTAAATTCAAATCGTGAAAGATTGGCATGCTATGAGTTATTGGTAAATCCAGAAAATTGGATAAACTTGGGTAGATTTCTGGACAAAACGCGGAAAATAAGAACAACACCCATTCGTGAATAAATAAATATGTTAACAAATTGCAATACCATTAATTCTTAATAATTCTACATAACTAAGTTAATGTATAATGTAATTGTATTGATATCTAATTGTAATATTATTGTGTTTTCTTTTTGTTTTAAGTATATTATTACCAAACATCAACTTATTGTAATGGACTGTCAACAGCACGTACGGCTTACTGCCTGTGCGACCCATATTTGTAAATAACATTGTATGTATCTTACTTTTAGTCTAATAAAGTCCTTATGTATGTATGTATGTATGTATTTTTTTATTTAGGAATATTCCACAATACAGTGTTTCTTCTTCAACCCAAAGTGATTTGTCGCCAGAGGTTCCTGTCTAAAGCATCTTATTCCCTCAAATATCTGGCCTCCATACTTCTCATCACTCCATCCATCCATCCATCCATCCATCCATCCTCTTCCACTTCTTCCATTAGCTTTCTAATTAAGCATCTTCCTTGGTATTCTCTCTTCTTCCATTCTTATGAGATGTCCATACTATTTCAAACGTTTGGGTTCTCGTGTCATGGCGGCTAGCTACTAACACGCACAAGTTACGCTCCAGGTTTTAAGTTACTTTTCAGCAGGTGCCTTCGTTATTTTATAGTTAAAGTTGTATATTCGTAGTCAGTTTAAGTTTAAATTTATATCAGTTAGTGCCAAAAGTGTGTACATTTAACAACATGGGTAAAAACACACGTAATTCAAACAATGATTCGACAAGTTCTACGGAGGAAGCAGTGAAACGTGTGGTGAAAGAGGCGCTGCAGGATCCCGGCACTCTGCAGGTGTTTGTGTCCATGTTGCGGGACCAGGTAGTGGCGGAACTGCAGAAGACCATCGAGGACAACACTAAAGTAATTGAGGATCTGAAAAAGACCCTCGATGAAAAAGACAGAAAGATTGAGGTGTTGGAAAATAAATTAGACGATCTAGAACAATACCAGAGACGTCAATGCCTCAGAATTTTTGGCGTAAAAGAAGAGGCCGGAGAGGACACTGACCAGAAAGCCATCGAGGTGGCCAAAAAAATCGGTGTCGATCTATCAGTGACAGACATTGACAGAAGTCACCGTGTTGGTGTTAATAATGCAGAAAGACCGCGGGCTATAATAGTGAAATTTGTTAGTTACCGCAAGCGCAGTGAAGTTTTTCTAAGCAAGAAAAAGTTGAAAGGAAGTGGGGTCACTGTTCGCGAGGACCTAACGAAGTGTCGCTATCGCCTGCTACAAGACAGTATACAAAAATACGGTATTCAAAATGTATGGACAATGGACGGTGCCGTCATAGCCAAAGTAAATGGCGAAAAACGCAAAATTAGATCTTCTACGGATATCAACTAGATAGGACCTGAGTGTAAAATATGTTTACTTTATTTGTCTTTTCTTTGCTAACAATTATATTGTTAATTTATTTCTAATTTAGGTAAGTTTTAAGTTTATTATTTTTTATTTAGGACAACTTACTTGTTTTATTTTCATTTTTTAAGTTATTTGTTTAGCTAAATTATTTTAATTTTATTAGAGTTATTACAGTACATAGTTTATTTTTACTTTCTGCTATTGGCAACATTGAGCTGACAAATGATGAATTATTTGCAACCCTTGACTCACTCACCTTCTCCAATCACCCTCTTATTGTGCAGACAGCTTTTAACTCAGGTAGCAACATTCCTCAATCCCTACCATCCCCTCCAAAAACAACTACCAGTCTACTTAGGAATGCATTTTCTATTGATAAATCATCACTTAAAATCGCTCACGTAAATTCACAAAGCATTCTGTCCCACTTTGATGAGTTTGAAACCATATTTTCATCTCTTGGACTGAGCGCCATTTTAATTTCGGAAACCTGGCTCACCCCATCCATACCTTCGTCCCTTGTTCACCTAGACGGATATACACTGCTCAGAAATGACAGAATAGATAAAAGAGGTGGAGGAGTTTGTGCCTTTATATCAAATGAGCTTAATCCAAGAATTGTCCACAAGTCCCCTTCTGTATATTCCGCTCGCCCCGAGTTCTTATTCGTAGAAATTCAAGCCAGTCTAAAAAAATGTCTCTTATGCATTGTATACAAACCTCCAAAAATTGGGCACCTTTCGGATCTAGAAAACGCTCTGAACGATTCATTGCCTCATTATGAACACGTTATTGTCGCAGGCGATTTTAATACAAATCTTCTTCAGACTGACTCACCAGCCATACAACTTAAAAATATGTTCCAAAGCTTTAATATGACCATTGTTCCTCTCTCTGCCACACACCATAGTGCTACTTCCGACACTCTACTGGACTTAATTGTGACTACACATCCACAGAAAGTACTGTCATATGGACAAATTCCTGCTCCTGGCATATCTGCTCATGACATTGTATTCGTAGAATACTCACTCCAATGTCCTAAAAGACGCTCTAAATTGATTACGTACAGAAATTTACAAAACATAGACGATACTAAACTAAAATCAGACGCTTTAGAACTACCTTGGTATTCAATATGGAATCTTAGATCAGTTGATGAAAAAGTAGACACATTTAATACACTGATACTACAACTATACGACAGACATGCACCAGTAAAAACCCGACGATTTTCCCGCTCCCCTGCTCCCTGGATGAATGATTCAATACGTGAACTTATGTCAAAACGAGACAAAGCATACCGAACATACAGACGACATAAAAATGACGAGAACTGGCAACTGTACAAACAACTTAGAAACACAACTACACAATCTATACGTAATGCCAAACTACGACACGCCCACAGTATAATCGGACCTGAAATAAGTGCACGGGACACTTGGCGAAATCTCCGTGCAATGGGACTTAGACAGTTGAATCCCTCAACTGACTCTATAGACATTTCTGTAGATGACTTAAATGAACATTTTACCTCAATACCCATGACACCTCCAGACAACAAGACTAAAATAGACATTCTTAAAGACTTATCCCCATCCCCACATATAGGAAGAGATAAATTTTACTTTTACGACATTTCGCCTATAGACGTTAAAAAAGCACTCAAGCGGATTAAATCCAATGCGCAAGGAACAGATAACATCAGCATTTTAATGCTAAATAAAATCATTGACATTATACTACCCACAGTGACTCATATTTTCAATGCTTCCCTTATAACTTCTATCTTCCCTATTGTATGGAAACAGTCTAGAGTTCGGCCTATACCAAAAATAAGTACACCTACTAACTGTAATGACTTCCGACCGATTAGCATCCTTCCGACATTATCTAAAGCCCTGGAATATATTGTACATAAGCAAATGACTGATTATCTCCAAGAAAATCACCTCCTTGATCCTTATCAATCCGGCTTTAGATCTGGTCATAGCACAACCACAGCTTTGCTAAAAATTACCGAAGATATTCGTGAAGCCGTGGACAGACGTCAATTGACTCCTTTAACCTTACTTGACTTCAGCAAAGCTTTTGACACAGTAGACCACGACTTACTTATGATAAAGCTCAAGCACCTACATTTGTCTGACAGCGCTGTATCCTGGTTTGACTCATACCTGCACGGTCGTCAACAATACGTTTCATTAAACTCTAGATCTTCGACTTGGCGTAACGTGCCGGCTGGAGTCCCCCAGGGCAGTGTTCTCGGACCTCTTCTTTTCTCAATCTACATAAATGATTTGCCAACTGTACTAAAGCACTGCCGTTATCACCTCTATGCTGATGATCTCCAAATTTACCTACATTCACCTCCTCATTCTCTCTATAACAGCTTGATGAAAATGAATGACGATCTCATATCCATCTTTAACTGGTCTTCAAGTATCGGTCTAAATCTAAATCCTAACAAGTCACAAGTAATTCTAATGGGACAACAAAGACTGCTTACAACCTTTGACATATCTACACTTCCAAACATTACTATAAATAATATAATTATCCCTTATTCTTCTTCAGTAATAGATCTTGGACTACATCTAGACGCAAATTTAACCTGGCAAACACAAGTGAAACACATATGTAAAAAGACTTTCTCCATCTTACATTATCTTAGACGTTTAAAGAATTTTCTCCCAGTTTCGTTAAAACAAATCCTAGTGCAGAATCTTGTGTTACCACACTTCGATTATTGTGACATTATATATAATGATCTAAACTATGCCTTGTCGCAGAGACTGCAGCGTGTTCATAATGCTTGCATTCGATTCATTTTCAATATCCGCCGTTATGACCATATTTCCGAACACTTTAATAACCTCTCTTGGCTCCGTCTTACTGACAGACGTAAATTGCACTCTCTTTCGCTACTTTTCAAGCTTCTGAATTCCTACATTCCTACTTACCTGGCGTCCAGATTTGAGAAGTTATCCTCCTACCACAATATTGACACTAGGTCACAAGATAGCAGTCTGCTAACAATTCCTCTTCATAGCACTTCCTCCTATTCTACTTCCTTCACAGTAGCCTCCGCCCGCTCCTGGAATCTCCTTCCTCAAGATATCAGGGGTTGCCGCACACTTGGCACCTTTAAGTCACGCTTATACAGTTACCTGTTGTCTAATAATTAATTTTTCTCTATTTATTTAATTTTATACTATGTCATTAATCTTTTCCTCGTTTTTTTTATATATCTTGTACATATTATATATTTAATTCGTTAAATTTAGAGTAAATCAAAATACATTATAAATATTAATTGTATTGTATTCATAACTTGTAATCGTTTATATATATATATATATATATATATATATATATATTGTAATTTAGATTTAAGACTTTTCTTTTGTATTTTTTTTAACCTGGTTGAGTGGTAGACAAGGCCTTAAGGCCTTAACTCTGCCAGGTAAAATAAAGCTATTATTATTATTATTATTATTATTATTATTATTTATCTTATACTTTTCCTAATATGTTTTTTTAACCCTTAATTAAAAAATGTATCCTTTTGGATACATTGATTTAATGTATTTAATATAGTTTTTAGATCAATAGAAAAACGAACGAGTAAAATTTACTCAAATTTATGCCAAATTGCGCAATAATGTATAATAATAACACAGTTTTATATTAATTTATTTTCCTTTCGGTCCGGAACATTTAAATAACTGGCACAAGAAAATATTGTATTGACAATTTAAGGGTTAACTTGCTTAATTTCCCTTATTATGCTGTTTCTGACCTTATCCCTTCTAGAAATCCTTGTCGATCGCCTCCAAAGATACATTTATATTGCTAACAGTTTTTTGGCTTGTTTTCTACTTACTGTCCAGTTTTCGGACCCATACAATAAAACGCTTTGTAACAGAACTTGAAATATAGTTTTTTTCGTTCTGTGTATTCTCTATAACATATTACACACACTATTACCTCATTATTTATCACACCGCTTCACTAGACTCTCTGATACACATAAATTAGATACCCGATCCCTTGAGCGCAGTGTCCTTTATATCCCTTCTCATCATACTACCTATTATTCGAAATATTTTTACAATTTCTCTTGCTAGAACATGGAATTCCCTTCCACCCTATGTCAGAGACTGTCAAACTTTACCATATTTCAGAAACAAATTGAAAATAAAATTATTAACAGAAACAACTCACAACCTTTTTAACAATTAATAATGTGTTTTTTCATTATTTAATAAAAATAGATTTAAGATTTGTTAATATATTTATCTAATTTCTTGTATAATAAGCGATAGATTAATTCATTTTAGTTTATTACTTTCTTTGTATTTTTTTTCTTTCTTTTCTTTTTATGTATAGTAGATTCGAGCTGTTATTCCTTTCTGTATTCATTCTATCATTAATTTAATTTTAATTGTATTTAATTTTATTGTATTATTATCAACTTTTATAAGATTCATGATGTGTTCCGTTGAGGTTTATTCAAAATTAATATAAAATTATAGAATATTCACCTGAAAGGTCCGTCTCCTCAACTTAATTATCATTTAACTGTAGCGCTTTCGGGACTTGTCCCATCATCGGCAGGATTCAAAACTGGTGTTTCACTGAAGATCTGGTAGAGGGGGTTGCATGTATTTGGTTCGTTTTCGTTTATCAGGCTGTCGTTGTGAGCTGCTTTCATGATTTCCATCTCTTCGAGTACGTTTATCTTCGCTGGATTATTTTCTCTGTGCATTACTGTTAGGGTGTTTTCAATATTTAACATGCGATGTCCTTCATGGATAACGTGTTTTGCATAGCTTGATTTACCTTCTGCGTGAATGAAGTCTCGAAAATGTTCTTTGAATCTGATGTTAAAACTCCTGTTTGTCCTTCCTATATAAAATTTGTTGCAGTTGAGGAGACGGACCTTTCAGGTGAATATTCTATAATTTTATATTAATTGTATTATTAGACATTATTTTCATTATTATTCAATTTGACAGATAATTAATTGTTTAGTATGAATATTATTGTAATTTTTTGTATTTATATGTAACATATGTTTGTCCTGGTGAGTGGAAGAGAAGATCACAAGGCCTTAACTCCATCAGGCTAAATAAATATATTCTATTCTATTATATTATATTTCTATTCCAAAGCACTGAGTTCAACAAACCAATGATTCTTCTTCCATCAGTTATTCCTCTTTCTATTTCTGTAGTTGAATTCTCGCTTTTATCTAAAATAGATCCTAAATATTTAAAATGTTTATCATTACGACAATAATAAAACAGATGAAATATAAAAAGCAATTAGACTAAAAAAAATAAAAACATGACTTGTACGTCGCAGTGATGTGGTCTGTAGAATCCCAAACTTCCACTTTTGCTACCGGGATCGATTTCCGACGGTGCAGGGGATTTTAAATATTCACTTTGTATCTGAGTGTGTCCTGAGATTGTAGTAAAAAGAAAAAATATAATCACGTAAAATTAAATTAAACAGTAAAACGAAGTACTAAAAATAAATAAATTTCATTGCGCCCTTGGCCTACCAGCCTACTGCTGGCATCACATCCACATGTGTTAATCACAGAGGTAGACGATCATTCAGCCACTCTAGGGGTGACATGTGGTTAGCATGTCGGATCCCTCAGCAGTTATAGCTGGTTTTCTCAACCTGGAGCCGCTACTTATTGTAGCTACCCAAATACCTCACGATGCTGGGTGGACACCTGTCCCCAATTGACCGAAATTTCGCGAGAAAATGTATTTCCCCATGGAGACCCGAATCAGAAAGAACAGCTTTTACAAAATTCTAAAAATGCCAATATAAATAAATAATCTACTACGTGATATTAAATGTGTTTATGTTAAGTACGGTTTTTATGACAGATAAAGATACTGATATATCTATATCAAGATATGAGTAATCATCACATCTCATTCCAAAAAAATACGTACATAGCCCTACAATACTGCGACGATAAATTCCAAACAATCAATTTAGTATCCGTATAAATGATTGGGTTAAAGATAAGAAATTCATGAAAATGCATGTTGCATGTTTAATACATTGATTCCTATATATATATATATATATATATATATATATATATATATAAATCTTATTACTTTTTTGTCGCTGAACTCCTAAATGACTGTAGTGGGATTTTTATAAAAATTTTTGTGTGAGTCTGATTGGGCTCCTCATGGTTTAGATTTACAATTGGACCCTCTAAAATCATTAGGTATAAGAGTTCACCTGAAGTGAAAATTGAAAAATCGTTCTAGCGATTGCATTTTTCAATGTTTCACAATGAAACTCAATAAATCCTATTAAAATAAACCGAGGTAGGTAGTGTCCAAAAATGAGTGAAATCCGACAATTAGAAGTGGAGTTTTATTTGAAATCCGAAATTAAAAACTGCCTAAACAACTAGACCGATTTTGATGAAATTTTTTGTGGGTATTTGAGTGGATCCCTGGATTGTTTAGATTCACAATTGGCGCTAAGATTGAGTTGTGGGATTTTTTTTGTCAGACGTGTTGTCATCTGCAGTATCGGCATATTCCGCGCGACAACAATGTGACGTCATCAAGTACGCTTCTTGAGCCACAACAGATGGTTGTGAGAGATTTCCATGCGAACTTATTTAATAATATCTAATTATGTCTTAATTAGTGAATTTTATGGTCAAAAAGTAACATTTTTATCGTCCAGGCATGACACGGTCCCCTCCCAGGTGTTAGCAGTTCCTTTGTCATTCGTTATGACACAGGGGCCTACACAGTATCAGGACATCGCTGCCTAAACCATTATTGACTAACTCACAGGCACTTTCGAACCCGTAGGTTCATAGCCGCGCGGACATAGGCTCTCAATATATCCCTATCCTGAGCCAATGTTTTCCAATCATCCCCTGTATAATCTACTTCCCTCAAATCATAGTTAATGTTATTCTCCCACCTCATTCTTGGTCTACCAACTGGCCGTTTACCCTCTGGTTTTCCTACAAGAAGCTTCCATGCACGTTTTTCATTCCCCATTCGTGGCACATGTCCTGCCCATCGCAGTCTACGAGACTTAACTGTTTTCATTATATCTGCATTCCTATAAAGACCATGTAATTCACTCTTATGCAGTCTTCTCCATTCATCTGTCTGTTCATCTCTATTTGGTCCAAAATTTTTCCTAAGAACTTTATTCTCAAATACTTGTAATCTCCTTTCCTCTCTTAAAGTAAGAGTCCATGTTTCGCATCCATATAATATAACTAGTAGAATAATAGTTTTATATATTTTCAGTTTAACATTTTTTGAAAGGAGTTGGGACGTCAAGAGTCTCTGCAATGCATAATAGCACGCATTTCCAGAATTGAGCCTATGTTTAATTTCTTTGTGCATCTCATTCCTGTTTGAGATTATTGTTCCTAGGTATTTGAATTCAGCCACTTCCTCAAAATTTCTCTCAGTTGCCATTAGCTGTCCATTTCCATTATATAATGTGACCACATATTTAGTTTTATTGATATTTACTTCCAGTCCCAATTTCTTATTTGACCCTATGCCATGTTTAATTAAAAGCACTAACCAGTCTATGTTCTTCTTTTGATGTTCTCCAAACATAAATCCTACCAGTGATAGTAGTAATATAAACGTTGATTTACCAGACCTTATATTTTTCCTGTGAATTATTCCTGTGGCTACCCATTGTCTAGAATTTAGGATAAGAACTCTCTGGCGGTTCATCATATCATAGGGTACTCACCAGCCTCATGGGCTACTGGTCAGCGTTTCGGACTACAGTTCATTAAGTCCCGGGTTCGATTCCCGGTCAAACCATAGACATTTTTCCTTAAACAGAATTATTCCAGTGGTTGCTCACGGTCTGGAATTTAGGTTAAGTTTAGGTTAAGAACTCTCCTGGTGCTTCATTATCATTTATCACCCATCATATCATCGGTGTAACGTAACTCCGCCTTCCAGGTGCCCCAACCTAAGAAATGCATTACAATTCCGTCAATGCCAGGGGAGAAAACCAGAAATGTCATAAAAGACAACTGGTGGCATTAGACAAAAAAAATATCAGGGTAACGTAACTCTGCCTTCCAGTTACCCCAACCTAACAAATGGATTATATTCCGCCAATACATGGGGAGAAAGTCAGAAATGTTATAAAAAATAATCTGGTGGTATTGGACAATTTTTTTTCACCGGCAAACCAGGGCTTGTGTACATAACACTACTGTTTTCGTTGTATTGCGTTTCTGTCTGCAATCAACGGTTTACTATTTGTTGTCTCTGCAATAAATAGATTTTTTGTTCAGATCTCTGCTCACTATTCTGGTAGAAACTGGTTCCCTTAAATATGTACTTAGTTGTAATATTTTGTGACACAAGCTGTTCATAATTCTATCTCTTTCATTTAGTTTTTGTTTGCGACCGTTATTCCTTTTCGTAGAAGGTGTTTTGCCTTTAGATGTTCATCGAATGGAAGATCACAGAATACCCAAACAAATGTTAAGATATCAACCTGCAGGAAGAAGAAGACCAGGACGTCCACTCAAAAGACTTCTGGATGGTGTTTCTCTTGAGGCCGAAACAGGTCAACAAATGGCCTAAATTCGCGAATGTACTATATAAGTTTGCAGACAACATTAGAAACTGCGGTCCTTTAAAACCCTAAGAATTTGACAGTTTGAGTCGTCCGTTGCCGTGGCGTAGTCGGTAGAGTCCCTACCTTCCACTCCGGCGACCCGGGTTCGATTCCCGGCGGGGTAGGGGATTTTAAATATCCATCTTGGGTCTGGGTGTGTGTCCTGTCTTGTGTTTGTATGTGTGAATAAGATAAAAAAAAGGAATAACAGTGTAAAAAAGTCCGTCGCCGTGTCGTAGTCGGCAGAGTCCCTACCTTCCACTCCGGCGACCCGGGCTTCATTCCCGGCGGGGTAGGGGATTTTAAATATCCATCTTGGGTCTGGGTGTGTGTCCTGTCTTTGTGTTTGTATGTGTGAATAAGATAAAAAAAGGAATAACAGTGTAAAAAAGTCCGTCGCCGTGTCGTAGTCGGTAGAGTCCCTACCTTCCACTCCGGCGACCCGGGTTCGATTCCCGGCGGGGTAGGGGATTTTAATATCCATCTTGGGTCTGGTGTGTGTGTCCTGTCTTGTGTTTGTATGTGTGAATAAGATAAAAAAAAGGAATAACAGTGTAAAAAAGTCCGTCGCCGTGTCGTAGTCGGTAGAGTCCCTACCTTCCACTCCGGCGACCCGGGTTCGATTCCCGGCGGGGTAGGGGGTTTAAATATCCATCTTGGGTCTGGGTGTGTGTCCTGTCTTGTGTTTGTATGTGTGAATAAGATAAAAAAAAGGAATAACAGTGTAAAAAAGTCCGTCGCCGTGTCGTAGTCGGTAGAGTCCCTACCTTCCACTCCGGCGACCCGGGCTTCATTCCCGGCGGGGTAGGGGATTTTAAATATCCATCTTGGGTCTGGGTGTGTGTCCTGTCTTGTGTTTGTATGTGTGAATAAGATAAAAAAAAGGAATAACAGTGTAAAAAAGTCCGTCGCCGTGTCGTAGTCGGTAGAGTCCCTACCTTCCACTCCGGCGACCCGGGCTTCATTCCCGGCGGGGTAGGGGATTTTAAATATCCATCTTGGGTCTGGGTGTGTGTCCTGTCTTGTGTTTGTATGTGTGAATAAGATAAAAAAAAGGAATAACAGTGTAAAAAAGTCCGTCGCCGTGTCGTAGTCGGCAGAGTCCCTACCTTCCACTCCGGCGACCCGGGCTTCATTCCCGGCGGGGTAGGGGATTTTAAATATCCATCTTGGGTCTGGGTGTGTGTCCTGTCTTGTGTTTGTATGTGTGAATAAGATAAAAAAAAGGAATAACAGTGTAAAAAAGTCCGTCGCCGTGTCGTAGTCGGTAGAGTCCCTACCTTCCACTCCGGCGACCCGGGCTTCATTCCCGGCGGGGTAGGGGATTTTAAATATCCATCTTGGGTCTGGGTGTGTGTCCTGTCTTGTGTTTGTATGTGTGAATAAGATAAAAAAAAGGAATAACAGTGTAAAAAAAGTCCGTCGCCGTGTCGTAGTCGGCAGAGTCCCTACCTTCCACTCCGGCGACCCGGGCTTCATTCCCGGCGGGGTAGGGGATTTTAAATATCCATCTTGGGTCTGGGTGTGTGTCCTGTCTTGTGTTTGTATGTGTGAATAAGATAAAAAAAAGGAATAACAGTGTAAAAAAGTCCGTCGCCGTGTCGTAGTCGGTAGAGTCCCTACCTTCCACTCCGGCGACCCGGGCTTCATTCCCGGCGGGGTAGGGGATTTTAAATATCCATCTTGGGTCTGGGTGTGTGTCCTGTCTTGTGTTTGTATGTGTGAATAAGATAAAAAAAAGGAATAACAGTGTAAAAAAGTCCGTCGCCGTGTCGTAGTCGGTAGAGTCCCTACCTTCCACTCCGGCGACCCGGGTTCGATTCCCGGCGGGGTAGGGGATTTTAAATATCCATCTTGGGTCTGGGTGTGTGTCCTGTCTTGTGTTTGTATGTGTGAATAAGATAAAAAAAAGGAATAAACAGTGTAAAAAAGTCCGTCGCCGTGTCGTAGTCGGCAGAGTCCCTTACCTTCCACTCCGGCGACCCGGGCTTCATTCCCGGCGGGGTAGGGGATTTTAAATATCCATCTTGGGTCTGGGTGTGTGTCCTGTCTTGTGTTTGTATGTGTGAATAAGATAAAAAAAAAGGAATAACAGTGTAAAAAAGTCCGTCGCCGTGTCGTAGTCGGTAGAGTCCCTACCTTCCACTCCGGCGACCCGGGCTTCATTCCCGGCGGGGTAGGGGATTTTAAATATCCATCTTGGGTCTGGGTGTGTGTCCTGTCTTGTGTTTGTATGTGTGAATAAGATAAAAAAAAAAGGAATAACAGTGTAAAAAAGTCCGTCGCCGTGTCGTAGTCGGCAGAGTCCCTACCTTCCACTCCGGCGACCCGGGCTTCATTCCCGGCGGGGTAGGGGATTTTAAATATCCATCTTGGGTCTGGGGTGTGTGTCCTGTCTTGTGTTTGTATGTGTGAATAAGATAAAAAAAAGGAATAACAGTGTGTATAAAAAGTCCGTCGCCGTGTCGTAGTCGGTAGAGTCCCTACCTTCCACTCCGGCGACCCGGGTTCGATTCCCGGCGGGGTAGGGGATTTTAAATATCCATCTTGGGTCTGGGTGGTGTGTCCTGTCTTGTGTTTGTATGTGTGAATAAGATAAAAAAAAGGAATAACAGTGTAAAAAAGTCCGTCGCCGTGTCGTAGTCGGTAGAGTCCCTACCTTCCACTCCGGCGACCCGGGCTTCATTCCCGGCGGGGTAGGGGATTTTAAATATCCATCTTGGGTCTGGGTGTGTGTCCTGTCTTGTGTTTGTATGTGTGAATAAGATAAAAAAAAGGAATAACAGTGTAAAAAAGTCCGTCGCCGTGTCGTAGTCGGCAGAGTCCCTACCTTCCACTCCGGCGAACCCGGGCTTCATTCCCGGCGGGGTAGGGGATTTTAAATATCCATCTTGGGTCTGGGTGTGTGTCCTGTCTTGTGTTTGTATGTGTGAATAAGATAAAAAAAAGGAATAACAGTGTAAAAAAGTCCGTCGCCGTGTCGTAGTCGGCAGAGTCCCTACCTTCCACTCCGGCGACCCGGGCTTCATTCCCGGCGGGGTAGGGGATTTTAAATATCCCATCTTGGGTCTGGGTGTGTGTCCTGTCTTGTGTTTGTATGTGTGAATAAGATAAAAAAAGGAATAACAGTGTAAAAAAGTCCGTCGCCGTGTCGTAGTCGGTAGAGTCCCTACCTTCCACTCCGGCGACCCGGGTTCGATTCCCGGCGGGGTAGGGGATTTTAAATATCCATCTTGGGTCTGGGTGTGTGTCCTGTCTTGTGTTTGTATGTGTGAATAAGATAAAAAAAAGGAATAACAGTGTAAAAAAGTCCGTCGCCGTGTCGTAGTCGGCAGAGTCCCTACCTTCCACTCCGGCGACCCGGGCTTCATTCCCGGCGGGGTAGGGGATTTTAAATATCCATCTTGGGTCTGGGTGTGTGTCCTGTCTTGTGTTTGTATGTGTGAATAAGATAAAAAAAAGGAATAACAGTGTAAAAAAGTCCGTCGCCGTGTCGTAGTCGGTAGAGTCCCTACCTTCCACTCCGGCGACCCGGGTTCGATTCCCGGCGGGGTAGGGGATTTTAAATATCCATCTTGGGTCTGGGTGTGTGTCCTGTCTTGTGTTTGTATGTGTGAATAAGATAAAAAAAAGGAATAACAGTGTAAAAAAGTCCGTCGCCGTGTCGTAGTCGGCAGAGTCCCTACCTTCCACTCCGGCGACCCGGGCTTCATTCCCGGCGGGGTAGGGGATTTTAAATATCCATCTTGGGTCTGGGTGTGTGTCCTGTCTTGTGTTTGTATGTGTGAATAAGATAAAAAAAGGAATAACAGTGTAAAAAAGTCCGTCGCCGTGTCGTAGTCGGTAGAGTCCCTACCTTCCACTCCGGCGACCCGGGTTCGATTCCCGGCGGGGTAGGGGATTTTAAATATCCATCTTGGGTCTGGGTGTGTGTCCTGTCTTGTGTTTGTATGTGTGAATAAGATAAAAAAAAGGAATAACAGTGTAAAAAGTCCGTCGCCGTGTCGTAGTCGGTAGAGTCCCTACCTTCCACTCCGGCGACCCGGGTTCGATTCCCGGCGGGGTAGGGGATTTTAAATATCCATCTTGGGTCTGGGTGTGTGTCCTGTCTTGTGTTTGTATGTGTGAATAAGATAAAAAAAAGGAATAACAGTGTAAAAAAGTCCGTCGCCGTGTCGTAGTCGGCAGAGTCCCTACCTTCCACTCCGGCGACCCGGGCTTCATTCCCGGCGGGGTAGGGGATTTTAAATATCCATCTTGGGTCTGGGTGTGTGTCCTGTCTTGTGTTTGTATGTTGTGAATAAGATAAAAAAAAGGAATAACAGTGTAAAAAAGTCCGTCGCCGTGTCGTAGTCGGTAGAGTCCCTACCTTCCACTCCGGCGACCCGGGTTCGATTCCCGGCGGGGTAGGGGATTTTAAATATCCATCTTGGGTCTGGGTGTGTGTCCTGTCTTGTGTTTGTATGTGTGAATAAGATAAAAAAAAGGAATAACAGTGTAAAAAAGTCCGTCGCCGTGTCGTAGTCGGTAGAGTCCCTACCTTCCACTCCGGCGACCCGGGTTCGATTCCCGGCGGGGTAGGGGATTTTAAATATCCATCTTGGGTCTGGGTGTGTGTCCTGTCTTGTGTTTGTATGTGTGAATAAGATAAAAAAAAAGGAATAACAGTGTAAAAAAAGTCCGTCGCCGTGTCGTAGTCGGTAGAGTCCCTACCTTCCACTCCGGCGACCCGGGTTCGATTCCCGGCGGGGTAGGGGATTTTAAATATCCATCTTGGGTCTGGGTGTGTGTCCTGTCTTGTGTTTGTATGTGTGAATAAGATAAAAAAAGGAATAACAGTGTAAAAAAGTCCGTCGCCGTGTCGTAGTCGGCAGAGTCCCTACCTTCCACTCCGGCGACCCGGGCTTCATTCCCGGCGGGGGTAGGGGATTTTAAATATCCATCTTGGGTCTGGGTGTGTGTCCTGTCTTGTGTTTGTATGTGTGAATAAGATAAAAAAAAGGAATAACAGTGTAAAAAAGTCCCGTCGCCGTGTCGTAGTCGGTAGAGTCCCTACCTTCCACTCCGGCGACCCGGGTTCGATTCCCGGCGGGGTAGGGGATTTTTAAATATCCATCTTGGGTCTGGGTGTGTGTCCTGTCTTGTGTTTTGTATGTGTGAATAAGATAAAAAAAAGGAATAACAGTGTAAAAAAGTCCGTCGCCGTGTCGTAGTCGGTAGAGTCCCTACCTTCCACTCCGGCGACCCGGGTTCGATTCCCGGCGGGGTAGGGGATTTTAAATATCCATCTTGGGTCTGGGTGTGTGTCCTGTCTTGTGTTTGTATGTGTGAATAAGATAAAAAAAAGGAAATAACAGTGTAAAAAAGTCCGTCGCCGTGTCGTAGTCGGCAGAGTCCCTACCTTCCACTCCGGCGACCCGGGCTTCATTCCCGGCGGGGTAGGGGATTTTAAATATCCATCTTGGGTCTGGGTGTGTGTCCTGTCTTGTGTTTGTATGTGTGAATAAGATAAAAAAAGGAATAACAGTGTAAAAAAAGTCCGTCGCCGTGTCGTAGTCGGTAGAGTCCCTACCTTCCACTCCGGCGACCCGGGCTTCATTCCCGGCGGGGTAGGGGATTTTAAATATCCATCTTGGGTCTGGGTGTGTGTCCTGTCTTGTGTTTGTATGTGTGAATAAGATAAAAAAAAGGAATAACAGTGTAAAAAAGTCCGTCGCCGTGTCGTAGTCGGCAGAGTCCCTACCTTCCACTCCGGCGACCCGGGCTTCATTCCCGGCGGGGTAGGGGATTTTAAATATCCATCTTGGGTCTGGGGTGTGTGTCCTGTCTTGTGTTTGTATGTGTGAATAAGATAAAAAAAGGAATAACAGTTGTAAAAAAGTCCGTCGCCGTGTCGTAGTCGGTAGAGTCCCTACCTTCCACTCCGGCGACCCGGGTTCGATTCCCGGCGGGGTAGGGGATTTTAAATATCCATCTTGGGTCTGGGTGTGTGTCCTGTCTTGTGTTTGTATGTGTGAATAAGATAAAAAAAGGAATAACAGTGTAAAAAAGTCCGTCGCCGTGTCGTAGTCGGTAGAGTCCCTACCTTCCACTCCGGCGACCCGGGTTCGATTCCCGGCGGGGTAGGGGATTTTAAATATCCATCTTGGGTCTGGGTGTGTGTCCTGTCTTGTGTTTGTATGTGTGAATAAGATAAAAAAAAGGAATAACAGTGTAAAAAAGTCCGTCGCCGTGTCGTAGTCGGCAGAGTCCCTACCTTCCACTCCGGCGACCCGGGCTTCATTCCCGGCGGGGTAGGGGATTTTAAATATCCATCTTGGGTCTGGGTGTGTGTCCTGTCTTGTGTTTGTATGTGTGAATAAGATAAAAAAAAGGAATAAACAGTGTAAAAAAGTCCGTCGCCGTGTCGTAGTCGGCAGAGTCCCTACCTTCCACTCCGGCGACCCGGGTTCGATTCCCGGCGGGGTAGGGTAGGGATTTAAATATCCATCTTGGGTCTGGGTGTGTGTGTCCTGTCTTGTGTTTGTATGTGTGAATAAGATAAAAAAAGGAATAACAGTGTAAAAAAGTCCGTCGCCGTGTCGTAGTCGGCAGAGTCCCTACCTTCCACTCCGGCGACCCGGGCTTCATTCCCGGCGGGGTAGGGGATTTTAAATATCCATCTTGGGTCTGGGTGTGTGTCCTGTCTTGTGTTTGTATGTGTGAATAAGATAAAAAAAGGAATAACAGTGTAAAAAAGTCCGTCGCCGTGTCGTAGTCGGTAGAGTCCCTACCTTCCACTCCGGCGACCCGGGTTCGATTCCCGGCGGGGTAGGGGATTTTAAATATCCATCTTGGGTCTGGGTGTGTGTCCTGTCTTGTGTTTGTATGTGTGAATAAGATAAAAAAAGGAATAACAGTGTAAAAAAGTCCGTCGCCGTGTCGTAGTCGGTAGAGTCCCTACCTTCCACTCCGGCGACCCGGGTTCGATTCCCGGCGGGGTAGGGGATTTTAAATATCCATCTTGGGTCTGGGTGTGTGTCCTGTCTTGTGTTTGTATGTGTGAATAAGATAAAAAAAGGAATAACAGTGTAAAAAAGTCCGTCGCCGTGTCGTAGTCGGTAGAGTCCCTACCTTCCACTTCGGCGACCCGGGCTTCATTCCCGGCGGGGTAGGGGATTTTAAATATCCATCTTGGGTCTGGGTGTGTGTCCTGTCTTGTGTTTGTATGTGTGAATAAGATAAAAAAAAGGAATAACAGTGTAAAAAAGTCCGTCGCCGTGTCGTAGTCGGCAGAGTCCCTACCTTCCACTCCGGCGACCCGGGCTTCATTCCCGGCGGGGTAGGGGATTTTAAATATCCATCTTGGGTCTGGGTGTGTGTCCTGTCTTGTGTTTGTATGTGTGAATAAGATAAAAAAAGGAATAACAGTGTAAAAAAGTCCGTCGCCGTGTCGTAGTCGGTAGAGTCCCTACCTTCCACTCCGGCGACCCGGGTTCGATTCCGGCGGGGTAGGGGATTTTAAATATCCATCTTGGGTCTGGGTGTGTGTCCTGTCTTGTGTTGTATGTGTGAATAAGATAAAAAAAGGAATAACAGTGTAAAAAAGTCCGTCGCCGTGTCGTAGTCGGTAGAGTCCCTACCTTCCACTCCGGCGACCGGGGCTTCATTCCCGGCGGGGTAGGGGATTTTAAATATCCATCTTGGGTCTGGGTGTGTGTCCTGTCTTGTGTTTGTATGTGTGAATAAGATAAAAAAAGGAATAACAGTGTAAAAAAGTCCGTCGCCGTGTCGTAGTCGGTAGAGTCCCTACCTTCCACTCCGGCGACCCGGGTTCGATTCCCGGCGGGGTAGGGGATTTTAAATATCCATCTTGGGTCTGGGTGTGTGTCCTGTCTTGTGTTTGTATGTGTGAATAAGATAAAAAAAGGAATAACAGTGTAAAAAAGTCCGTCGCCGTGTCGTAGTCGGTAGAGTCCCTACCTTCCACTCCGGCGACCCGGGTTCGATTCCCGGCGGGGTAGGGGATTTTAAATATCCATCTTGGGTCTGGGTGTGTGTCCTGTCTTGTGTTTGTATGTGTGAATAAGATAAAAAAAAGGAATAACAGTGTAAAAAGTCCGTCGCCGTGTCGTAGTCGGTAGAGTCCCTACCTTCCACTCCGGCGACCCGGGTTCGATTCCCGGCGGGGTAGGGGATTTTAAATATCCATCTTGGTCTGGGTGTGTGTCCTGTCTTGTGTTTGTATGTGTGAATAAGATAAAAAAAGGAATAACAGTGTAAAAAAGTCCGTCGCCGTGTCGTAGTCGGTAGAGTCCCTACCTTCCACTCCGGCGACCCGGGTTCGATTCCCGGCGGGGTAGGGGATTTTAAATATCCATCTTGGGTCTGGGTGTGTGTCCTGTCTTGTGTTTGTATGTGTGAATAAGATAAAAAAAAGGAATAACAGTGTAAAAAAGTCCGTCGCCGTGTCGTAGTCGGCAGAGTCCCTACCTTCCACTCCGGCGACCCGGGCTTCATTCCCGGCGGGGTAGGGGATTTTAAATATCCATCTTGGGTCTGGGTGTGTGTCCTGTCTTGTGTTTGTATGTGTGAATAAGATAAAAAAAACGAATAACAGTGTAAAAAAAGTCCGTCGCCGTGGCATAGGCGGTAGAGTCCCTGCCTTCCACTCCGGCGACCCGGATTTGATTCCCGGCGGAGTAGGGGATTTTAAATCTCCATCTTGGGTCTGGGTGTGTGTCCTGTCTTGTGTTTGTATGTGTAAATAAGATGAAAAGGTTAACAAAGGTAAAACAAAAAGGAACAACGGTGTAAACGAAAGAAAACGAGAAAGAAAGAAAGAAAGCAAAAATATAAAAGTTCGTCGCCGTGGCGTAGTCGGTAGAGTCCCCACCTTCCCCTCCGACGATTCGGGTTCGATTCCCGACGGGGTAGGGGATTTTAAATCTCCACCTTGGGTCTGGGTATGTGTCCTGTCTTGTGTTTGTATGTGTGAATAAAATTATAAAAAGGTTAACAAAGGTAAAACAAAAAGGAACAACGGTGTAAACGAAAGAAAACGACAAAGAGAGAAATTAAAAAAAAGTCACTTTAGCTCCAGTTAACCGGGCACCAGCAATTTGTTTTCTTTGAAAATCACTCAGATCAGAGTCTATAAACTTGATTCCACATCTACAACTACAGGAAAATAAATGCTGGTGCACTTTAGTACAATACTAAGTTCAAAGTCTTCTCTTCTTTTTCCTTCTAAGTATTAGGCCAAGGCCTGTTACGATCCTATAGAAAATTTTCCCTCCAGCGTTTCATAGGACGGCCCAGTGATCTTCGTCCTCTTGGTATATGATTATAAACAGCTTTGAGGATCCGATTTGAACTCATTCTTTCAAGATGGTGTTTCCAATTTAGTTGGTACTGTTTAATATATTCCAAAAATGTCGTAGTCTTCAATTCTTTTAAGATATCGGTGTTCCTTTTCCGATCCCATCTGGTGTAACCCGCTGTTCTGCGCATGAATCTCATTTCACAAGCCGTTATTCTGATTTCATGTTGTTTTTTTAGTGTCCATGCTTCACTACCATAGGTCAACACTGGTCTAGCCAAAGTGTTATATAAACGTAATCTGGTGTTTTTTTGTACAAGGGATGGTTTCATAACTTGATTAATAATTCCTAAACTTTTATTATAACTAGTAACTTTTTCAGGGATATCCTTTTCATCCCAGATAGAGAGATAATATCCAAGATATTTAAATTGATTAGATCTCTCTAAAATTTTATTCTGGAGACACATTTTACTTTGTATGGGGTCCTTCCCATGAAATGCCATAATTTTAGTTTTGTTAATTGATATTTCCACATTAAATTTGGCAGCTATTTTTTGTAAATTATAAATTGATCGTTGCAAATCATTTTCGGAAAGTGCCAGAAGAGTAAACATTTAAAAGAAAATAATAGATTTCTGACAGCATTTGCGGGTTAGCAAAGCTCATGAAAGTAAATGTACCAGAAAGTGTGGAGTTTCCTTTGCTTTGCCTACCCCTGTATATATCTGATAATATTATGTGATATGAGCACTTATTAAGAAGTAGGATTATTATTCTTGATTAAGTGAAAAGTCGAATATTTTCTGATAAGTAAATCATATGACAATTTGTGTATCCATAATATCAAGCATTGTTTTTTTGAAGTGTCATACGCATTGTAACGAAGGAAATGCTGATATAGATTATCAGTTTCCCGCTCTTGGCTCTCACCTCAAAACGGCCTTCGTAATAAAACTAGATCACACGTAACACCAGAATACATTTTCAACCGCACCACTAGCAACCAAACATGTGTAACAACTATCTCAACTTCTAGGTATGTAAATTTCACATTGCATTTTCAATCAAGCGTATGGTCCAATCAGTTTGTTGTGTTTCTTTGTGCATATTTAAATGATGACTTTTATTGTAGAACCCAGTGTCTCATTTTACGAGTAATATACTGTAAACAGAAAAATCAAGGATGGTATTTGTTTTCTAGATAAGTGGATACTTATTTCATATAGGAGATTTCAATGGCTTAGCAGCCCAGTGCTAAAATAATGGATTTTTATAGTAGTAGTAGTAGTAGTAGTAGAAGATACTTTCGCCGAATGTACAGGAAAACGCTCACTGTGTTTACAAAGAGACCTAAAACACGTCTGGGGAAAAGAATCGTATATACTCAACCTAGGATTTAAGGAGAGATCAGGGCTTGCTTGGTTTAGGCTAGGGGCATGGAAATTTCTAAAAATTAGCGACGATCACGATATGCGAATATGTCCAATGTGCGGGAACTTTGAAGATGAGATACATATATTAGGAAAATGTAATGATTTAGAATATTGGAGACGTCAGTTATTACCGGAAAGATTTCTAAATTCAAATCGGGAAAGATTGGCATGCTACGAGTTATTGGTAAATCCAGAAAATTGGATAAACCTCGGTAAATTTCTGGACAAAACGCGAAAAATAAGGACAACACTCATTCATGAATAAATATATGTTATCAAAATGCAATACCATTAATTATTAACAATTATATATAAATTAATTGGTGTATAATGCTGTTGTGTTATTATTTAATTGTAATATTAATGTGTTTTCTTTATGTAATTGTAATGTTAATGTTTTTTTAGTGTATAATGCTATTTTTATAGTATACCAGCACTATATCTCTGTGTGTGTACAATATTTAAAACCGACAAAATTTTCAGAATAAGAAAAAATTAAACAAATTGTCTTGGTGTTGTTTTAAATGAATTCAAAGCCTGGGACCGACCAATTTCACTGCGCTTTTTGAGAATATCCTCAGCACAAACAAAAAATAATACATAAGTTGCATTTACAAAAATATAAAATAATTAACTAGCTAACTGACACTATCGAACCCATAGGTTCATGACCGCGCGGACATAATCTCTCCATACATCCCTATCTGCACTAATGTTTTCCAATCATATCCTGTATAATCTACTTCCCTTAAATCATAGTTGATGTTATTCTCCCACGTCATTATTGGTCTACCAATTGGGCGTTTTCCTTCTGGCTTTCCTACAAGAAGCTTCCATGCAAGTCTTTCATTCCCCATACGTGCAACATGTCCTGCCCATCTCAGTCTACGAGACTTGAACGTTCTCACTATATCTGGCTTCCTATAAAGACCATGTAATTCACTGTTAAACAGTTTCTCCATTCACCTGCCTGTTCATCTCTCTTTGGTCCAAAAATTTTCCTGAGTACTTTATTCTCAAATACTTGTAATCTCCTTTCCTCCCTTAAAGTAAGAGTCCATGTTTCGCACCCATATAATATAACTGGTAGAATAATAGTTTTATATACTTTCAGTTTAACGTTTTTTAAAGGAGTTGGGACATCAAGAGTGTCTGCAATGCATAATAGCACGCATTTCCAGAATTGAACCTATGTTTAATTTCTTTGTGCATCTCATTCCTATTTTTGTGATTATTGTTCCTAGGTATTTGAATTCAGCCACTTCCTCAAAATTGCCCTCATTTGTCATTAGCTGTCCATTTCCATTGTAGCCTATAATTTATTTATGTGTGTGACCATATATTTAGTTTTATTAATAATATAAAATAATACAGATAATAATAGGTATAGGGAAGTTCGGGTAATGTAACCCTTCTGTTTGAGTGGACCCTGTTAATATCTTCTTTAATTGGTGCTGCCCTCGAACAGAAAATATTTTAATCCTTCCCCTCATCAACTTTGACGGGTTCAATGACAGTTTCTTTTATTCATTGTGCGAAGAAGAGTTTATTTGTGATATTTATGAAAATGAAAATTTAAAAGTTTTTCAAGCTAAGAATCAATTCTTAATCTCTGTTATTGAATATTACAAACGTTGAAATAACTTCTAAATATATTAAGGTACGTACACACCTGCGCGCCGCAAACACGAACGGCGCGCGCGCCGCACCATGTTCGTTAGATTTGGATGGGGTTTTAAGGTGCCGCGAACGGCGCGCGCGCCGCACGCGCGTCTCTCACCACGATCCACTCATTGTCGGTTTTTTCCACAAACACTTTGATGGTTCGCTGCTTAGATTTGGACGGGTACCTCAGAGGTTCGTTGCTTTCGGTGCGCACCTATTATTTGAGTATGGAGTGGTCAGAGGAAAACGTGTTAAAACTTGTTGACATTTATAGAAGCAAGCAATTATTGTGGGATCCACAACATAAGGATCATTTTAAAAAATCATTGAAAGGAGATGCCTGTTTTTTTTTTCAATGATATGTGTTTTTTTTTCATGTGTACTGTAATTGTATAAATAAATTAGAATTATTTAGAAAACATTATTTATTTAAGACGTTCATTTCATAATATTATGTATGAAGTATCACAAAACAATACAATATATAAACACATTTATTGCTAATTATTTATTTATCTCTTCAAAGACTCCAAAGAGCAAGACTGCTCATGTTAAGGGGCAATATACAAAAAATAATGGCCATAAAACAATTAACAATAAAAACAAGAAAACAAATTCATATATATACACATATAAATACAATATTTAAACAGGATAATATTAATAATAATAAAATTAACAAAATTAACTAAGAAAGCAATGAGAAAAAATATTTTTAATACAATTAGAAAAATGTTTAACATTCGTGAAATGTTGATATTCAATAGGTAAGTAGTTATTTTAATGGTTGATTAATGCATAACGAATCCCTCTTATACCTTTTTTTTAGAAACTAGTATCTTTGTGCAATAAAGCACAACCTTTAGTATAATAATCATGTACATTTTTATTAAAAATTAAGGCCATGTTATGGTGAGATAGATTGTTAATAATTTTAAACATATATATACAAATCATGTCCACCGCTGTAGTCTCGAGGTAGCGTGCTGCCTTGTCACGCAGCGGGGCCCGGGTTCAATCCCCGGTCGGGGCAGTTTTTCTGGGTGAGGTTTTTATCGGGGTTTTTCCTCACCTGTAAGACAAATGTCAGGAAAACTTTAAGGCCCAAACGGTCCCCGAAATCATATGGCCATCATCATCATCCTTATCATTATCATATCATCATCATCTCATCATCCTTCACCGGTGTGGAAAGCAACGGGAAGCTACCACACCTACACAATTCCCTAGTAAAGCTGCAAGCATAGCATGAAAATGCTATGATTTCAGTGAAGGACCTGCCTTCGGGCAGAATTACTATGGATGGATATACAAATCATATATTTTTTTTAAATTCCTTTAATGCTATAATATTTGAAAAAGTATAAATAAAGTTATAAGATGTAATAAGTAATAAGCGTGACCAGACGTCCCGATTTTGGCGGGACAGTCCCGATTTTTAACAATTTGTCCCGCGTCCCGCGGCATTTAAAAAAAATGTCCCTATTTTTTGGGAAAGAATGCAGGACAAGCGGGAGAACGGAAAGGGAATAGACATCGTTGGTTACACCTGCTCTGCAAAATGTCTACTGAAGGTTTGTGGGTTTCCTATGGATCGCAGGAGGTTCGTTGAAATTAATAATTTCGTGTTCGCGGCGCGCATATGTGTACGTACCTTTATGTAGATGCCGTTTTAATAAACTGACGGGTTTGGTTTGATAATACAGGGCTTCCAATATAAAACCGGACACGCCTCACGGGGTTTCACCCGTCAGGCTGCGCTCTCTCCTCGTCCGCATTTCACTCTGCCAGCCGCAGAGTGTCCGGTTTTATACTGGAAACCCTATATATGTGACATGGTGGTTGTATAAAATAATTAAACATAAAATAATTCGGTTAATGTTGACCCTCTGGGTCCACTTTAAACGAATACGTATATTTTATCAATGAGGATGTTATCTGTAAAAACCATTCAATTAATTAATTTTATTTAATATCCTTGTAATTGTACTAAACCCAAAGACCGTTGCTTTCTGCAGTTGAATGACGTGTGAATGTTATAATCAACTTTTCTTCTTCTTCTTCTTCTTCCTTTCATGTGATAGACCTAGTGGTCTTTTACGGTCTCAATCCAACGTTTCAAGGGTCTGCCCAAAGATCTCTTGCCTGGTGGCTGGTAATTTAAGATCTGACGTGGTATTCTTGTTCTGCTCATTCTTCGTACGTGAGATTTCCAGTTGTTTCTGTATTTTTGTACATAACTTTTTTTTTTCAAAACATTAAATAAATATCAACACTTTTTAATTATGATCAGTCATAAATCTGTGCCTGTCTGTATAAATTATTAGGGTAAATAAACTTAAAAATAGACAAAAAGTGGACTCTGGGGTCCACTTTATCCGAATATGGAAGTTAAAGGGGACCTTTCTTGTAATGTAAAAAAGTTTATAAATTATATTTCCATATTTGAATAAAATAACAATGCTATTTCATAGTTACAACACTAATGATTAGGGCAAGGCAATTAATGATTTTGCATCTTTTTCTTATGAAGGTTGAAACATTGTTTACATATATGAAAATGTAGGGCATTAAAAAACGGATTAAATAAAAGCAATTCGTTAGGGCATTTTTTTTTTTTTTGTATTTTCTTAACTTTTTAGGGATAGGTCATTTTTTGGCAATTTTTAGGTCATTTTGAGCACTTTTTACACTTTTCCGGAAGGTTGTGACATTATTTGTATTTGATTTAAGATTTTTATTATAATTCAGTATTTTTCCTTGTCAATACAATTTCTTGGAATTAAGTAGTTGTTTTGCTAACTACTACCCCTATTTTTCAAGGTATTTGCATAATGAACTTGCCCACATCCAGGAATTTTATTCAATTTCTTAGAGCTTATGCTAGCTTCTACCCTTATTCTGATTGTTAACTGCAATTCAAAATTGCTGTAAAAGAGCACTGTGTAATTGAAATGGATTTTCTGCAATAAAAGGTACTGTAACATGTATTTTTTAAATACGTTTATTTTAATATTTTGACGTTAAGTTAAATTTTATGTAATTCAGTAATCAAGTGAGTACTTAATCTAATAAATAGTATTTTTATTGGTAATTCCTAACTTTTTATTCGTCATTTTTTTTTATTTTATTGGTCTTTTTTTGCATTTTTTAGGTAATAAATGCATTTTTATTTTGCATTTTTTACCAATTTATAGGTCATTAAATGCCTTGCCCTACTAATGATCTTCTTCTTCTTCCTTCCAAGTATTAGGCCAAGGCCTGTTACGATCCTATAGAACTTTCCCTCCAGCTTCTTCCGGAAAATTCTCGTATAAGACTTGAAAGCATAATAATAGTCCCTTCGATTGGTTGCTGGCCAAAGGAAGGCAAGACCAGTGATGGGCCTGCCATCTTATAGCCTCTGGTTAGGATTTTCTGGAGAAGAAAAGAAAATAAAGGAAAGAAGAAATGGAAGAAAGGAAAGACTCCCTAGCCCTCGGATGCCCTAATAGCGACGGGGTCGAAAAAACAAGAGTTAACCAAGAGAGGTTAGATAGTAAAGTTAAAAGAGTGCAAAACACAAGTAAGTGGAAGAAATGTTTTGCTCGGCTTGGGCACCTTGTGGTCGCCATCCACATATCCCCTAGATGACGACCCCTCAGGGGCCCTACTAATGATAATCACTGTAATTAAACAAAATTCAAATCCCTTAATTAAAAGAAGAAAAAAAAAACAAATTCAAAGCAGGGGTCCAAATTACCTCAAGTTCCTTTAGGTGTTCTTCCACAATGTACCTAAAATGTAGGTGCTATAATGAGCTTGCATATCCTTGCATCTCAAAATAAAACAGAAAAAAAATAGAAACAGAAACACGTTGTCTCGATAGTCTCTGAGGCTCATATTTTAGGTGTTTAATTAAACTTCCGAACAAATTGACGGTAATTTTGTCCTCATATGTCTGGGCGCAAAATGGCCGGCAAATTTTTGTCGAGATTTTTTTCAAATGCCCCAGGTTGCCATTTCGACATTTCTGGGTTCTCTCCTGGCATGGCGTACTTGTAACCCACTTCTGAGGTTGGAGCGCCGACTGGAAGGCGGGTTTACTACTGGATAATTAAATGGCACATGGTCTGAGAAAGTGGCAAAAATGTTTCTAATTCTAATTATTTATTTACTGTCCAATGAGATGACCCGATGATATGAGAGTTGATGATGATGGTGATAATGATGCACCAGGAGAGACCTTAAACTAAACTTAAGCTAATTAGGTGAATATTATATTGATGATAATGATGGCCAGATAGTGTTCGGGGACCGTTTGGGTCTTAAAGTTTCCTGACGTCTTCTTCTTGTTCACTGTTTAGGCTTATTTACTAGCCTGTTCCGGCTCCAAATTGCTGCTCTTTCATCTTTTCCTTGGTCTTCCCAAACTTCTTCTTCCTCGTGGTGAATAGTTGTATGCTGCTTTTGATATTCTATTCTATTCTCAGTCATCCTTGCTAAGTGTTCTTTCCAGTTTGTCCTGTATTTCTCTATTGTTGAGTTTAATTCCTCTATTTTTACTGTTGTCTTATTTCTGTGTTATGTTTTTTGTCAGTTGTTTGATATCTTGCTATTGGTCTGAGGAATCTCATTTCAGCAGCTTGTATTCCGGCAGATTGTTGTGTTGTCACTGTCCATGTTTCGGATCCATAAGTAATAATAGGCACTGCCATTGTCTTGTATAATTTCATTATAGAGTCTTTCCTGGCTTTATTTTTCAAAGTTCTTTTTAGTGTTCCTGTTATATAATTAAACTTATTTATTTTGTTACTTATATCTGTTTCTGCTGTGTATGATATTTCGCAACCTAAAGTTTCCTGACATTTTTCTAACATGTGAGGAAAAAACCTCACCCAGGAAATTCGTCCCGACCGGGGATCGAACCCGGGCCCGCTGCGTGACAAGGCAGAACGCTACCTCGAGACCACAGCGGTGGACTGTTCGAGATTTTACGTGCCATAAATCTACGCCACGAGAATTCGGGATTTTTACACCCTTAAAATCCGTGGACCCTGGCGTCGTTTGAACTGACCAACCTTAGAACCAGACATGTGTTGTTCTTATTAGCTAATGTTATCTCATTTACTTTAAACTGACTATTTAACTCATGCCCCAAATGGGAGTCAGTGACCAATCACATTTCAATGATTTTTTATTTACAACCAATCATAGTCGTGTTTCGCCTAGAATTTACCAACTATAGTTTATCATAATAAAGAAAGCACCTCTTTTTTAACATTCTGAATAGATCATAGCATTATTTTGCAGTGACTGAATCTGTAAGAAATACGGCTACCAGATTGTATATATAGTGCATGAATGTCAACACATAGCGCATGCGGGAGTTAATATAAAAACATTTGTAGCAATTCATTATACCACAAAAAAAATAGAAACCACTGTTTGCACTTTCTTAAATGTATTTTTTGCCAGGTAATAACATCCCAGAAAAATATAATTGTCATATATACATCATAGGACATCAGAAATGATATGTTTCATTTTTTCTCCACTAGAGTGCATTCTTACAATATTGCGTTCCTTTGGCAATAAATATTATGATCTGGTTGCAGTGATGAAAAAAAGAAGCAGATGAAGCGTAAGAATCGTTTCTCATTTTTTTTCAAACATCGCCGTTTACATTAAATATATAAATATTTTAAAATAACTATAGTTAAATAATGATTTCTGAGTAAACAGCTTAATTTTATTCGTTAAATAGTCCTAACAAATGCCACTCTTGATTTCCAAATTCTCTAGATAAATTCACTCCTCACTTCTTGAGTCATGAATTTATCGATAATTTGGAAATCACTCGTGGCATTATTTATGAGTATGTTCCACATTTCTTGATGTTCTTCATAGATAATTGAATGGCACATCGTCTGAGAAAGTCCCCGAAAATCATCCGGCCATCATCATCATCATTATCATTATCAGCATCCTTCACCGGTGTGGAAAGCAACGGGAAGCTACCACTCCTATAATTCCCTAGTAAAGCTGCAAAGTCATAGCATGAAAATGCTATGACTGCAGTGAAAGACCTGCCCTCGGGCAGAATTACTATGGATAGATACTGTTACAACTTAACTTTAAGCACAAAAAAAACCTTGCCCTACTTATGAGACAATCTAATATTTTCAGTGATCTTGTATTAAGAAAAAACAAAGCAAACACAAAATAAATTCACAGTTTAATAGATACCATCATATATTCTAGAAGCGATGCTATCTTAGATATGTATATAAGTAATAGCTAACTAAATCACTGGCACTATCGAACCCATAGGTTTTTGGCTGCGTGGACATAAGCTCTCCACACATCCCTATCCTGAATATTTTGCAGTAATCCCCTGTATAATCCATCTCCCTCAAATCATTGTTAATGTTATTCTCCCACCTCATTCTTGGTCTACTAACTGGGCGTTTCTCTCTAACTTTCCTACAAAAGTCCCCATTCCCCTCTTTCATTCACCATTCGTGCCATATGACCTGCCCATAGCAGTCCACAAGGCTTTAAAGATCGTGTAGCTTACTGTTATTAGTATGTCTGTTCATCTCTCTTTGGTCCAAAAATGTTGGTAACAACTTTATTCTCAAATACTCCTAATCTTCTTTCCTCCCTTAATGTACGAGTCCATGTATAGCACCCATATAATATAACTGGGAGAATAACTGTTTTATATATTTTCAGTTTAACGTTTTTCGAGAGAAGTTGGGACGACAAGAGTCCCTGCAGTGCATAATAACAGTATTTCCAGAACTGAACCTATGTTTAATTTCTTTATGCATCTCATTCCTATTTGTGATTATTGTTCCCAGGTATTTGAATTCAGCCACTTCTTCAAAATTCCTCTCATTTGTCATTAACTGGCCATTTCCATTGTATAATGAATTTCTATATGTGAACATATATTTAGTTTTTTATTTATGATAACTTCCAGTCTCAATTTCTTATATTACTCAATAGAGTGTGCGAGTTGGCCCTTAGTATCTTCTCTCTATCGCCTTAATAATACTAAACCATCAGCATAGACTAACAGTTTATTAATACCATTGAGTTGTAGGTCTTCTTCATCCTCTAAAGATATGATGGTATGTTCTAGTACAAAACTAAATAGTAGAGGAGATAGTGCATCTCCTGTCTTTAACTAATTGTGAATTTCAAAAGTATCCGAAAACTGTTTGTCACACCCTACTCTTTGTACCATTGAGACACATTTGAATGAGTCCAACTAATTTTTTTAGGAATTCCGAATTCCAGCAGGATACAATATAACTTCTTCTTCTTTATTGTATCGTATGCCTTTTTGAAGTCTACATAAAGGTAATGCATGGAGCCATTATATTCCCATTTCTTTTATAAGATCTGTCTTCTACTAAAAATATTATCTGTTGTAGACCTGTTTCTTCTAAATCCACATTGATGATCTGCAATTAAGTCATCAATATAGGGAGTGTCTGCTTATTAACATGTTTGTTACAATTTTGTATGAAGTCTAAGTAGTATGAAGCCCATGTAGTTGTTGCAATTAATTTGATCTGCTTTCTTATAGATTGTTACGATAATTGATTATTTCCATTAATTTGGAAAAGCCCCTTTTTCCCAAGTCATTCTAAGCCATCGATGTTTCTTGACTATCAGTTTTTTCTCCTCCTGACTTTATCAGTTCTGCTGGGATCCCATCTGAACCTAATTCTTTATACATCTTAATTTGTCTATCACCATTTCAACCTCTATTGCACTTAGTTCTATGTAAGTAAAAATTCAAATAAATAATTGAAGGTGGCTTGTTTATAGTTTAGTATGATAATATAAAACATGCGACTTTCAATCACGAAAACTGATACTTTCATCAGAATCTTCTGTGAAAAAGTTTGATAGCAGTGCTCTGACTATATTCAAGGGAACTTTAAAACTTCCAATTTATTGTAATTTAATTATAAGTATTTGTTAGATTTTAAAGAAAATTAAAACTTGAATTTAATGCGTTAATCAAAATATCACGTCAAATCTTAAATTACCAGCCACCAGGCAAGAGATCTTTGGGCAGACCCACCAAACGTTGGATTGAGACCGTAACAAACCACTAGGTCTATCACATGAAAGGAAGAAGAAGAAGACCAAAATATTGTATGTCATAAAGCCCACCTTATGTATTTTATGGGAAAAACTTTCACCAATTATTATTATTTAATAAAATTGCATAAGTATAAGGTAGTTATTAAAATGTTTAACCAAACTAAAAAATTGTATAAAAATTACGACAAATAATAAATATGGATAAGATATACACTATCTAAATTGATATCATCAGTGGAATTTAATAGTTCAGTCTCTTTAAAACATAGTGACCCTCTTTCTAAGAAAATGATTAGATAAATTATTTCACAAAGATTGTCGTCAGCTGTTTTGTGTAAACTAACCTAGAAATTTGATATCAGCGTGTACTTATCTTCCAAACATAACCTTACTCATCTTTCAGACATTCGTACTAGGCCTAATTATACCCTATCTAATTTCAATAAAACTTATCTGATGGGCTGATAAAAACATTAAGTTTTATCTAATAAGTTCGCGTCATATTATAACGTTATTACGTACAATCGTTGATAAAACAATCATATCTTTGTTCTTTGTCTGAACAATTTTAACAATTCTAGCTTTCATGAAACCGGAACGAGCCAACAGGCTTAATCCCTGGATGATGATGATGATGATCTTTAAAAGATTGGAATTATATTTACATGACATGACCTACCCTTTCCTTTGTTGTTACTCACTGGCACTATCGAACCCGTATGTCCATGGCCGCGCGGAAATAAGCTCTCCATACATCCCTATCCTGAGCTAATGTTTTCCAATAATTCCCTGTATAATCTACTTCCCTCAAATCATCCGATCCGATTGCCCTTTTACCAGCCGGCTGCTGGCCCTTCACATCCACATGTGTCAATCACAGAGGCAGATGATCAACAGCCAGTGTAGGGGTGACATGTGGTTAGCATGTCGAGCCCCAGCCGTTATAGCTGGTTCCTCAACCTGGAGCCGCTACTTATTGTAGCTACCCAATTGCCTCACGATGCTGGGTGGGCACCGGTCCCATACTGGCCGAAATACCATGAGAAAATTTCTTCCCCCATGGAGTCTCGAACCAGCGCAAGTCCCATAGCTCTGCGCCAAGGCTTCCTACCTTAACCGCTCGGCTACGGCGCGGGACCCTCAAATCATACTTAATGTTATTCTCCCACCTCATTCTTGGTCTACCAACTGGGCGTTTTTCCTCTGGCTTTCTAATTCTCGTGTTAATATCTCTAGTGCCCCACTATTGTATAAAGTCCTAACATTCCATGTTCCTAGGAACATGTCCCTGTGTTTGAGCCTTTGGCATGGGTTCCCTGAAGTAGTCCCCGCCCGGAGAACCGAATGGGGGACTATTTGACCTCCGGAAAATTTTACCCCAGTTGAACCCATGTCCGCATTTCTTGACGGTTGTATAGATCGTCACTCTTTCGACCAAGGTACTTTTTTCGTCTGGCTTATCACCTTCGACCAGTCCGGCATGGGTAACCCTATCGGCAGCAATGCTACCGCCGGCATAGCTCTCAGGATCATTTAAGCACGCAAGCCACTCCACCACGACAAGGTAAAGAGACCATGGAGGGTTTGTTGTTATTTAAACAAATAGAAACTAACTACTGAGCGAGTCGTCTCAGAAACTAGTATTTGAAATTCGTATGCAGGTCTACCGCTGTGGTCTCGGGGTAGCATGCTGCCTTGTCACGCACGGGCCTGGGTTCGGTCCCCGGTCGAGACAGTTTTTCTGGGTGAGGTTTTATCGAGGTTTTCCTCACCTGTAAGACAAATGTCAGGAAAACTTTGAAGCCCAAACGGTCCCCGAAATCATATGGCCATCGCAATCATCATCATTCTTATTCATCTTAGGTTAAGCTTAGGATTAGGGACTCTCCTGGCGCACCATTATCATCATCATCATCATCATATCATCGGGTAATGTAACCTCGCCGTCCAGGCGCCCCAATCTCAGAAGTGTGTTACAAGTACGTCATGCCAGGAGAGAAACCAGGAATGTCGAAATACAAACCTGGGGCATTTGCAAAAAAAAAATATTTACATGACATGGCCTATCCTTTTCTTTGTTATTTAAACAAATAGAAACTAACTACTCTCAGAACCTAGTGTTTGAGATTCGTATGCAGAGGTTTTCGGGTTCAAATTCAGACCTATAGTCAAGGAAAATACTAAGTTGGAATTTCAAAAAATGGAATCACATCGTCGTAATCACCAATCATAATATCATCAAAATTAAATCAGATAACTGAAATTCTGAAGCAAATATATAACAAAAGTATATCCAGACTGATGCGTACATTTCAGAAGCCATATTGTGATCATTTTCAAAGTGTGTATAAACATTAATGAAATTCAAATAATTATATTTTCAGCTCTCTACAGATATATTTTCTGACAGGTATTATATTATCAAAGCAAATTTAATGAAATTGGTTAAATGTGTTTAATTTACATTTGAAATATAATTTTAAAATCTTCAAAATAGTGAACTTATATTAGGGCCAATTCGAAGTAAATAGTCCAGTTACGACTTTTTCACTTAATAAATATATTCTTTAGAAACATATATACGTATGATTAAAAATAATTGAATGTTATATATTTTTAAAATTACAATTTTTCACTGGTTTATTTAAACCATCTACTGTATTTCATTTACGGTAAACGGTACATTTACGGTACGTCGAGAATCGAAGATTCAAGAAAATTTTAATTGTTTTGTTCATTCCAATTGATCAAATAAACCATTATCATGAACAGGTTAGGTTTAAGTTAATCTGAACCGTTTGCTAAATCTCAAGATGGCTTGACACGCCCACTATTTTTTTGTTTTGTCTTTTGTTTCCGCTGCTGCATTTTAAAGCTTCCTCTGCCGTTATATTGTTTAACCGTAATTTTGTACTTATTGGCATTTTTCTCAAAATGGCGTTTAATAGCCCTATTAATTTTGTTATATTTTTATATTTGTCAATGTCACTATTTATATCAGAAATTATTTGAATTATTCTCAAAATGGCGTTTAATAGCCCTATTAATTTTGTTATATTTTTATATTTGTCAATGTCACTATTTATATCAGAAATTATTTGAATTATTCTCAAAATGGCGTTTAATAGCCCTATTAATTTTGTTATATTTTTATATTTGTCAATGTCACTATTTATATCAGAAATTATTTGAACTAAATAAGTAAATGCAACAACTTGTCCGATAATAAAATCGTTTAATTTAAAGGCTCCTCTCTGTAAATCATCTTCTATTGTGATTGAAATAACAAAAATAATTTGCTTACAATATCACTTGGAGAGTATCATCATTTTTTTTTTAATTTTGATATTTCATACTGAAATGGTCCACCGCTGTGGTCTCGAGGTAGCGTGCTGCCTTGTCACGCAGCGGGCCCGGGTTCGATCCCCGGTCGGGCAGTTTTACTGGGTGAGGCTTCTATTGTGGTTTCTCCTCACCTGTAAGACAAATGTCAGGAAAACTTTAAGGCCTAAACGGTCCACGAAATCATATCATCATCCTTCACCGGTGTCGAAAGCAACGGGAAGCTACCACACCTACAATTCCCTAGTAAAGCTGCAAGCATTACATGAAAATGCTATGATTGCAATGAAGGACCTGCCTTCGGGCAGAATTGCTATGGATGGAAACTGAAATGTTTTCTTATTATTTTTATAATTTTGTTAATATATAAATACTAACAAAATTATAAAAATAATAAGAAAAAAAATATATGATATGATGAGAAAAATAAATGCCTGGACGGGATATATGTGTATTAAGAAGGACTGGAGAGAGTCCATAGTCTTGTCTTATTCCTTTATTAATACTTACAGATTCTTTGATTCCTTTGTATTTCTATCATTAAATTCAATAAATGAATTATTTATTTGCCTAAATAGACATAAATCAAGAGGATGGGAATTTCTCTTTAATTTCAATGTAACAGACTAGTAGGCAAAATCAACAATGAACTGTTAGATTAAACATTACAATATTACGTATATATTTTAATAGACTACATTTTATACCCATCTTCTCGATTTATCCTGAAGAATGTAATGAAGCTGGTATGATTTACGTATCATGTTACATTCAAATTATTTTTTGGCATTTTTTCGCTAAATTTTGGTCAATTTACCTATGTTTAAATTTTTTGCTTAAATAAACTTATATTCATCAAATTTTAATGGCTTTTATAGTATAATTTATATTTCCCATCATGAATATTTTACGCCGAACAAGGTTTGGAGTATGTTTTCCTTTCCATCATTTATTTTTTCCTTTTAAAACTGCTGAATACATTTTAGAAAACTTCCGTTATTCTCGACTTATTGTATAATTAATAAGAAATATTTAATTTTAAGATGATCAAGGACAGCAAATATTCTAGGCATATGTTCAGCACTTAACTGTGTATTAATTATCATCTGTTTCTTATTGTTAGCAAAATTAATTACTGACTCTTCGTTCAACTTGCATCACAGTATGTATATAATAGCGTATTTATGTTTCAGAGAAATGTCTTCGATGCAAGATGAAACTAGAATCCCGAAAATTCAACAATGTGCTAATTAAAAAGAATTGCCAACTTATGTGTTGAAAATATCAGAAATATCAATGAAGTTACAATTTACACAAAAGTCATCAGAAATGAAATACAAGATAAGCGTATAAACAGAAAAATTTCTGATGTGCAAAGAACAGCTATTGTAGACCTGTATCATATCGATATGCTAGTCATTTGTTAATTGTTTTTATTGTTACTTCGGTTTTTCATAGAATGTTGTTACATTTCGTCCAATCGATAAAATAATAATGACGAATATGTCTCTACAAATAAGTTTTGCAATCGATGGAAATTATATGAAAGCAGACCTACCATGAATGTTACTAGAGTAGATAATATCAAAGTTGCTGACAAATTTAAATTAAACCAGTAATTATTTATAATTAAGAAACCAATTATTACAAACAAAATTTTAGAACTCTACAGTTAACTTCGAAATTTAGTTTTCGTATTCGAACGTGCTACAATGTTTTCATTTGCGGTGAATTTCATCTTCAAATTTCATTGAAAATATTTTGATCATATGAAAGATGTAATAATTTCTTAACATTTTATTTTCTTGTAAATTTTAGTCCTTGACATATATGTCAAGTCTTGGTTTGCCCAATTAATTTATTTTTGTTTGCTGAAAATACTAATTAGTTATAAACCATCCGTTAGGAAAACTGTTACAATTGTCAAAATAAATGGTTATGCATACAATAAACTACAGCAAATGTATTTTTACTTGAAACGTAGTCTAGGGCGTAGGTAAATATATCTCAACAATTTCACAATAAAAAAGTTAGAATCACAATTTACAATTCAAATAGCTTATTCGATTTCAGTTGCCAAGCAAATTATAAATAACGAGCAGGAGTTGAACAGGAAGCCTAACAACCGCTTCTTTCCTACTTCGGGGCAAAGGTCCCCCTGACTTGATTCCGATGTTGAAAGGAGAAGCTCATTGTATTCTCAGTAGAGTAAATTTTTCACGTCTTCCTGGATTGTGCTCTTCTATTAAAATGGAGACTATTAATTCAGAGCGACTAGAAATTGATTAAGACTGAAGTGACAAATGTAAACGAAGTGCTTCTTTGTGCAATTACTATATTCCCCGAGTGTAACGTAAAAGTTAACAAAACAGCACGTTAAATGTACAGGTGAAAACGTGATTTTATTCAAGCTAAAAGTTGCTACGAACTCCTGTAATTCTACATTATCAAACAAATGTTTTCTTCGAAATTCTGAACAGGTAATTTCAAAGCACGTGAACAGAATTTTACGAAGAAAGAAATGCATTGTAATTATAACTTGAACTCGCTTGCTTTCTAATCAATAAGGCTTCGCTTGTTTTAAGTGAAACTTTGTCAATTGTTACGTTGTACTTAAATATTTGGAAATAATCAACACGTAATTAAAGCAAATTACATTTCAATTAATCGTTTAACAACGTAAAAATTAGCGTTATTTTATCTCATTGATAATTCGTAGTTTTTGGAAATAAATGGTTTAAAATTCCATTACAAACATTACGACATTCATATATATTATGTATTTTTATTAACTTAAAATTCGTGACATCTCTATATAATAATAGTATCCGGTTTTCGGTGACGCTGTTAAGATTATATATTAATTTGAGTGACTACAAATATTTACCAATTACAAATGCAAATTAAGGTAAATTAAGATTTCGTAAAATATAAATTAAAGATGTACCAAAGTTAGGAATACATATAAACTGAATTTTCTAAACAAAGGTAGGTAGAGTGCATATTGGATACATCTTCCCTTTGTTGTGAAATCGCCAGGTAACAAATAATATTACATGTGTCGTACAACGTACAGTTTTTGTGAATTTTAATTATACAGGCCTGTTAGAAAACAACTGTAATGTATAGGAAATTAAATAATTATAATAAATCCTTTACATTTAAGGCCCTTGAAGAAAATTATCAAATGTGTTAGTTTTGATAAAATATATTATTTGTATCATATGCTCATTAAATCATATAATTTGTATATATCATATATTTTAAATAGCTTAATATGAACTATTTTACTAATCAAGAATTGGATCAAAATATTGCTAGAAAATGTAATAGGAGTTACGAATGTTTTGGTTGGAGGTTACCAGATCTCCTAACAGATGTAATACATCCTCCTATTTGTGCACGTGATTTCATCAAGAAAGGAAAATTTGATGGTGGTAATTCGTTTGAAAAATCAAAATTAATAAGCGACGAATCTTTAAGATCTGGAAGTCATCTGGATAGAGGTAATTCGAACTCAAATATAGTAGGATTTGTAAACGAAAATATTAATAAGATACAACAAATTGAAGAAGAAAATAAGATTCAAAGTGAATCCGTTAGAATAAATAGACCTAGTCCATATGATATACATTCGGCTACCATTAGGAGAAACATACCTAAGTTTAATTTAAAAATCGAAAACCAGTAACAATAGCGAAGCATGAAACTCAAGACAAAATTATTGCTTCTAAGGACGAATTGATCGCTCATATTAAATCAGACTTGCCAAATTGCGAGAAATTAAAAGAAATCTTACAAAATAAAACAACCTCCAATTCATCATCAAAGATTACATTCAGTCCTTCAAATAATATTAATAAGAGACAAAATATTGGTTTGTGTAAAGAATCCAAGAATGTTTTGTGCGATTGTGAAATGAAAAAATTAGTACATACTGCTGAGCATGAGGATATAGACATTGATCTTGAAGAATCCCGGACAACTTTCCTGAAGGCGATCAGCGGACTCAACTCCAGGCTGATAGCTCTGGAAATGAACAATCAGCAGTTACGTAATGATATCAGCAATATCCAACGAGAATTACAGGTAAGTCTTAAATAGTCAAGTTAAATATCAGATTATGAGATCTATTGAATTAGTGTAGCTAATTTTGTCCTTACCCTCCATGGTATCTTTACTTTGTCGTGGTGGAGTGGCTTGCGTGCTTAAATGATCCTGAGAGCTATGCCGGCGGTAGCATTACTGCCGATAGGGTTACCCATGCCGGACTGGTCGAAGGTGATAAGCCAGACGAAAAAATTACCTTGGACGAAAGAGTGACGATCTTTCACCGTAAAAATACAACCGTCAAGAAATGCGGGCATGGGTTCATCTGGGGTAAAATTTTCCGGAGGTCAAATAGTCCCCCATTCGGTTCTCCGGGCGGGGACTACTTCAGGGAACCCATGCCAAAGGCTCAAACTCAGGGACATGTTCCTAGGAACATGGAATGTTAGGTTTTGATGTCCCAACTCCTTTCAAAAAACGTTAAGCTGAAAATATATAAAACTATTATTCTACCAGTTATATTATACGGGTGCGAAACATGGACTCTTACTTTAAGGGAGGAAAGGAGATTACGAGTATTTGAGAATAAATTTCTTAGGAAAAATTTTGGACCAAAGAGAGATGAACAGACAGGTGAATGGAGAAGACTACATAACAATGAACTACATGGTCTTTATAGGAAGCCAGATATAATAAGAACAGTTAAGTCCCGTAGACTGCGATGGGCAGGACATGTTGCGCGTATGGGGAATGAAAGACGTGCATGGAAACTTCTTGTAGGAAAGCCAGAAGGAAAACTCCCAGTTGGTAGACCAAGAATGAGGTGGGAGAACAACATTAACTATGATTTGAGGGAAGTAGATTATACAGGGAATGATTGGAAAGCATTAGCTCAGGATAGGGATATATAGAGCTTATGTCCGTGCGGTCATGAACCTACGGGTTCGATAGTGCCAGTGAGTAAGTAAGTAATGTTGTCCTTATCTCTTTGAAGGTGGGTTGTTGGGTGTGATGTCCCACGTTGTAGATATATTACCATAATAATTCGGAATCACTGTATTTTCTTACGTTAAAAAGTAACGACACTTGTGGCAAACAGTAAAACTAAATTACGCCACACGCTTTATTAAAATTTTCACTGCATAATAAACACTGAACACACTCTTACAATTATGACATAATCAACATTTATTTGTAATTAAATTGTAAATTCGCGGTTGCCTGCAACAATATAGTGATCCAGCCATCTGGATCTAACTCTTTGTTAACTAATAAATCCAATTTACCCTCTTGTACAAATACGTTACACGCCCATCTCGTTAGAATCATATGAGAAACTCACAGATAATTTTAAAACTCTTTGTTAAATAACTTAAACAAATAATCCCGCAACAAAAAATAATGTGATTATAAATCACGTTATAACCTACCATAAGTCTCAAGTTGGATCAAACTGCACACAGTGTGAAAAATTTTATTAAAATCGGTTCAGCAGTTTAGTATTCCATCTCGGACAAACAACCGTGACACGCATTTTTTATATATTAAGCTATTAAAAAAATTAAAGAAATACATCAATAACATCTGAAACTGTCAGTACCCTTATAACGCACACACAAATTCACAGAAAAACTGCTAAAAGCACTTAAGGGTATGTAGATAACATTTTCAAAACAATCAGATGATAAAAAAAATTAAAATTCTCCAGTCGGTCTCATTAAAATTGTATGAAAATTGTTCTAGAAAGTTATTTGTAAGATGGCAGGTAGAATAAAGTAACATTAAGAAATTGTAAAACAACATGTGGGCGATCAAAGTCCTCCTGTTTCCGACGCATGTAAAGCCAACTTCCTCGTAAATCCTGCTTCGTTCAACCGTGAACTACAAAGCTTGTCTGTTCTTGAATGCCAAGAAATTACAATCTCTTTCTTTACAGCCTCAAAGCATGCAAACTTTAAGAAATTAAAAAAAGAACTAGGTGGACAATTTCATCTAGCGTTCTTTTTATCCTGCAAAGGCACATCAAAGCACTTCTGTTATTGCATTAAAGTAAAAATTAAGTTCAGTAAGTTTTTACACGCTTTATATAAGCTTGACCTGCATCTATCTATGTAACGGAATATTTGATATAAAGGACACTGTGGTGAGCTGAAGGACAAAAGTGACTATCATGAGTTATCCGTAAAAGAATACGTCATTCCCGAACGTTCGCTTACCTGCTACTAGCGGGTTCAGAATACGATATTCTCGAATTATCGATAAACTATATACTAAAAAACATTTAACATTGAGTTTGACATTTCAATCCTTTTGTTTCATTATTGTGTGATAGACTACTTTTTTTTCCATAAAATCAACTAATTAAGACGTAATTAGATATCATTAAATAAGTTCGCAAGAAAACTCCTCACTACCATCTACTGTGGCTCAAGAAGCTGCCATGATGACGTCACGTTGTCGCGCGGAATATGTCGATAATGCACATGACATCACATCTTACATAAAAAATCCTATAACCCGATCGCAGCGCCACCTACCGAGTCCAATTGTGAGTCTAAATCACCCAGAGAACCAATCAAACACAAAAAAAAAATCATCAAAATCGGTCCAGTCGTTAGGCAGTTTTTAATTTCGGTTTTCAACTAAATCTCCACTTTTAATTGTCGCCAGCCTTTCCCTAAAACAAACTCATTGTACTCATTTTTAGAGGCTGAGTCGACCCCAGGACCATGGTGCCGCCAGAAGTATTTCGACGGTTCTTCTTCTCCTCCTTTTGATCCTAGACTTCTAGCTATTTACCACACAAGTACATAGAGAGCCTCCCCGGCTGAGTAAATAGCTGGGGCCATCTCCGAGACAACATGGACATTTAAGAGAAGGCTCAACATTCACTCATACAATCATAAGCCTACTAAAAAGAAGAGAATATGATACAGATATTGGCAAATTGTATTCGGGGACTATTTGGGCCTTAACGGGGAGTGATGGGTAAAACATTTACCATTTGAGATCAAAATTGGCACTTTTTGTATATTTTCTCAAAGTTTCAGAGGCCTATGACACTTCTAAGTGCCCTAAAGTGCTGATTAGGCCTGTATGTTACATATTATATTTAAACTGCATGCAAATCTTTAAACTTGTTTTTCCACACTTTTTTTTTCACTGCATTTTTTTACTTTCAAATTTGAATGGAATTCACAAATTTTGTCCTAGAAGGTTCAAATTTTTACTGCATGTCCTAAAAACAACGAGTAACAAAGTAGTGCATGGGTTGGTTTCATTATTGAAATAGTATTTTAAGAAATAAAAAATAAAATGCATTCAATTATTATATTTTTTTTGTAATTCCACGCATGAGGTACAACATTTCTTTTCCCCCTTTGTATTCACATTATAAGAATTCTAATGCATGATGTTTTTTTCTAAATATTTTAGGGGTCTTGTAAAAAAATCAGACATTTTACTAAAAAATTGTGGAACCCATTTAATTATAAGATATTATGCAATTTTTTTAAATATAATATTTAATAACTCATAACATAAATGTCTCACAAGAATGAAACTTAAACACATCATTATGTATCATCCAGTGAATGTTTGAACAGAAAATCAAGTCTCTAGCTCAAAAAATGTAGAAAATAGAAATTTCACCCATCACCCCTCTTAAGGTTTCCTAACATTTGTCTTATAGGTGAAGAAAAAAGCCCAAGAAAATCTCACTCAGGTAGCTTGTCCCAATAGGAGATCGAACCCGGGCCTGCTTCGTCTAAGGCAACAACGTTATCTCTGGACTGCAGCGGTGTGCTATTAGGCGTTATTCATATTTTTTGTTGCCTAAGTTGTTACGAAAAATAACTAAATTTCAACATAAGATAAACACGTCTCTTTACTAACTAACTCACTGGCACTATCTAACCTGTGGGTTCATGGCCGCGCGGACACAAGCCCTCCATACATCCCTATCCTGAGCCAATTTTTTTCAATCATCTTCTGTATAATCCACTTCCCTCAAATAATAGTTAATGTTATTCTCCCACCTCATTCTTGGTCTACCAACTGGGCGTTTTCCCTCTAGTTTCCTACAAGAAGCTTCCATGCACGTCTTTCATTCACCATTCGTGTCACATGTCCTGCCCATCGCAGTCTACGAGACTTAAACGTTCTCACTATATCTGGCTTCCTATAAAGACCATGTAATTCGTTAAGTAGTCTTCTCCATTCACCTGTCTATTCATCTCTCTTTGGTCCAAAAATTTTCCTAAGAACTTTATTCTCAAATACCCGTAATCTCCTTTCCTCCCTTAAAGTAAGAGTCCATGTTTCGCATCCATATAATATAACTGGTAGAATAATAGTTTTATATATTTTCAGTTTAACGTTTTTTGAAAGGAGTTGGGACATCAAAAGTCTCTGCAATGCATAATAGCACGCATTTCCAGAATTGAGCCTATGTTTAATTTCTTTGTGCATCTCATTCCTATTTGTGATTATTGTTCCTAGGTATTTGAATTCAGCCACTTCCTCAAAATTTCCCTCATTTGTCATTAGCTGTCCATTTCCATTATATAATGTATTTCTATGTGTGCCCATATATTTAGTTTTATTGATATTTACTTCCAGTCCCAATTTCTTAGTGTTACTCAGTAGTGTGTGTGTTGGCCTTTAGTATCTCCTCGCTATCGCCCAATAGTACTATACAGAGTGAAAATTATTTAAACCGACAAACTCTGGGAGGTTGTAGGGGACACCAAAACAAATATTTTCCCTAATGCCATTTTTTCCTATGAGGATTATTTAAACCGGTATAGGGCGTATTACGCTCTTCAGTTGTCATGACTGCAACTGCTGTTGATGGTAGGAATTGTTTTGTCCACCAGTGTAGTAGTGTATTGTATTTGTTTACTAATGGAGCGATACACCTGGAGTGAGTACACTGATATGTATGGGCCGGTGTTGTTGGGGACTGTTTAATTGGGACATATCTCCTACCTAGGCCATTAAATGGCAGGCACTATTACAATTTTCTCGCCAGAGCATTGCCAGAATTGCTGGAAGACGTCCTGCTGCCTACAAGACAACGCATGTGGTTCCAACATGACGGGGCGCCGGCATATTTCAGTCGTCGTGTGCGTCGATTCTTGAACCAACGATTTTCAGAAAAGTTGATTGGCAGAGGTGGTCCTGTACCATGGCCTGCTCGATTCCCAGATATGACACGGATTTTTTTTTGTGTTTTTTTTTTGTGGGGAGAGATGCACAACCTTGTTTACACAACTCATGTTGCATTAGAAAGGGATCTGGTTGCCCGGATAGTAGCAGCAGCAGCAGCAGCAGCAGGAGCAATTAACGATACACCTAGAGATTTTGCCCGTGTTAGACAGAACATGATCCGCCGGTGTAACCTTTGTTTACATGTCAATGGAGGCATTTTTGAACCTCTACTGTAATTTAAGTAATTGCGTTGTGTTAATGTGTTGTCTCTTGGTAATAAAAAATGCAAAAGTGTTTGTTGGTTTAATTAATTTGCCGCTAGAGAAATCTTCCTCTACCGGCTTAAATAATCCTCATAGGAAAAAATGGCATTAGGGAAAAATATTTGTTTTGGTGTCCCCTACAACCTCCCAGAGTTTGTCGGTTTAAATAATTTTCAGCCTGTATAAACAGGTCTCTTACATGGCATTATGTTCTATGTCAAATATATTCATCAAATGTCTCTCTATTGCGAGGCCTAGCTAAGTGGGTAGCATTAATCAATGGGTCTCATTAATTAGTTACAGAGTTGATGCTAATGCAAGTTAATTTAATCAATCCTAACGTCCAATTAAACAATATCCCTATTGAATACTAATACTGTTACTCCCAGAAATTGTCAAGTGCAATTAAAGATTCCCATATAGCAGCGGTTCTCAACCTTTTTCGACTCGCAAACCACTTCTACAACGATAATAATAATAATAATAGCTTTATTTTACCTGGCAGAGTTAAGGCCTTAAGGCCTTGTCTACCACTCAATAAGGTTTTTAAAAAAATACAAAAAAATAGTCCTATATCTAAATTACAAATATATATATATATATATATATATATATATATATATCCATCCATCCATAGTAATTCTGCCCGAAGGCAGGTCCTCTACTGCAATCATAGCATTTTCATGCTATGCTTGCAGCTTTACTAGGGAATTGTAGGTGTGGTAGCTTCCCGTTACTTTCCACATTGGTGAAGGATGATGATGATAATGATAATAATAATAATAATAGCTTTATTTTACCTGGCAGAGTTAAGGCCTTAAGGCCTTGTCTACCACTCAACCAGGTTTAAAAAAAAATACAAACAAAAAAAAAAGTCTTAAATCTAAATTACAAAATATATATATATATATATATATATATATATATATATATATATATATATATATATAAACGATTACAAGTTATGAATACAATACAATTAATATTTACAATGTATTTTGATTTACTCTAAATTTAACGAATTAAATGATAAGCATGATGATGATGGCCATACGATTTCGGGGACCGTTTCGGATATATATACTGTATATATATATAAACGATTAGAAGTTATGAATACAATACAATTAATATTTACAATGTATTTTGATTTACTCTAAATTTAAGGAATTAAATATATAATATGTACAAGATATATATATATATATATATATATATATATATATAAACGAGGAGAAGATTGATGACATAGTATAAAATTAAATAAATAGAGAAAAATTAATATTATTAGACAACAGGTAACTGTATAAGCGTGACTTAAAGGTGCCAAGTGTGCGGCAACCCCTGATATCTTGAGGAAGGGGATTCCAGGAGCGGGCAGAGGCTACTGTGAAGATAGTAGAATAGGAGGAAAGTGCTATCGAAGCGGAATAAGCAAGAGTTGAGTGAACTGTGTCGGACTTTTTTAAATTAAATACAGTAGACAGGCATACAATATAATTCCAAGCAAAAGGTTTAATAACATGAAATTAACCCTTAAACGGTTTTTCAACTAAAGTTAATCTAGTTACGGCTTAAAAGTTACACAAAAGGGTAGGCCTCGGTGTATAGGAAATCAAATGCAATCCTAATGTGACATAGCTGTAAATCAGACATTCGCGGTAAATATTAATTTATTGTGGACATAATGTGACTATTTAACGCATGCCCCAAATGGGAGTCAATGACCAATCACATTTCAATGATTTTTATTTACAACCAATCACAGTCGTGTTTCGCCTAAAATTTACCAACTAAAGTTTATCATAATAAAGGAAGCACCTCCTATTTTAACGTTCTGAATAGGTCATAGCATTATTTTGCAGTGACTGACTCTCTAAGAAATACGGCTACCAGATTGTATATATAGTGCATGAATGTCAACACAAAGCGAATGCGAGAGATAATGTAAAAACATTTGTAGCAAATGAGTATACCACAAAACAATACACTGTTTGCACTTTCTCAAACGAATTACTCTCCAGGAAATGACGTTGGAGAAAAATATAATTGACATATTTACATCATAGGACATCAGAAATTAATTAATACCTATTACGTTGGTTATAAATTTCTCCACTAGGGTGCATTCTTACAACATTGCGTTCCTTTGGCAATAAATAATATGATCTGGTTGCAGTGATGAATAAAAGAAGCAAATGAAGCGTACCAAACGTTTTTTATTTGATTTCAAACATCGCCGTTTACATTAAATATATACATATTTTAAAATAACTATCTTTAAATAATGATTTGTGAGTAAAACAGCTTAATTTTATTCGTTAAATAGTCCTAACAAAATGCCACTCTTGATTTCCAAATTCTCTAGATAAATTCACTCTTCTCTTTGTCAGTCGTGAATTTATCGGTAATTTGGAAATCACTCGTGGTTACTTTGCTTACTTACTCACTGGCACTATCGAACCCGTAGGTTCATGGCCGCGCGGACATAAGCTATCCATACATCCATATCCTGAGCTAATGCTTTCCAATCATTCCCTATATAATCCACTTACCTCAAATCATAGTTAATGTTAATCTCCCACCTCATTCTTGGTCTACCAACTGGGCGTTTTCCCTCTGGCTTTCCTACAAGAAGCTTCCATGCAAGTCTTTCATTTCCCATACGTGCAACATGTCCTGCCCATCGCAGTCTACGAGACTTAACTGTTCTTATTATATCTGGCTTCCTATAAAGACCATGTAGTTCATTGTTATGTAGTCTTCTCCATTCACTGTCTGTTCATCTTTCTTTGGTCCAAAAATTTTCCTAGGTACTTTATTCTCGAATACTCGCAATCTCCCCTCCTCCCTTAAAGTAAGAGTCCATATTTCGCACCCATATAATATAACTGGTAGAATAATAGTTTTATATATTTTCAGTTTAACGTTTTTTGAAAGGAGTTGGGACATCAAAAGTCTCTGCAATGCATAATAGCACGCATTTCCAGAATTGAGCGGCATTGCGTATGATAATCAAATATTTGCATTTTAGCGAATTCCGAAATATTTTAAATAAGCTGGCATCAAAAACTGAGTTTCTCCAATTAAATTTTTTTTTCAGTAAATTAGCAACATGGGGCCATAAATTCTAATTTCTGAGAAATTCGCTTTATGTACGCTCTTCCTGCATGAAGGGCATTTTGAAGCTAATGTAGACATAACAGACAACGTATACTAAAACACGTATATTTTTTCAGGGAATAACTCTCTCTCCTAAATCGTCATAAATGACACTTTAATGTACGCTCTTCCTGCATGAAGGGCATTTTGAAGCTAATGTAGACATAACAGACAACGTATACTAAAACACGTATATTTTTTCAGGGAATAACTCTCTCTCCTAAATGACACTTTATATTAATCGGCTCTGTCCAGGCTCATGGGTTAGTGCTCTGCATTTCTGACTACAGTTCATGCGATCCCCAGTTAGATTAAAATCGGCTCTGTCCAGGCTCATGGGTTAGTGCTCTGCATTTCTGACTACAGTTCATGCGGTCCCCAGTTAGATTAAAATCGGCTCTGTCCAGGCTCATGGGTTAGTGCTCTGCATTTCTGAATACAGTTCATGCGGTCCCCAGTTAGATTAAAATCGGCTCTGTCCAGGCTCATGGGTTAGTGCTCTGCATTTCTGACTACAGTTCATGCGGTCCCCAGTTAGATTAAAATCGGCTCTGTCCAGGCTCATGGGTTAGTGCTCTGCATTTCTGACTACAGTTCATGCGGTCCCCAGTTAGATTAAAATCGGCTCTGTCCAGGCTCATGGGTTAGTGCTCTGCATTTCTGACTACAGTTCATGCGGTCCCCAGTTAGATTAAAATCGGCTCTGTCCAGGCTCATGGGTTAGTGCTCTGCATTTCTGACTACAGTTCATGCGGTCCCCAGTTAGATTAAAATCGGCTCTGTCCAGGCTCATGGGTTAGTGCTCTGCATTTCTGACTACAGTTCATGCGGTCCCCAGTTAGATTAAAAATCGGCTCTGTCCAGGCTCATGGGTTAGTGCTCTGCATTTCTGACTACAGTTCATGCGGTCCCCAGTTAGATTAAAATCGGCTCTGTCCAGGCTCATGGGTTAGTGCTCTGCATTTCTGACTACAGTTCATGCGGTCCCCAGTTAGATTAAAATCGGCTCTGTCCAGGCTCATGGGTTAGTGCTCTGCATTTCTGACTACAGTTCATGCGGTCCCCAGTTAGATTCCCAGTCAAACCACACGAATAAATCGGCTCTGTCCAGGCTCATGGGTTAGTGCTCTGCATTTCTGACTACAGTTCATGCGGTCCCCAGTTAGATTCCCAGTCAAACCACACGAATAAATCGGCTCTGTCCAGGCTCATGGGTTAGTGCTCTGCATTTCTGACTACAGTTCATGCGGTCCCCAGTTAGATTCCCAGTCAAACCACACGAATAAATCGGCTCTGTCCAGGCTCATGGGTTAGTGCTCTGCATTTCTGACTACAGTTCATGCGGTCCCCAGTTAGATTCCCAGTCAAACCACACGAATAAATCGGCTCTGTCCAGGCTCATGGGTTAGTGCTCTGCATTTCTGACTACAGTTCATGCGGTCCCCAGTTAGATTCCCAGTCAAACCACACGAATATTTCCTTAAAGGGAATTATTCCTGTGCCCTTGCCCATGGTCTGGTATTTAGATTAAGGACTCTCCTGGCACTTCGTTTTCGTTTATCACCCAACATATATCGAGGTAAAATTCTACCTTCCAGATGCACCAACCTAAGAAATGGATTACAGTTCCGTCAATGTCAGGGGAGAAAGCCATAAATGTCATAAAAGACAACCAGGTGTCATTAGACAAAAAAATCGGTTTAAGGCAGATCCTTCATTGCAAACTCAAGAGTATCCATTATTTTCTCTATTATGTTTTTGTATTCGTGTCTGCATACTTATTTTCCATTTCTTTATATGTTGTCTATCGTCTTATCTAGTCCACCGCTGTGGTCTCGAGGTAGCGTGCTGCCTTTTCACGCAGCGGGCCCGGGTTCAATCCCCAGTCGGGATAGTTTTTCTGGGTGAGGTTTTTATCGGGGTTTTTCCTCACCTGTAAGACAAATGTCAGGAAAACTTTAAGGCCCAAACGGTCCCCGAAATCATATGGCCATCATCATCCTTCACCGGTGTGGAAAGCAACGGGAAGCTACCACACGTACAATTCCGTAGTAAAGCTGCAAGCATGGCATGAAAATGCTATGATTGCAGTGAAAGACCTGCTTTAGGGCAGAATTACTATGGATGGATGGATCGTCTCATATCTTCTTTCCCGGGTATTTATTCCGTCCATCATTCCTTCAAGTGTAGCCTCTTGGACGATTCACTTAAATGATTGGTAGACGAAATAAAATGCGAGAGGAACAAGAAGATGATAAACAATATAAGGTTACATAACATTTACCAATACTGTTATTTTTAACACAGTTCGAATATTGGATGATATTATAATATTGTAATTATTTTTTCTTTTCACAATGTAATTATAATATAAGGTTAACTGAAAAGTATGCAAAAAAAGTCGCTATGTGAATTTACAAATATTTCGGATTTATTACCCTAACTATCTCATTGGTACCACCGAACCGATAGGTTCATGACCGCGCGGATATAAGCTCTCCGTACATCGCTATCCTGAGCTAATGTTTTCCAATCATTCCCTTTATAATTTATTTCTAAGAAAAATTTCAAAGAAGTTTCAACTTCTCTTGATGCGTAGAAGTGCCCACAACAGATGTATGTCGAACAATCCATTTAATTAATTAAGGTGGGAATCAGTACAGTACGTTGTAGAGAGAACTAGGGAGGGGGAAACTCTCCCTATGACGTCTCTGAAACGGTGACAGAGAATGATTTATTGTATCGCGAATTAAGTCCTTTATAATATCGTGCGAACTAATAGCTTGCCCTTGGAGTTAACCGCTCTATTCATTAATGCATTCTCTGCATTTTTATGTTCGACGTCAATTCACCCTTCCGATGACGCCCTAACCAATATTCTTTACTGCCTCTCCTTTGGGAGAGTCTACTGCGTAATTGAAAAAAAAAATATGCGTGCATTTAGAAGTTAGAATTAACATTGAAATATCCTCACAAAAATAAAAAAAAATGGCCTTCAAGGGCGCTCATCCAGTTCAGACAAAGATAATATTAGAAAATAAACCAATAGAACAAGTGGTAAGATATAACTTCCTAGGTTGCGAAATATCATACACAGCGGAAACAGATATAAATAACAAACTAAATCAATTTAATTATATAACAGGAACACTAAAAAGAACTTTGAAAAATAAAGCCAGAAAAGACTCTATAATGAAATTATACAAGGCAATGGCAGTTCCTATTATTACTTATGGATCCAAAACATGGACAGTGACAACTCAACAATCTGCCAAAATACAAGCTGCTGAAATGAGATTCCTCAGACCAATAGCAGGATATCAAAGAACAGACAAAAAACATAACACAGTAATAAGACAACTAAAAGTATAGGAATGAATCACAACAATAGAGAAATACAGAACAAACTGGAAAGAACACTTGGCAAGGAGGACAGAGAATAGAATACCAACATCAGCATACAGCTATTCACCACGAGGAAGAAGAAGTTTGGGAAGACCAAAGAAATGATGGAAAGAGCAGCTATTTGAAACCGGAACAGGCTAGTAAATAAGCCTAAACCCTGAAGAAGAAGAAGAAGAAGAAGAAGAAGAAGAATTAATTTGTCACCGTGGGACGGTCGGTACAGTCCATACCTTCCACATCGGCAGCTTAGCTTCGATTCCCGTCGTGATAGCTGATTTTAAAGTTCCACTTTGGCTCTGGGTATCTGTTATCTTTGGCGGTGGCCCGTTTTACTACCAACCACAGATCCAGGAAGGTCAGTAACTGTGTATCTGTCTAATGTTTGGTTCAGAGTTATTACCCTCTGCCTAAAGGTCGAATTGTAAGTTCCATGAGAATGTAAGTTGTACAATAGGTTACTTACTTACTCACTGGCACCCGAAGGTTCATGGCCGCGCTGACATAAGCTCTCCATACATCCCTATCCTGAGCTAATGCTTTCCAATCATTTCCTGTATAATCTACTTCCCTCAAATCACAGTTAATGCTATTCTCCCATCTCATTCTTGGTCTACCAACTTGGCGTTTTCCCTCTGGCTTTCCTACAAGATGTACAATAGATGAGATTATAAAATTAGAACAAGAGAGAGAGAGATAGTTATTGTACCTCTTCCGAGCTAATTTCCAATTGTAATGTAAATAAACCAATGTATGGGCTGCATTTCATTGATTCTGTTTTGTCTTTAAGCATGTAATAAAATATAGTTCGCTAACACTCGAAATAAATAGAATAAAATAATATAAATATATATTATCTATCGCATGTTCATGTAAGTTATATGGGATAATTTTAAAATACATAATTATAATTTTAATAGATTGACGAGCCTCATGGGCTAGTGGTCAGCGTTCCCGACTACTGTTCATGAGGTCCCGGGTTCGATTCCCGGTAAAAAGATAGGAATTTTTCCTTAAAGGGAATTATTGCTGTGATTGCCCATGATCTGGAATTTAGGTTAAAAACTCTCCTGGCGCTTCATTATCATTTATCACCCATCATATCATCGGGGTAACGTAACTCTATCTTCCAGGTTCCCCAATCTAAGAAATGGATTAAAATTCTGCCAATGTCAGGGGAGAAAGTCAGAAATGGCATAAAAGACAACCTGATGGCATTAGACAAAAATAATAATAGATTGAATAAACAAGCATCTCACTGTTTAATTATTACGGTTGCACAATACAGAATATTTTAGAATTTAAATTGTTCCAAATGGCTTCATAAAATTGTTCATAAAATTGAAAAAGAGGCCCAACTTTTAAAACATTTGGAAAAACCTTTAGAATTAACAATTTGGGAGAAGATATATATTCAGAAGAACAAATTTAGATCCATGAATTTCGAGATTCCTGATGAACGTGACCTCATCTCGAAGTTCATCAAATCAACACCAGATGGCAACGTTATTGATGAAGATTCCAACGATAATCCGGTAGTCATAATGTCGGTTGAAAATGAGAGAGATGTTTCCCTTGAAAACTAGTTCCCATGTTTAAAGAAACATAAAATAAGAGGTAAGATGTAAAAAATGGCTCATTAATTTACGAATTAAAAACCCCATAATGTCATTTCCCATATTTAACTATGCAATTGATAATAGGTGTTTAAAGGTTTGACACTGAATCGCAAGTTCGAATCTCATCAGATCACAGATTTTATATGATCAGTCTTCTAGTCTTGTTCCTGACTGCTGATCAAGAGGTTCCAATTTTTCGTTATTTGATATGTTAATTTTCTCTGAAATTTTCGTAAGTTTTTGGATTTATCAATTAAGGCAGGGTTGCAAATAAAATGAGTCAGCGCTTTTATCCAATCATTAATTTCAACCTTGTTTTGTTTTCAGATGCAGGAAGACACTGTAACAAGAATGACTGAAGAAGCACGTAGACTGGTTTCTGATCTTAAAAATCTCCGTTATCTGGACGACCTCATTTTCCTCTTGCAAGGACAATTGGATAGAATTAGTTTACAAAATTGGCCATTTCTTCTAGCACATGTTCTTCCTCAGAAAGATTCCGAACATGAATTAAACCTGGTTGTGTAATTCCAGTATTCCACATAACACGATATTTAACACAAAAACTTAATAGATTTTTATTGTTTACTAATTGCAATTATTTTTTGTAAAGTGTTCTAATTTGTTTAATAATATTAAAATTGTATTGTTTCAATCAATTTAAATTGTGGGTAAAGTTATTCCACTGCCATTGAAACAACGGGAAAAGAGGGCGGAAAGATATAAGAAATGCACAGGATACCTTGAACTATATAAACAAACCATAGCTTTGGTTTCCCTTTAACTCCTATAAACAATGATTACAAATACACACAGATTTGCGTATTATTCTTGCGTCATTACACAGTTCGCGGATTTCCTGTACTCTATTACTTTTGTAATATTAAAATAGCAATAATATAATATGAATTTAAAATAGTTTTATATTTAACACGGCATATTGCATAAAATATTTTTACCCAAACTGGCCTTCCTTTTTTTAACTTACACTCTTATTAATTTATTTTTATTTTAGTGGCATCTTTTAATTTTTACGCCTGTAATAAAAAAGATAAACTTTAAAATATCTTCAAGGCTCAACTGCACTTCTACTAGCGCTTGATTTTTCAGTTATATTGTTGTAAACTATAGCTCTTCTTTTGTATTTGCTAACATTATTTAATATTTTAAACTTTTTCAAACAATTTTTATAACATTATTAGACAATTTTGAAGTATTTATTTAAATATGCAAATCACAATATTATGACACTGTTAGACAATATTGTGATGCTAACTGCTATTTTCTCCACAGAGTATATTACTTAGTCTATGATTTTTCTGTCACTGTTTTGGATTATCGCTGGTTGGATCAGCGTTAGGGAGTGATAAGTAAGTGTACACCCATTTTTACTAGCGCGCTATAGCTGCGTCAAGAGCAGTGATTGGTTGTGGCAGATACTACAACCATATCCTTATTGGCAGTAGAGGGCGAATTCTTTCTTTACCCCTCGTATAACCTAAACTTCAGAGCAGGAGATATGACAGCTCGGGTATAATGCACATTTTACGTTGCAAATATGCTGATTTTAGGTTAACTTGAGCTCTACTTCTCGCCTTACTTTAAGGCACTTTTCACATTTTTCTGTTGTTGGAAAAATCAACAAACCGAGCGATTAAGGTGGGAAGCCTTGGCGCAGAGCTGCGGGACTTGCGCTGGTTCGAGTCCCCATGGGGGAAGAAATTTTCTCATGGTATTTCGGCCAGTATGGGACCGGTGCCCACCCAGCATCGTGAGGCAATTGGGTAGCTACAATAAGTAGCGGCTCCAGGTTGAGGAACCAGCTATAACGGCTGGGGGACTCGACATGCTAACCACATGTCACCCCTACACTGGCTGTTGATTATCTACCTCTGTGATTGACACATGTGGATGTGAAGGGCCAGCAGCCGGCTGGTAAAAGGGCAACCGCTGAAAAGTGGAAGGACCCTCAATCGGATCGGAACAAACTTATATGTATACATTTCTCTCAGACAATTATTCACATACTAAACAATTATATTTATTTATTTGAATTTATTGGTGGCATAGAATCCCCGATTTTATTTTTAAAACTACTCTAACACATGTTAAGTTATAAAAATTGTTTGAAAAAGTTTAAAATATTAAATAACTTTAGCAAATACAGAAAAAGAGCTATAGTTTACAACAATATAACCGAAAAATCAAGCGCTAGTAGAAGTGCAGTTGAGCCAGCTATTTTAATAAACTTTTCAACACTTACAGAAAATGCAACAGTTGTAGCTCGACGTGGTAGAGCCAGACATAGCTGATACTTAAATGAATGATTAAGCCACTATGTCCCATGAAGGGCTAGGGCCTCCTACAAGAGGGATGTGGTCAAATTTCTGTACTTCATGTGGAGAGCAACTATTCTAAGTCTACTTTTATGATTTAAAGTACATTTGAGGTTAGTAATATTGTGCAGTTTGTGATTGAAGTCTTATGTTTTTGACTTTTTTAATGGCGCACTTTTGTTTTCTTTCTCGCAACTTATGATTTGATTCTATTAGTATGATCAGCACAATAGTTTTACTTATGTTCAGGCAATGGGTGTTCATACTTTTTCGATACTGCGCACTACTTCCTTCCACACAATTCTATTGCGGACGATCATTAGCTGATACTTAAACTTGTATTAATCTTGAAACTTTGCTCTGTTAACCCTTAAATTGGCAAAACACTGACTGGACTGACTGACTGACTGTATAAGGCGAAGTCTAGCTTCACCCAGTGTGCTGCGTATGTTAGAACCCACTAGGGCTCTTTGGCAGCTAAGTTAATAGTGGCTATCATTACGGGGTTGTAGTTCACTTAACCCGAGCCTATTTGGCGGCGCTAGCGTTTGTGTGCAAATGGTGATGACATTTGGACAGAGATAGGGATGTGATGACCTGAAGCAGGACATCAGAAACCACATTGCTTTCAAGCCGAGAGTCGGAAATCCAGCATTGTGGAATGAGCCACGCTACTCCAGGTGAGAGCACATCGCCAAATCTCTGGCTGGATTTAATGAGGAGTAAATCGGATAAATATGTTTCTATGTACAGCACGCCACTGGGGCAAGCGTCCAATACTGCGTACCATAAAATTTGTATGCAAAGATGTAAATTTGTGCATCTTGCTTACATTTTCAGTTATCATGGCATCAATATGGGGAAGTTACGCTACGTTGTGTAGGTCTGTCATCCTTGTGAAACGCGGTGCTTGAAAAATTATTTTCAAACACTTATTCTGTATAATTTGTATTCTTCGTTTATGCTGTTTTGCGAGGATGCTCCAGGCCTCACATCCGTACAGTAGCATGCTGCGGATCACGCTTTTAATACAGTAAAAGCTTGATCTTACGTGACAATGTATTCGACCTGAAAAATGGGTATAAAATTGCAATTGCTGCATTTGCTTTATGTTGTAGATGTCGAATATGAATTTTGAACGTAAGCTTGGGGTCCAGATGGACCCCAAGATACTTCACTGAAGGTTCTAGGCGAAGATTTTGAGTTCCCAAGGTTAGTTGGATGGGTACCGTCTGATTGATTTAGTGAAAAGGTTCGCCTGGGTTTTTGTCGTATTTATCTTTATGTTCCATAACTGGAACCAAATATAGATACGGTTGAGAGCAGTTTGGAATACATGGATTCGATTAGGAAGAGATTTGAAGGTAGTCTGGTAAAAGAAACAGGTATCATCGGCGAATGATGCGGTATGGATGTAGGTGGCAAAACACAAATTTCTTGTTAGATATCTGAATGTGGCGGACCGCAGTGAAAACGGAATCTTGTATAACTGTTATTATTATGTACATTGTATAATCATACATACATATAAATGTTTTCTTTTTGTTTGTTTTCTTCTGATTTATTTAAAATGTTAAATTAATTAAACCAACTGATGTATCCAAAAAGGATACATTACGAATTTAAAGGGTTAAGGGAACCCGGAACGTCCTATACTTATAATGTTAAATGTATGGAACATTTTCTCCTGAACTATTAATCCTATCAAGTTGAAATTTTTACAGTGGAAAGGTTCATATATTTAGAGTTTTCTATCATAAGGATTTTATTTATTTATTTTTTGCAAATGCCCCAGGTTGTCTTACGACATTCCTGGTTTCTCTCCTGGCATGGCGTACTTGTAACCCACTTCTGAGGTTGGGGCGCCTGGAAGGCGGGGTTACGTTGCCCCGATGATATGATGGGTGATGAATGTGAGTGGTGCGCAGGAGAGTCCCTAATCCTAAGCTTAATCTAAGATGAATATGAATGATGATGATTGCGATGGCCATATGATTCCGGGACCGTTTGGGCCTTAAAGTTTCCCTGACATTTGTCTTGCAGGTGAGGAAAAACCCCGATAAAAACCTCACCCAGAAAAATTGTCCCGACCGGGGATCGAACCCGGGCCCGCTGCGTGACAAGGCAGCACGCTACCTCGAGACCACAACGGTGGACTCATAAGGATTTATATAGATATGCATTTATTTCAATTTTTTTCTTACTTACTTACTGCACTATTGAACCCATAGGTTCATAGCCGCGCGGACATAAGCTCTCCATAAATCCCTATCCTGAGCTAATGCTTTCCAATCATTCCCTGTATAATCTACTTCCCTCAAATCATAGTTAATGTTGTTCTCCCACCTCATTATTGGTCTACCAACTGGGCATTTTCCCTCTGGCTTTCCTACAAGAAGCTTCCATGCACGTCTTTCATTCCCCATACGCGCAACATGTCCTGCCCATCGCAGTCTACGAGACTTAACTGTTCTTATTATATCTGGCTTCCTATACATACCATGTAGTTCATTGTTATGTAGTCTTCTCCATTCACCTGTCTGTTCATCTCTCTTTGGTCCAAAAATTTTCCTAAGAACTTTATTCTCAAATACTCGTAATCTCCTTTCCTCCCTTAAAGTAAGAGTCCATGTTTCGCACCCATATAATATAACTTTTTTTTCTTTACAAATATTTTCTTTCAGTTTTTACACTGTATTTTGCAACCTAAATTCTTTAATTACTGGACTATCACAACATCAATATGGTACAAAGTGTATATGAGCACTATATTGAAGCCCTGAAAATTTCAGGTCTCTAGCTTTAATAGTTTAGAAGAAAATGTTCTTTATAGGCCTATATTAAAAAAATGAATGCTAACTATGGCATAGAGTCGACGGCTCACGCCCACATTTTAAAGGGACGGGGAATATTTAAAACAAATAATAAACACACTTAGAAACAAGATACAGGCAAGATAATTATACCATATTAAAGAGGAATCTTTCTACTATTTTAATTGGTAAAAAAAATTAAAGGCCTCTAAGAAAAAAAAAACTGGCGCGATAGGCCTACAAGACCCTTAGCCTACCAGCCGGCTGCTGGCCTCACATCCACATGTGTCAATCACAGAGGTATATGATCATCCAGCCAGTGTAGGGGTGACATGTGGTCAGAATGTCGAGTCCCCCAGCCGTTATAGCTGTTTTTTTTCAACCTGGAGTCGCTACTTATTGTAGCTACCCAATTGCATCACGATGCTGGGTGGGCACCAGTCCCATACTGGCCGAAATACCATGAGAAAAATTTGTCCCCCATGGAGACTCGAACCAGCGCAAGTCCCGTATCTCTGTGCCAAGGCTCCGTGCCTTAACCACTCAGCTACGGCGCGGGACGGCCTCTAAGCAAAATTTACCGAATTTTCCCGTCCTAGTACTACCTTGGTTTCCTAGATGTCAGTATGAGGCGGAACGCTGACCACGTACCACTGAAAATGACATCTATACGAAAACAAGTGTAACTAAATTAGTATGGTTCAAATTCTTCCCTGTAGCGGGAGAGCGCCTAAATCTCTGTAAAGGGAAAACATAGGCTTACAATACAATACAATACAATACAAAAAAATGAAAATGCATTTTTTCATTACATCTGGCCTTCCGGGTCCCCTTAACTTTCAGGCCTAGCCTTCACACATAAGTCCATGCAGGTTACACTGTAGTTTATTTTTACCTGTATTTCAACTTTTAATTTATTCTCACTTAGTCTGTTCTTCATGTTTTTATACATATAAAGTGTATCATAAGCGATAGCGTAAACAGAAACAGTTGACACTACATTATCACAAAAACAAAAGTAAACACGTGTCCCCAAACGTACAGCTGCGCTGGCGAATGTATAGTCACGATCCACCACTGACCACGTTGTAAATACCATACGTTATTTTCCTTGAGAGCTAGAAGCGGCCCGAGGTTTATTCTATGTTCGCACAACTAACAACTGAACACCGCTGTTAAAGAGATCTTCATCAAAACAAAACACTGCCACCTGCTCCCTTTTCATTGGTTATGAACACAGACGTACGATGTAGAAGCAATAAGTGTGCGAGAAATGAATCCCTTCATAAAATTAAAAATATATCCTCTTGAATATACTTGTTATTCTTCATTTGTGAAAATAATATTCAGAACATAGAAAATATTCATAAGTAATGCCACGAGTGATTTCCAAATTATCGATAAATTCACGACACACGAAGTGAGGAGCGAATTTATCTAGAGAATTTGGAAATCAAGAGTGGCATTTCTTATGAATATTTAACGAATAAAATTAAGCTGTTTACTCACAAATCATTGTTTAACTATAGTTATTTAAAAATATTTATATATTTAATGTAAACGGTGATGTTTGAAAACAAATCAGAAATGTGAGGTTATGTTCATTCACTGCAACTAGATCATATTATTTATTGCCAATTAAGATCGCAATATTGTAAAAATTTACCCAAGTGGAGAAATAATGAAACACATCAAACTATATATCATAATCAACATTACGGGTTATTCATTTATTTTTTTAGTAAACAACTCAGTAAAATCAAGGAATCTTTTCATTATTTGCTATATTCAATGTATTTGTTGGAGAAAAATAATGCTTTGACCTGTTCAGAACATTAAAAAGGAGGAGCTTTCTTTATCACAAAAGCAGGAGCTGATAAAGAGAAATCGATAAAGAGCGAGGTGAAATACGACTGTCATTGGTTGTAAAACAAAATTCATTGAAACATGATTGGTCATTGACTAGCATTTAAGGTATGAGTTAAATAGTCTTAATAATACCCAATCATTAATTGAGGAGTTGAATGGAATATGGACACAATTAAAAGATATACGTTTTGAGATATTACCACTCTATATATATATATATATATATAACTAAATGCATAACATTGTTGTTTATTTTAATTGATACAATCAGCCGTTGAACCTGCTGTAAACGAGATATTGAAACGAAACTTTTCAGGCTGACCAACTACAAAATGGCCAGTCCAAAAATGCATTGAACGAAAAAGGGGCAAAACATAAGTTATGCCCAAATTCCATTTAACTCCTCAATTACAACTTAAAATAGTTTATCGCATATGGACGATACATTCGAATCATGCTTCAGTCGATTCTGATGCAACAAAACGGCTGAAAGTTCGAATCTTCTGTTGCTGTGACGCCATCCAAATTTTTAAAACATGTGCCTGGCAAACCTTTGACTAGTGATAAAAGAACAGTATTTTAAATGTATTTCACAAGTTCAGTGAAAAATCTCATTAGCTTTCTTGTAAGCTGCCCCACCGCTGTGGTATCGAGGTAGCATGATGCCTTGTCACGCAGCGGGCCCGGGTTCGTTCCCCGGTCGGGACAGTTTTTCTGTGCGAGGTTTTTATCGGGGTTTTTCCTCGACCTGTAAGACAAATGTCAGGAAAACTTTAAGGCGCAAACGGTCCCCGAAATCATATGGCCATCATCATCCTTCACCGGTGTGGAAAGCAATAGGAAGCTACCACACCTACAATTCCCTAGTAAAACTGCAAGCATAGCATGAAAATGCTATGTTTGCAGTGAAGGACCTGCCCTCGGGCAGAATTACTATGAATTGATGTCTATGTACTCCACACGGGCTCCCTGTCAATGTGACAGTAATTGTGGCGCGAATGGCGGAAGGATACAATTGGTGTTTTTTTATGTTAGAATCACTCTAAGAGCGGATAAGGTTTATATCCGACGTTCGAGTAGCGTCGATCGTTAAACTACTTAAAATAAGACGAAATGTATGTGAAAGCCAGGGTTCGAATCCTCCGACAATTTTTAAGTCCGTCGCCGTGGCGTAGTCGGTAGAGTCCCTACCTTCCACTCCGGCGACCCGGGTTCGATTCCCGGCGGGGTAGGGGAACTTTAAATCTCCACCTTGGGTCTGGATGTGTCTTGTCCTTGTGAGAATAACAAAAAGGTAAAAACAGAGTAAACAAAAAAATAAATATTGTTTCCGATAACAAGTATAAAGTTAACACAAATTTATTTAAATTGTCCGTCGCCGTGACGTAGTCGGTAGAGTCCCTACCTTCCACTCCGGCGACCCGGGTTAGATTCCCGGCGGGGTAGGGGATTTTAAATCTCCACCTTGGGTCTAGGTGTGTGTCCTGTCTTGTGTGTGAATAAGATAAAAATGTTAACAAAGGTAAAACAAAAAAGAAGAACAGTGTAAACGAAAGAAAACTACAAAGATAGAAAAAAAGAGGTGGTTTTGTAAACAAACCAATAGGAACTACTAGCACACGCCCTGAAAAGGCATCAGCGGGCACATGAGTTGCGATGTACTAGTCAATATGGAACAACCTTGAAGAATAGGCTATTGTGATGCACATTTAATTTATGTTAGGGCCAACAGCAATGCCAGGGAGGCTGCACTCTTGTACCTAGAAGCGTACACTAGTCGAAGGCACCCCGAAAATCACACATTCACAAGGGTACTAATAACTAATTTACTGGTTCACGACCGCGTGGACATAAGCTCTCCATATGTTCCTATCCTGACCTATTGTTTTCCAGTCATCCCCTCAAATAACTGTTAAAGTTATCCTCCCACCTCCTAATGGAAATGGACAGCTAATGACAAATGAGGGAAATTTTGAGGAAGTGGCTGAATTCAAATACCTAGGAACAATAATTACAAATAGGAATGAGATGCACAAAGAAATTAAACATAGGCTCAATTCTGGAAATGCGTGCTATTATGCATTGCAGAGACTCTTGATGTCCCAACTCCTTTCAAAAAAACGTTAAACTGAAAATATATAAAACTATTATTCTACCAGTTATATTATATGGGTGTGCAAACATGGACTCTTACTTTAAGGGAGGAAAGGAGATTACAAGTATTTGAGAATAAAGTACTTAGGAAAATTTTTGGATCAAAGAGAGATGAACAGACAGGTGAATGGAGAAGACTACATAACAATGAACTACATGGTCTTTACAGGAAGCCAGATATAATAAGAACAGTTAAGTCTCGTAGACTGCGATGGGCAGGAGATGTTGCACGTATGGGGAATGAAAGACTCGCATGGAAGCTTCTTGTAGGAAAGCCAGAGGGAAAACGCCCAGTTGGTAGACCAAGAATGAGGTGGGAGAATAACATTAACTATGATTTGAGGGAAGTAAATTATACAGAGAATGATTGGAAAGCACTAGCTCAGGATAGGGATGTATGGAGAGCTTATGTCCGCGCGGCCATGATCCTACGGGTTCGATAGTGCAAGTGAGTAAGTAAGTATCCTCCCACTTCATTCTTGGTCTACCAACTGGGCGTGTCCCCCTCTGGTTTTCTTACATTAAGCTTCCATGTATGACAAGGGTGTAGTTTATCACCTACCCTTTTTAATCTATATATTAATGGCATCCAAAATTGGAAAAGTATAGGTATAAGAATGGACCGTTTTAAAATATTAAACGTTTTAATGTATGCTGACGATGTGGTTTATTATATAAGAAAATGAAAATAATTTGCAGTACTCTTTACATCAATTAAATCAGTTATGCCAAGAATATAATTTGAAAATATCAAAAGAAAAAAATAAAAATAATGGCATTTTGGGGAAACGATCATATAAGATCAAAAATCGTAATAGACAACAAACCTCTGGAACAAGTAACAAATTTTAATTATTTGGGTTGTAATTTTACTATAAACACAAAAATTGAAAGAGACATACATATGAAACTGTCGAAATATCAAATGATATGCGGAACTATATACAAAACATTAAAGAATAAAACAAGAAGAGATATTAGATTGAAGTTTTATAAAACATTGGCAGTTCCTGCATTACTTTATGGGAGCGAAACTTGGGTAATGACCAAAAAATTGCAAAGTATAATACAAAGCACAGAAATGAACTTCCTTAGAAGAACAAAAGGCTGCACAAGATTGGATCGGATAACGAATGAAGATATAAGAACAGAGTTAAATATATATCCATTGGATGAGAAAATCAGACAATATAGAGAGAAATGGTTTACACATGTGAAAAAATGGATGTAACAAGATTACCAAAAGCAGCATTCAACTACAAGCCAAGAGGTTCAAGGAATGTAGGAAGGCCTATTCTCTTTAATATTTCAATATTCCTTAAAACAAATTAAAAAGCAAATCTAAGGTAAAACTGTACCTTCTTGAATTTTAATAATAATAATTATTGACAAGTTCTACATATAATGACATAGTTTTGTTTCATATTTCAAGATACATACAGAAGAATAAAGGAAATTTTATATATTAAATAAAAGTACAAAATAAAAAATATGTGATCAAATAAAAATATAAAATCTTGAGGTTGTAGATTCTATTACTATATTTAATAAACACTTAAATAATTGCTAACATATATAATCAATAATCTCACAAACATGATAATAATATTCAAACATTCCAACATATCTAAATATTATTCATAAACTTTTATTATTTATTTTATCTATTCATTAAAATAATAACAGATTAATGATCTTAATAGATTTTATCACATAAACTACATATATTCTTGTAAGTTTTTTTAAATACTCTTATCTCGGATGTAGACCTTTCATAAAGGTACGAACCGTTTATATTATTTAACATATGGTCAGAGTAATATTTAAATATCTCACCTCACAGATTTTGTGTTTTTCATGATACCAGGTGTCCCATTCATCTTCATTCAAATATCTAACTGATGAAATTCTTCCACCACCAACATCTTTTGAGCTGCCACCTATGGTTGAGGTTTATGAACTTTGAGATTAAATTTTTTTGTTAGTAAAGAAGAATGCAGGATGGAAGACTTAGCAAAGGCTGTCTATGCATGGAAAATTGAAAGAAGGAACAGAAAAGGAAGACCAAGAACAACCTGGAAGAACAACATTCAAAATTCAAAGAGGAAATTTGGTGTCAGAGGATAGAGAATGATGGAGAACTTTAATTAAGGAAAATTTGTGAATGTTTGTTGCAAAATGATAGTCTATAAGTCCATAGTCATTTATATATTTTTTTTTTAATTGTCCACCGCTGTGCTCTCGAGGTAGCATGCTGCCTTGTCACGCAGCAGACCCGGGTTCAATCCTCGGTCCGGACAAGCTTTCTGGGTGAGGTTTTTTTCGGGGTTTTTCCCCACCTGTAAGACAAACGTCAGAAAGCTTACGGCCCAACACTCCCCGAAAATCATCTGGCCATCATCATCCTTATCATTATCTTCACCATCCTTCACCGGTGTGGAAAGCAACAGGAAGCTACCAAACCTATAATTCCCTAGTAAAGCTGCAAAGCATAGCTGAAAATGCTATGATTGCAGTGAAAGACCTGCCTTCGGGCAGAATTACTATGAATGGATGGATTTTTAATTCATGTTAATTACAAGATTGGTTGCAGAAAACCCTCAATGATGAGGAAAATTCTCAGAATGAGAATGAGAAATATTTTAATCTCAAAGTTCATAAACTCGACCATATATGGCAGCTCTTCAAATATTAGTTAAGTTATATTTGTAGAAAAAATATATGCCTAAACCAGAGTTTGAACCCAGGGCATTTAGCTTTATACACTGATGCTCTGCCACTGACCATCCAAGGCCTCCAATCTAAATGGAAAAGGCTTTGGATGACTCAGTGGCAGAGCATTAGCATATAAAGTTAAATGTCCTGAATTCAAACCTCGATCTAGGCATATATACTTCTGGTGAAATTAAATGTTTCTTACCTCTCCTCATATAAATTTTCTAAGTTGATCGCGATTTTGAGACTATAACTGTCTCATCCTCAGAACTTTGTTGGCGACTGGTGTTATGTCGATTGGAAGACTCTTCTTCTTCCCTCTGTTGGTGGACCGATGAACCTCTGGATCAGGTCAAAATTTGCAGGAATTTCGAAGTTCATAAGATTTCCTTTGTTTTTCTGAATATGAACTTCGAAATTCCCGCAAATTTTGACCTGATCCAGAGGTTCATTGGTTCACCAACAGAGGGAAGAAGAAGAGTTTCTTCCAATCGACATAACACCAGTCGCCAACAAAGTTCTGAGGATGAGAAGTTATAGTCTCGAAATCGTGATCAACTTAGAAAATTTATATGAGGAGAGGTAAGAAACATTTAATTTCACCATAAATTAAACCTCATAGGGATTAATTCCTATAGAAGTTAAATATATACTTCTCTTCAAATATAATTTTACCTTCAAAGAGAAATGTTAAATTTATAACAAAAACATTGATTAGTTAAACAGCTGGATGGTGTATTATTCACATACTCATATTTTTAAACATATTTATCAAAGGAAATGGACTTTTTAAGTTACCATTTACAAAATTATCAGATATTTAATTATGTATACATCTCAATTGTAATATCACCTGATTATCCTTCTAGTTTCCAGTCCATAATTCCACTTTTTTCATTATGTAACAAATAGAATGATACATCTGGCTTTCTCTTTCATCAGGCTTGAAAGCAATAGAATTTCCCACCAACTGGTTTCTAATAAGTTGGCAAGTTCAGTGGTTGGGCTGTCATCTGGTCCTGCTTCTGTACTGCATTCCCTCAGCATTTCATAGAACAATTATATCCCTTGGTTTTCAGATCCTCATTTTTGAAAACAGGTTGCAGCAATGAAGGTGAGATTAAATTTGAAGAGAAAAATTTTCGCCTAGACCGGGACTCGAACCCGGGACCCTTGGCTTTCCGGGCCAAGTGCTCTACCAACTGAGCTACCAAGGCGAGTTACGATCTAGACGCAAATTTTTCTCTTATATACGTTGTAATTCCCTATCTCCAAATGCTTTTGAAACCATTGCTTCTATCTTTGCAAATGGCGGCTTCTTAGTTAAGAAGACATTTATTGGGAATTTAACATTACTTTATAAGCTAGTAAGGCTTCTAATGATGTTTTTATTATTAATCTAACATTTCTCAATGAAAGATAAATTAAATTTGAAGAGAAAAATTTTCGCTGTCTAGACAATCGTGACTAGATTTCAGCCAAGCCATCAGCTCTATGTGACGACCGCCTTTACCCTCAGTAAATGCATCTGATACTTATTGAATATATGTAGGAAATAACACAATGAGGTATCTTTTAATTGTTAATGAGTTGTGTATTTTGACTCACCTCATATTTCTTGATTTTTATGCAGACCAGTTTCATCGTGTCTCTATGACATTCTCAATGCTCAACTGTTGCCATCCTGTAGGTTGATTTCTACTCCCTCTGCTGGTTGACCTATGAACTTCCAAATCAAATTTTTTTTTCCCTTTCACTGGGAATTTGAAAATTCATGGTTTTATTTTTATTCTTGTATAGACTTGATTTGCAACGATCAATTTATAATTTACAAAAAATAGGTGCCAAATTTAATATGGAAATATCAATTAACAAAACTAAAATTATGGCATTTCATGGGAAAGACCCCATACAAAGTAAAATCTGTCTCCAGAATAAAATTTTAGAGAGATCTAATCAATTTAAATATCTTGGATATTATCTCTCTATCTGTGATGAAAAGGATATCCCCGAAAAAATTACTAGTTATAATAAAAGTTTGGGAATTATTAATCAAGTTATGAAACCATCCCTTGTACAAAAAAACACCTGATTACGTTTATATAACACTTTGACTAGACCAGTGTTGACCTATGATAGTGAAGCATGGACACTAAAAAGACAACATGAAAGCAGAATAACGGCTTGTGAAATGAGTTTCATGCGCAGACAGCAGGTTACACCAGACGGGATCGGAAAAGGAACACCGATATCTTAAAAGAATTGAAGACTATGCCAATTTTGGAATATATTAAACAGACCAACTAAATTGGAAACACCATCTTGAAAGAATGAGTTAAAATTGGATCCCCAAAGCTGTTTATAATTATATACCAAGAGGACGAAGATCACTGGGCCGTTCTATGAAATGCTGGAAGGAAAATTTTCTATAGGATTGTAACAGGCCTTGGACTAATACTTGGAAGGAAGAAGAAGAAGAATTTTTATTCTTGCAGATTAAATTTTCTCCCAAATTGTGAGTTCCTTTACATCTCCAAGAATAAAAAGAAAACCATGAATTTTTGAAATTACTGGTGAAAGGGAAAAAAATTTTATTTGGAAGTTCATCGGTCAGCCAGCAGAGGGAGTAAAAATCAACTTACAGGATGGACAATTGTAAGGTAACAGTTGTGAAGCATTGAGAATGTTGTAGAGACACAACGAAACCGGCGCATAAAAATCAAGAAATATGAGTCAAAATACACAACTCATTAACAATTAATTTCATAATTAAGACTTTTGTCTGTACATTCTTACCTCTTATGGTTGTTTTTGTCGAACATATGTTTCAAGGCTGCTGAGCCCCATCGTCAGTGATTACAGACTGAATTTTCTCAAGTTGTTGGCACTGATTCTTGAGAAAATTCAGTCTGCAATCGTTGACAATGTGGCTCAGCAGCCTTGAAACATATGTTTGACAAAAACAACCATAAGAGGTAAGAATGTACAGACAAATGTCTTAATTATTAAACAAACCTCATAATGTTACTTCCTATTGCAATCTGATACTTATTTTCATTAGAAACTGAGTTGACTCCAAGGCCAGAAACTTTGGGTCAGTTTAAAAATTCTGACCCCAACTGGACACAAACCACTGACCTTCCAGCTTGTAGCACATTGCCATAACTACTGTATTTGCTCGTGTATTTTGCCCACCCTAATTTTTAAGGGATTATTTTGAACTCTATTTTTGCTCCGTGTATTTTTCACACATTTTAGGTAGGGCCTACATTTTTTTTTTCAGTGTAGTAGGCATGTTTCTTCCCCGAATTCCATTGCCAATCCTTCATTCCAACGTAGGTCATTTACTAGCAACTGAACTACCTTCTTCACAAAGAAGTCCTGCTACTTTAACAATGCTTGCACTGGGTACAAACAATTTTTAGAAAAGTAAATACCAGTATTTCAGTTGACTTGCAACATTTCTAATGTGCACTTGCATTTATACTGTATTTCAAGATGGGAAAGAAAAATAACAATTACATAGCATCATATAAATTGAAAGTGATAAATTTCGTGGAACATTTCAGTAATCGTAGAGCAGAAAGAGATTTCAGAGTTCTTGAATCCAATGTGCATTATTGGAGGAAAAAAAAAATGCGCTAAATAATGCAAGAAGTGACAGTAGGGCATTTCGTGGTCCGAAAACTGGTAAATATCCCACTGCAGAAGATGAACTTTTAATTTATTTTGTACAGCTGTGGAACAGCGGCATCGCAGTTACACATGTCATGCTACAACTATGTACACATGAAATAGCTAATTCTCACAACAGAGACGATTTACGGTATTTGTATTGTTTCATTTGTATAATAATTATTATGATTTATAGATTTATTATTGCATGATTATTATTCTTACTAATAAAAATCTCTTATACAGGCTTTCATCAGTTGTTTAGTTATACAATGTATAAGCCTTATGTAGATCATGTATAATTTCCTTACTAATAAACGTTGTGCTGGAGCTATATAACAATACAACTGTTATACACAATATGTCACATATTCGTCATCACTATGACGTCAGAACATATTACGCGCAGTTTGTAACAGAAAGAAAATGACATCAACTAGTGATTAATTGTGTAAGAAATGAATATGGATAAGAATAAATAGAGATTCCCTAATTGGGGAGGTACGGAAAAAATATGCGTGTTTTAATTTATTTACATTTTCCTTTACGCTATGTCAAATATATAGTAGAATTAGTTTCACAGATAATGTGCTGCCATCTAATGTCAAGAATTTCAAACAATTCTTAGAAACTAATAAAAGTTTTTCCCATTACTTATGAATTATATGCAGTGTTTTAAAATGTGTTAGAAAACATTCAAAATAGTAGGAAATGTTAGCGACAACAGAATAATGCTTTAAGCAAAAAAAAAAAAATCATTGCAGTTTGATCAGGAATCGAACCTAGGAACTCACGGGTTATAAGTCAGTTGATCTTGAAGTCCAACATTTTGTCTAGTTATACAATCCTTAAACAAGGCTGAAGGCATGTAAAGTTGTACACCTCTTGTACACTGAACAGCTAATACAGTGTTTATTAGTAAGAATTTTCAACTGAGATGTGTATAAACCTTGTATAAAAGTTATATATGGATTATTAGTAAGAGGGTATATGTAATTCAAGATTACCACAATGTTATGCTATAAATTTATAGAGATGACAAAATTACTCTATTCTTAATTACTATACTTCAAAAACAAAAACTCCAAGCGCGACAGGCCTAGAAGGTCCTTAGCCTACCATCCGGCTGCTGGTCTCACATCCACATGTGTCAATCGCAGAGGTAGATGATCATCAGGCAGTGTAGGGGTGACATGTGGTCAGCATGTCGAGTCCCCCGCGTTATAGCTGGTTTTCTCAACCTGGAGCCGCTACTTATTGTAGCTACCCAAATGCCTCTCGATGCTGGGTGGGCACCGGTCCCATACTGGCCAAAATATGAGAAAATTTCTTCCCCCATGGAGACTCGAACCAGCACAAGTCCCATAGCTCTGCGCCAAGGCTTCCTGCGGCTACGGCACAGGACAATTACTATACTTACCTATCATAATTAGGGTTGCCAGAATTATTGACCCAAAAATATGGACATATTTATTTTTCCCATTTTCTGGCAAAAAATTTTAGTAAGTCTATGAAAGTTGATTAATACTATCCAATTAATATTGTTATAACCACTAATGTAAAACTACTCTCATAACAACAATAAAATATTTCAAAATGGAAGGTTAATTTAATAACTTATTTTAACACATGGTATCAATTAGCATTAAAATTTCACATCAATAATTTGAATTAACCTTAATTTGCAGCAAAGCCTTTGCCTTATTCACCTGGATCCCATTTCTTTCAGGTGTCTAAATACTTTGCATCATAAGTAATGTTTAAATTTCCAATAAAAAGTCTTCTTAATAAAGAAGCCGCCATTTGCAAAAATCGTAGCATTTGGGGTTAGGGAATTAACTATGTATAAGAAACAAATATGTGTTTAAATTGGAGGCCTAGGTAGCTTACTTGGATGAGCACTGACATAGAGAGTCAACGGTCCTGGGTTCAAACCCCAGTCTAGGCATATATTTTTTTTTAAATATAATCTGTCCATCATTAAGATGTTTAAAAATGAATAATGTGAACATTAATTAACTTAATTTTATAATTTTTATATTGGAATTAGATTGTTGATAAAAATATAAATTTTATTATAAGCAATATTCTTTATTTTGTTATTTTGTTGTATGTTGCTAGAGGCAACACAAACTTGGATGCTACATCCCATCATGATATTTTTAAAAGTACGATATGGATACGGACACTGTCCTTAAAATACAAACTGTCTGTACAAAATATGGACGTCTGGCAACTCTAATCATAATTGAGATAACTCAGAACAGGACCTCTAATTTTAAAAATCCACATATTTTACGCTCCCCAATTTTTCAGTGGCCAAAGTAAATTAAAAAGTGCACAAATTATACGAGCAGATACGGTATGCTATGGCAAGCCGCCTAGATACCTCTATTGCATTTACTTAATTTTAAGCAAAGCTGTAGGCAATTGCTAGCTTGGCCTGATCTCATGCTACTTCTTGCCTCATACCTGGAGGATTTCCAGTAGGTCGAGGTGGAGCCCTAGTTTCTGCATACAAACCTGTACTTCTCAACAGATCAGAATGGTGCTGTCGAAATAGAGAATCATGCGACGAAGGCATTGGAGGCAGCATACAACCTAAAACTGGTGCAGGTTCGCAGAGTCCCGGACGCTCATGTTGTGTTTGCTGCTGCTGTTGTTGCTGTTGAATATCTTCGTGTCGAGGTATCCGAAGTGCTTGTCCGTTGTGGCAGGAAGGAGGGAGGGTCATGATGTGAGATGTTGAAGGAACATGTGACATCTGTTGTGTAGGCATTACTAGTCCAAGATTTGGGCTATGTATATTGGCTTGTGGCACTGCAGAAGAGGAACTGTGGAGATCTGGCTGAGATATTGATGAGGGTGAACGAGGGTGGGTCGATGTATCTTGACCGGGCTGTCCTGTCTGTTGAGGTTGTTGCGACTGTTGTTGACTGCTAGTTTTCCGTGATCTCACCTTAACAGTTGACCTTCCAACTCCAAAATGAAGTAATTCTAAATGACGACGTAGATTGCGAGATTGTCTTAATGTGGCACCACACAAAGGACATGTAGCTGGTTGGTCAGATACACTATTCTTCTTAACAGATCCTGCAACAAGAAAAATAAAAACCACAAGTCATATTAATCTCGTGCTAGATAGAACGCATTTAATTAGAATAAGGGTAAAACTCCGCCATGGCCGGTCCCAAGCCCGGATGAGAAAGGATGAGGGGGAGGAATAACAACCTCGTTAAAAAACCAGGGTTCACTTGGCTCCGACTGATAGTACTCTGTGAGGGCCCCTAGCCAGGGTTACGGTGAAGACCTCAACAGCAGAGTTGGCGCAGAAGGAGTCCTTCATCACGGCGGATCTGGCGGAAGAGGAAACCCTATCTCTAAGGGAAATAGAGAAACGCTGCCTTGCGGTGAAGAGGGATCTTCAAAGGCTATGGGAGGAAAACTCAGACAGAAATTTTCCTGGTCCTCCAGGTTGGGGGTTTATGCTGTGGGCCAGCTCCCCACACATTAAAAAAAAACATAAAATGCTAAAAGACCAAATCAGTCAAAGCTGGACAGAAAAAAGTACGAAAGACAAAAGTCTAATCCTACGGGGTGAATCATAAATATGGATATACGTTTGATCGCATTGTGTGATGAAAATATTATCATTGCAGGAAATATGAAATTACCGTTGGAAAGGCAATTATTCAAATTACAACAATGAAATAAAACAAAACAGTGTAGAACTTACGTCATTAGTCAAAATGGCATTGAATATGCTACAGCAAATTACAATTGCTGCATGGGCAATAACGTATGCTAATGATCGTGAGGCCACAAGACGGTCAAGACGTGAGTTTAACGTAGCATTGCAGCCATTGACTGTAGGGAAATGGAGAAAACAACTGCTGGAAACGGGAAGGATGCAGAAAATCAAATCTCTTGGAAGGCCTCGCATTAGCACGCATGCAGTAACAACAAAGAGAATTGTGGAGGCGTTCGATGCTAGCCCACAAAAATCAACCCACCAAGCTGCACATGAGCAGTGATTTGTTTTGTTTTGTTCTATTGTTGTAATTTGAAGGATTCCCTTTCCAATGATACATCATATTTCCTTTAATAATAATATATTCATCACAAAATGCGATCAAACATATAGCCATATTTCTGAATCACTCTGTATAAAAGCCACAAAGGGATTGAAACAAGGGTGCAGTCTATCGCCAATTTTATTTAATATTTATGTAGAATTTATATTAATGAAATGGAAACAAAGCTGCTAAAGTATGGGGATCCCAATAGGCAACAGATTTTTGCTAACATTACAATTTGCCGATGATCAACTGGTTTTAGCGCAAGACAAATTTGATATGGAATTCATGATAAAAAGGTTGAAAAACACATATGAATCATGGGATCTCAGTAAATTTACAAAAAACAGAATATCTGGCAATAAATAGCAATGAAAGAGAAAATTTAATATTGGAAGAAGGAATCCAAATAAAGCAAGTGAAACAAACTAAATATTTGGGAATAATTATGGATAACATTGAAGGTATAGGCAAAGAGAACATAAAACATAGAATTGAATTGAGTAGCAAAATAATATCATCGTTAAATTCCATATGGTGGGATACACATATTTGGAAAGACACAAAAAAAATATATTGGTAAAACATTGGTGGAATCTTGCAATGTATGGAAGTGAGGTATGGACAATCAATAAGTACTACAAAAATAAACTAATAGCTCTAGAAATGGATTATTTACGCAGAAGTGCCAGAAAGTCAAAATCAGAACATGTCACAAATAAGGAAATTAGAAACATAATGGAGTCGGCCGCGATGGACTAGTGGTTATGCTCCTTGCCTCTGGTCCCGAGGGTCACAGGTTCAAACCCGACCGTGGTCGATGGATTTTTTAGGATGGAAAAATCCAAGGAGCAAGTCCTCCAGGAGGGACTTTAAGCCGTGGGTCCCGAGTCTGAAAATTTTCAGGCTCGCAATAAATCCTTAAGCCTGAATGAAAAGGCCTCTAAGCAAAATTTACCAAATTTCCCCGTCCTAGTACTACCTTGGTTTCCTAGATGTCAGTATGAGGCGGAACGCTGACCATGGGCCACTCAAAATTACATCTATACGAAAACAAGTGTAACTAAATTAGTATGGTTCAAATTCTTCTCTGTAGGGGGAGAGCGCCTAAATCTCTGTAAAGGGAAAACATGAGCTTACGAAAAAAAAAAAAAACATAATGGAAGCAGAAGACAGCATAATTGAAAAAATTGAGGAGAAGGAATTAAAGTGGTTAGGGCATGTTTTAAGAATGGAAGATGAGCGATGGCCGAAGCAACTATATGAATGGCATCCGAACAGAAAGAAGAAAAGAGGGAGACCAAAGTTAACATGGAAGGAAAACATTAAAACAGTAATGCAAGCTAGAGGGCTAAGCACCGAAGATGCCCAAGATCGTAGGCTTTGGAGGTTTGGCACAGGAAGACGGCAACAGCTGTAAAAACCCAAAGATAGATAGATAGATAGATAGGTAAAGCGAGAACCTTGATATAGTAGGAAGTAGGGGCAGCTATTCAGGGGAAGTGCCACTTCACTTTATATTTACCAGAATTATTTTTAAACTTTATTTTCCTTATCACTAGGGCACGGCAATTAATGATTTTGCATCTTTTTCTTATGAAGGTTGAAACATTGCTTGCATATATGAAAATGTATGACATTAAAATACGGATTAAATAAAAGCAATTCATTAAGGCATTTTTTTGCATTTTCTTAACTTTTCTAGCAATAGGTCATTTTTTGGCAATTTTTAGGTAATTTTCAGCATTTTTTTACACTTTTCTGGAAGGCTGTGACATTATTTGTTTTTGATTTGAGATTTTTATTATAATTCAGTATTTTTCCTTGTCAATACAATTTCTTGGAATTAAGTAGTTGTTTTGCTAACTACTACCCCTATTTTTCAAGGTATGTGCATAATGAACTTGTCCACATCTAGGAATTTTATTCAATTGCTTAGAGCTTATGTTAGCTTCTACCCCTATTTTGATTAACTGCAATTCAAAATTGCTGTAAAAGTGCACTGTATAACTGAAATGGATTTTCTGCAATAAAAGGTACTGTAATATGTATTATTGGGGGCACGTCGTAGCGTAGTGGTTAAGGCACTGAGCTACAAGCCGGAGGGTCGAGGGTTCAAGTCCCGTTGGGGTCAGGATTTTTAAACTGACCCAAACCTTCTGGCGGCACTATGGCCCTGGGGTCGACTCAGCCTCTAACGGAAATGAGTACCAGACGCTTGTTCTGGGGGTAAAGGCGGCCGTCACGCAGGACTGACAACCCGGCTGACATAAAGTGCCTATTGTCTAGAAAAAGTGGGAACCTTAACCTCCTACTACCCCAAGGACCTCCGGGTCTGTTGTGGGATCACTTTACTAATATGTATTATTAAATACTTTTCTTTTAATATTTTGATGTTAAGTTACATTTTATGTAATTCAGTAATCAAGTGAGTTATATTTAAATTAAATTGAGTGGAAGCCATGACTGAAGAAGGAAATGATATTGTCTGAAACCGTCGGTATCAAAGAAATTTGAAATCATATGAGGCAAGTCGATAAAAATATGTTCTCCACTCACTATTAATCAAGTGAATACTCAATCTAATAAATAGTATTTTATTGGTAATAATTAACTTCTTATTCGTCATTTTTTTTATTTTATTGGTCATTTTTTGTATCTTTTAGGTCATAAAGGCATTTTTTATTTTGCATTTTTTACCAATTTATAGGTCATTAAATGCCTTGCCCTACTAATCACAAATGTTGAATTAGTAGAAACATATTTCTGTATTATTGTTTGTTCGTTTTCTAATGGCTTTGTGTTTGTCGTTATCGGTTGGACAGTTCGGCTATATCTTTGGAGCTTGTAAGTATTTTGAAGTGTCCCCTGAGTACGCTACTATCGTACTGCAGGGTTAGTCCTTTGGAGGAGCTGCCCCCTTATAACCTTTGGACTTGCTTCCTTGTGTTTTATCCCCACAAGAAGGGTTGCCTTTTCTGCCTTCTGCCGTTGAGGACTTCACTCTTGTTTCCCCGAGCTGGGTCTTTTATCTCATGTTGCCACTTCCGCCTTTCCAATATTTCTATCTCCACCATGTCTGCCGTTGTGGTCTTCCATGTTTGCAGCTTCCAGTGTGGTCATTGCTCCCACGTTGCGGATTATTCTTAGTTCCCTCTCCTCTTATCTAACCACAAGCCAAGGCTTCCCAGTTATGATCGTCTGGGTCATTGGTACTAAGCCTCCCTACCACATCAAGGTGATGATCCAAAGGGAGGTGATATCATGCCCCAAATGGGAGTCAATGACCAATCACGTTTCAATGATTTCTGTTTTACAACCAATCAGAATCATGTTTCACGAAATATTTATCAGTGTTATATTTACCATATTAAAGAAAGCTCCTCCTTTTTTAATATTCTGAACAGGTCTGACCATTATTTTGTAGTGACTGAGCCTATAAGAAATACGGCTACCAGATTGATATATAGTGCATAGATGTCAACACATAGTGCATGCAGAAGTTAATATAAAAATATTTGTAGCAATTTATTATACCACAAAAAAAAGAAACCACTGTTTGCACTTTCTTAAATGTATTTTTTCCCAGGTAATAATCCAGAAAAATATAATTTCATATTTACATCATATGACATCAGAAAAGAATTAATATACAGTTTGATGTGTTTCATTTTTTCTCCACTAGAGAGCATTCTTACAATATTGCGTTCCTTTGGCAATGAATAGTATGATCTGGTTGCAGTGATAAACAAAAGAAGCAGATGAAGCGTACCTATCGTTTCTCATTTGTTTTCAAACATCGCCGTTTACATTAAATATATAAATATTTTAAAATAACTATAGTTAAATAATGATTTGTGAGTAAACAGCTTAATTTTATTCGTTAAATAGTCCTAACAAATGCCACTCTTGATTTCCAAATTCTCTAGATAAATTGGAAATCACTCGTGGCATTACTTATGAATAGACAAAAAACAATACAGAAATAAGACAACTAAAAGTAGAGGAATTAAACACAACAATAGAGAAATACAGAACAAACTGGAAAGAACACTAGGCAAGGATGACTGAGAATAGAATACCAAAAGCAGCATACAGCTATTCACCACGAGGAAGAAGAAGTTTGGGAAGACCATAGAAAAGATGGAAAGAGCAGCAATTTGGAGCCGGAACAGGCTAGTAAATAAGCCTAAACTGTGAAGAAGAAGAAGTTTTATAATGGCGAGATTTGACGCTTAAGTCATTTTCTCTCTGGCTTCCCAGTACAAGTGAACAAGGTCCTTATAGTGTTGTGCAGTTGGATTATTTTGAAGTTTTCAAGTATTGGCAGTTCCATCTCTTATCTATGGATGTGAATTAATAAATTAATGAGTCATTTTAACATCTTACCTCATATTTCATGTTTTATCAAACACGGTAACTATAGTTTTCAAATGATCTTGTCATTCATTTTCAACCGCCATTATGACTTAAAACATGAAATATGAGGTAAGATGTTAAAATGATTCATTAATTTATTAATTAAGAACCTCATAATGTGTTTCCCAATTTTAACTTTGAATATGGATGTGAAACCTGGATATTAACAAAGGCAGAGAGTAAACAAATAGAGGCTGCTGAAATGAAGATGTTGAGAGCAATAGCAGGATACCAAAGGACCGATAAAAAAAAAACGAAGATATAAGAACAGAACTTAATATATTTAATCTCTGTTAAAGAATAAAATATTATCAAAATGCTTATCTTTAGCACGTATTACGAATGAATGAACAGTGCATACCAAGAAGAATGTATAATTATACACCAAAAAGGAGAAGAATGTTGGGAAGACCATTGAAGAGATGGAAGGACCAATTCGACCTATAATGAGATCGGAACAGGCCATTGGGCTTAATCCTTGTTGTTGATGATGATGACAGACTAGAAGGTGGTATTTGTCCATGATTAGGTCCGGGTGTTTGCATATGACACATCTGTCTGATTGGGGAATGTGTATTCTGTGGAGATGGTGAGCCAGGCAGTTGTGTCCCGACATCAGTCTGAATTTTGCTACTGCTTCCTTGTGGCCTTTATATTTTACTTCTGTGTATAGCTCATCAATTTTTTCCCATGATTTCCCTCTGGCTGTTGCAATGTTTCCTTTCAGGTTTTCCATTTGGAATGCTTTCCTGATTTCTTTGATCTTTCTGTGGAGGTTTGATTTGGGGTGGGTTGTTATCTGTATTTTGGTACTGTTTTTGGCATGTCTATCAGCTATTTCATTGCCAACTATTCCAACATGTGAGGGTATCCACTGGAAGGCTATTAATTTGTTCTGGTTGTTGAGTTATTTTAGAAGTTTACGGCATTCTAGGATGGTTTCATTTTCTGGTGTTTGGTTGGAGGTTATTGCTTGTGTAGCGGCCTTAGAGTCTGCCAGAATAACAGCTTTTGTGAACATTTTCGTTCGGAATAGGAGGTTCTGGAGTGCTACTTCTATGGCTTTTACTTCACCATCGAAGACCATATTGTTTGTGCCTACCGTAACATATTGGCTAAACAGATGAAAGTAGATTCCTGCACCAGCATTTTCAGTCTTCATTTTGGAGCCATCTGTGAAGACTAGCCACTCTGGTTCTGGGAACTTTGTACTTATAGTTTCTAAGGTCATTTATTTCTGTATTATTGTACGAGGCAGTATTGATTCATCGTTTGACACAGAATGCCCTTGCCATGTGCTGTCATTCTGGACTGCAGCCAGCACTCAAGGGAAGAATTCTTGCATTCCACTCTGCTCAACCTCTGGGGCGGAGCTTAGCACATTGGTTGCTAGAAGTAGCGAAGAGGAAATTAGACATCTGCTTCAAGGCTTTGTGTATGGATTTCTTTCTTATCGCAGTATTCGGCTATTGTCATGGTGATTTTAATATGAATCATGTTTATAAAGTATTGTGTGTTTTATATTTAATTAATGTTGGGAAGTAAACATTATGAGGTATAATCATTAAAATTCATCGGAGAACATATTGTTTAAACAACTCACCTCATAGGATTCATGCTTCCACGATATCGCGATTTCAAACATAGTCATGTTCATCGTCAGCCATAACTCCGACTGTCGGAGTTATGGCTGACGATGAACATGACTATGTTTGAAATCGCGATATCATGGAAGCATGAACCCTATGAGGTGAGTTGTTTAAACAATATGTTCTCCGATGAATTTTATTGTGTGTTTTATTGGAAAGACCTTTTTCACTTTGGAAAGATGAAGATAAAAAGGAAATTTTTAATTGTGGGCATCCTACTGAATCTGTGGAACAAAAGAAGTTGAACATTCAGTTAAATGCTGCAATCTTGGTTTTACGTGGTCATGGCTAATAAGGAATTTCCATGGTTATGCTCCTCTCCCTTTACAACAGCATATGTGGAAAGAAGCTTTTTCTTGTATTTAACTTTTATACGAATTAATCACTATGAGGTTTAATTTATGGTGAAATTAAATGCTTCTTACCTCTCCTCATATAAATCTTCTAAGTAGATCGCGATTTCAAGACCATAACAGTCTCATCCTCAATACTTTCTTGGCGACTGATGTTATGTCGATCGGAAGAAACTCTTCTTCTTCCCTCTGTTGGTGGACCGATGAACCTCTGGATCAGGTCAAAATCTGCGGGAATTTCGAAGTTCATAAGTTTTCCTTTGTTTTTCTGAATGTGGATCTTTTCCCAAACCGTGAGTTCTTTTTTGTTTATCTATTTGTTTAATTAGACTGGGTTTTGATTCAATTAAATGTTTTTCAGACCAAGCATGAGCAGCTAGCTACTGCTGACTTTTCCACTTCTCCATTTTTGATGTTTCTAAGATGTTCTTTCACCCCTTGGTTTCAAATTTCTTTTTGTTTTTCCAATATAAATTTTGTCACAATCCCTGCATTTGATCTGATAAATTCCTGATTTGTTTTCATTTTCAATTCTTTCATTTTTATTGGTTTTAATTATCCTTTTAAGGTTCTATTCATTCTTTGGTGCTAATCTTATATTAAACTGTTTGAAATAATTTTTTTGAAATTTATAGTGTTTCAATGGATGTAAGTGAATTTCTTTAATTTTATTTTTTCTGTCTCTTTTATAAGTGTGCTTTCATTTATTAATTTTTGTCTTTTAAATTTATTTATTTTCTTGTGTACCATAGTTTTTTCATAACTGTTATCTATTACAACATTAATTATGTGTTCTTTTTCTTTTTCATAGTTTTCTTTGGTCATAGGTGTATGAGGAGAGGTAAGAAACATTTAATTTCACCATAAGCTTTTCTTGTGTGAAGCTTATAAAAACATACCTGAAGAATGTGATTTCAGAAGAGAGACTTACTTCTTTGGGGAATATTACAATTCAGAAATAACTTCTACTACAGTTAACAAATACACACCTATTCCACAAAGTTATCACCAAGAAGTTTGCAACTTACAGGACTAAAGGATCAATTTGATATACAAGAAATAGGTGGTTAATAATAATAAAGATTAGCATGTTTACAAATAATTTTCCTTATTAGTTTAACTGACAAATTCATTACAGCATTATCCTATGTATTTTCTACATCTGCACGCATGTGAGAACATAAACATTTGAAATATCAAATTTTAAGAGGCTTCTTTTTTTTTCTGCATAAAAATAATACCTCCCAAATTCTATGGGCATTGAAATGTTTTAATCTTTGTTTCCAATCAGGGTAAAGTTTGATAATTTATGATAGTAGCTATTTGTGGAATGTATTTTTTTTTATTTTGTTTTAAAAAATGAATGAATGAGTGAAAAAAAACAACAGCATAAGTGGCATTTTTGTGAAAATTGAGTTATGTATAGTTACCGCATGTTATTGGGTCCTACTTCCAAATGGCAGAAAGATACAAGCATATGCTCTCTGGCAACGGATGGTACAACTGTTTTTCTTGGACTGAAATTTACAGCAAAATGTTTTGAACTCATTTTTCTCTAAATAATCTAAATGAAAAGTACACATTATGTTTTTCACCCATTAAAATGCTATTGAAATTCAGGCCTTCAGAACCATAGTTATTTTTTTTTAATTCCCACTACAGGCCTCAGGAGGCCCTTGGGGTAGTGGGAGGTTAAGGCTCCCACTTTTTCTGGGGACAATCGGCACTTGATGTCAGCCGAGTTTGTCAGCCCTGCGTGGACGGCCGCCTTTACCCCAGAACAACCGTCTGGTACTCATTTCCATTAGAGGCTGAGTCGACCCCAGGGCCATAGTGCCGCCAGAAGATTTGGGTCAGTTTAAAAATCCTGACTCCACCGGGACTTGAACCCTCGACCTTCCGGCTTGTAGCACAGTGCCTAAACCACTACGCTATGGCGTGCCCCCCATAGTTATTTAAGTAACTAATTTCTTTTTAAATTAGTTCAATATACAAACATTTGGTCAGTTTGTCATAAAGAAATAAGTATTTGATACTCTGCATTTGAAAATAATAAAAACACTTTGGTAAGGGCATTCAATGAATTATGAACCTTGAAGAAGTAAGTCTCTTCATGCCCAATGTTGTAGTAACATTTTGAAGAAGGATTTGTGTCGCAAAAAGAATTACTGGTTCAGGTTGGGTTTAATTTTCGGTACAGCCAGATTCTCTTCTTAGTGTCGGAAGTTGGTATACTGGATAGGAAAACACTTCAAAATTACTAAAAACTGCTTCTTGTAGAAATAATTGTAAATTTATTCACTTCTTAATTCCCCAGCAGATCAAGTAAATGTAGGTGGTATTATTCTTCACCGTCAATTAAAATTAAATTATTTTCTTTTCTTGAATCAATTATTCTTCTTGTATTAAATATTACATCTCTGGAATTCATTGAAAATTTTAAATTTTGGTGTTATTTTGCATTATCATAGGATTTCGCATTATTTCATGATTCATAAATGCTTTCTTGAGGTTATGGGAAGTGGAGTTAAGAAATGGTACAAGAAAATGACAAAATTTGAGCATTTCGCGTTATTGCAACTCGTGAATTTCACAGATCTCTATATATGGGGTATATAAAAACATGAATCAAAACAATTCAACTAACCTGTGTACATTTCTCACAATTTAAACTTGGTAGGGCATAACACTATGAGGTATTAATATTTAATTAATAAAAATAAAACTTACAATTTTATGTGATTTTCATCTTTATTAAAATATAATTTAGTTACAGCTGTTTAATTTAATTTAAAAATATTCATTACAAAAAAACAATTAACAAAGTTTTCCTTTACCCGAGAAAAACATAAATAAATATGCCATAATGTCATACATAGACCCACTTTCCAATAAAATATCTGAACACTTATAAAAAATTGAACATTAATGTGGCATTTAAAACTAATAAAACTTTACAAAATATAATAAAAAACAATAAAACCAAAGTAAAAAAGAAAAATTATCAGGTGTATATAAATTGAAGTGTGGCACATGTGACAATGTCTATATAGGACAAACTGGTAGACCTTTTATTTCTCGCATAAAGGAACATATGAGAGCATATAACAGAAATTTACATAATTCAAAATATGCCAACTTCCTACTCCAATATGATCATTATATTTGAAGAGAAAAATTTTCGCCTAGACCGGGACTCGAACCTGGGACCCTTGGCTTTCCGGGCCAAGTGCTCTACCAACTGAGCTACCGAGGCGAGTTACGATCTAGACGCAAATTTTTCTCTTATGTACGTTGTATTTTTCTCTTCAAATATAATTTATCCTTCAATGAGAAGTGTTAAATTAATAATAAAATCGTCAATAGAAGCCCTACTGGCTATAAAGTAGTGTTAAATTCCCAATAAATGTCTTCTTAACTAAGAAGCCGCCATTTGCAAAGATAGAAGCTATGTTTCAAGCATTTGGCGCGTGGGAATTACAACGTACATAAGAGAAAAATTTGCGTCTAGATCGTAACTCGCCTCGGTAGCTCAGTTGGTAGAGCACTTGGCCCGGAAAGCCAAGGGTCCCAGGTTCGAGTCCCGGTCTAGGCGAAAATTTTTCTCTTCAAATATAATGTAATATAATATTTAATTTTAGGAAGTTATATTTTGAGGTTATTTTAATTATATTATTTTTAGTCTGATCATCTTACCTCAATATTAATGTTGATTTGTTTTTGAACATGTTTCAAAACAATTCTGTTTTATCGTCAGCTTGTCCAGATTGGTTTTATTTATAAAAAAAATATAAAAATATGGTTTTATTTATGTTGCATTATGTTGCTCAACCTGAATGTCGGTGTCAGCTCCATCCTGTGGTTGGCCAAAGAACCTCCAAACAAGGTCACGCTCCATCGGTATATCAAAATTCATAACTCTGTTTTTGTTCTTCTGAATATAAATTTTTTCCCAAATAGTCAGCTCTTTTGTATTTTCTAACTGTTTTAATAATTTAGTGTCTGAATTTATATTATGTTTTTCAGACCAAACATGAGCAGCAACTGCAGATTTTTCTATTTCCCCATAAATAGTTGTTATGTACTATATTAACAAAATTCATTCATTTGTTATCATGTCTGAAGAAGGTACAAAGTACCGAAACAGCTGTAACTAAACTATATTTTAATAAATATGAAAATCACATAAAACTGTAAGTTTTATTTTTCTTTAATTAAATGAGTTATGGATTTTCATCAAGTAAACGCCAATTCAATTGATTATTTAATTAATAATTAATTTCTCACAATGTTTCACTGACAAATACATTGAAATTACAGGTAAGTGAGAATAGCCGAGATCACAATGACATGCTCTTATTAATCACCAAGTTCTTAAATAACTTTCAAGTATGAATATATGGTACTTAAAGAGCAAAATTTTTAATATAATAAATTTGAGAATTTTTACATTATCCGATTGAGGGTCTTTCCACTTTTCAGCGGTTGCCCTTTTACCAGCCGGCTGCTGGCCCTTCACATCCACATGTGTCAATCACAGAGGTTGATGATCAACAGCCAGTGTAGGGGTGACATGTGGTTAGCATGTCGAGTCCCCCAGCCGTTCCTCAACCTGGAGCCGCTACTTATTGTAGCTACCCAATTGTCTCACGATGCTGGGTGGGCACCGGTCCCATACTGGCCGAAATACCATGAGAAAATTTCTTCCCCCATGGAGACTCGAACCAGCGCAAGTCCCGTAGCTCTGCGCCAAGGCTTCCTACCTTAACCGCTCGGCTACAGCGCGGGACATTTTTTTTTTTTTACATTATAAGATTTACTTAATAAGAATCAAATGAATTGTGAATTCTTCATACCTCATACATCTGTGTTAAAAAAAAACATAGATATATGATATAAGAATTCATGATTCATTTGATTCTTATCAGGAAAGTTTTTACCTAAAGTGGGATCTGAACTCGAGACCTCTGGTTTTATGCACCAATGCTCCCAATTCAAATGGAAATATTACTCTTTCTCATAAAATCCTCAATCGTCACGAGTCAGAGAACATTCATTCCCAATGCCATCTGGTAGCTTCTTGAATTAATATATGGTGTTCAGTAGACATTTCCATAAGAATTAAATGAATCGTGATTTCTTCTTACCTCATACTTCTATTTTTTTAAATACAGCACTGCAGTATCAGCGACCCATTGTCATTATCCTCAGCTGTTTTCACGACTGTCAATTTTTTTTTGCCAGTAATTATCCAAACTGCCATCTGGTGTTCTTTTGAAGAAATTATTTTCTAAACTGCCATCTGGTGTTCTTCTGAACAAAGTTCTTCAAAAATACAACAGATGGCAGTTTAGAAAATGATTCATTCAAAAGAACACCAGATGACAGTTTAGAAAATAATTCCTTCAAAAGAACACCAGATGGCAGTTTGGATAATTATAGGCAAAAGAAAAAAATTAACAGTCGTGAAAACAGCTGAGGATGGTGACGATGATCGCTGATACTGCAGTGCTGTGTTTAAAAAAACATATAAGTATGAGGTAAGAAGAAATCACGATTCATTTAATTCTTATGAATTCAACCTCATAATGTTAAAAATTCCCAAATTTAATATATAAAAGTCATTTCCACTTTCCTTAGAAATTTCTCACAATGTTTCACTGACAAATACATTTAAATTATGGATAAGCCAACATTACAATTAATCACCAAGTTCCTAAATAACTTTCAAGCATGAATATATGGTTTTAAAATCATTAGGAAGTAACATTATGAGGTTTAATTTAATAATTGAGTCTGTATTTTTTAACATTCTTACCTCATATGTTTATTCTGTTGAACAATCGTTTCAAAGCTTATTGCTCCATCTTCAGCTTGTCACAAACTGTTTTTTTTTTCTTTTCTTCAAATTGTCGGCCCTGGTTCTTTGGAACACAGATCCAGGGCCGACAACTTGAAGAAAAGAAAAGAAAAAACAGTTTGTGATTATAGTTATTCCGCGACTATTCAGGCTTGCAAAAACGTAATTTTGTGGTGTCAAAGTGTGGAATTAGCTGAGTGCTTAATAAAATGGGAAAGGGTCACTGGGGATTAATTCCAAAAGAAAAAAACAGGAAAATCCACGACCTGCTTCTACCTGCACCCCAAATGCAATCAGAAAGGTCAAGGCCCTTATCTCTGTTGGTAACCCTGCCACACAAAGGGTGATTGCGAACAGATTGGGAATATCCATTAAAACTGTAAACACCATAATAAACAAAGATTTAAACATGGAGAAGCACCACAAAAGCAGGGTTCATAAATTGTTGCCATGCCACATTGCTGAACGCCGCACCAATAGCAGGAAACTCTATGAAAAGCACCTGGCAGCAGAAAAATGGAAATTTTTGGTCACACTTGATGAAGCATATGTTTATCTAGGAGACTGCAACAAACCCCGAGCAATTTACTATAGAGAAAGGGGTGAAAAACATTTTCAAAAGTGGTACGCCGAATGCAGAGAAAGTTTCTCCAAGGGATTTATGGTCATTGGCGGGATATTGCTGCAATGGGAAAACTGACCATTCATAGAATAGCTAAAAAGGCCAAAATCAACTCCCAGTACTACCAGGAAGAAGTTCTCACCCCAATTTACCAGACCAAAATCCCAGCTCTCTATGGTACAGACTAAAACCAAGTCTGGGTGCACCAAGACAAGGCCTCCAGTCACACTTCGGGTTCAACCCTGGCGTCCCTGGAGAAATGGAGCAGGAAACTGGAATACATGTTATTCCATTCAGCAACATCCCAGTGAAATCTCCTGATGCATCACCGATGAACTTTTGTGCCTTTGGACTCTTCAAAATGGCACTGGGAAACAGATGTCCTCGAACAATAGACGGTCTCTGGAAAGCGTGTAAAGAGGAGTGGGAACTTCTAGACATGGCTGTGCTGCGTAAGAGTCTTCTGCAGTGGAAACTCCAATGCTGAGCCATAGCTCGGGTGAAGAGCCATCAAACAGAGCATGATCGATGGTGGAGACACGGCTTTTCTTAAGGTAAAACTTAAAAATCATTGTTATCAGAGATCAGAAACAATCCTCCATATAACATAACTCTGGACTCATCTTCCATCATATGATGGGTGGTGCTTAACTCTATCTGCTAAATAGATCTTTTGATCTACATCCAGCCAGTTTGCTTATTAAAAATGACAACAGGAAGAACCAAAAAATGTTTGAACAGGATGTAGTAAAGACAAAAATTGTAGGTAGGAAATAACACTGAGGTTTATTTTAATTAATTTGACTCAAATCAAACTAAACAATGTGTTGAAGTTATATTGAACTTACATACGAAAAAATCACTATGAGGTTTAATGTGTTGAAGCTTCATTCAATGTTTTTTTCAAAATTATAACTTGCAATTTCATTTTTTTAATACACAAATTATACCCTTATCTTCAGAATTGAAACAATCAGAAAAAAAAAACAGAAATCTCTACTTGCATTTTAAATAAATACACACCTCATAAGAATTAAATGATTCATGATTTCTTTTTACCTCATACTTCTATGTTTTTTTTAACACAGCACTGCAGTATCAGCAATCATTGTCACCATCCTCAGCTGTTGTCACGACAGTCAATTTTTTCTTTTGCTGGTAATTATCCAAACTGTCATCTGGTGTTCTTTTGAAGGAATTACTTTCTAAACTGCCATCTGGTGTTCTTTTAAAGGAATCATTTTTTAATTTTCTAATTAGAGCATCATAGAATTGAAAAAAAAAGCAAAACTTTTGAAACATCTATTCAAACCTTTGGATTTAACAGTTTGGGAAAAAATATATATTTAAAAAAACCATACTAGAACCATGAACTTTGAGATTCCAGACGAACCGAGCTTGATTACAAAGTTCTTCAAAAATACAACACATGGCAGTTTAGAAAATGATTCCTTCAAAAGAACACCAGATGGCAGTTTGGATAATTACCGGCAAAAGAAAAATTGACAGTTGTGAAAACAGCTGAGGATGGTGACAATGGTCGCTGATACTGCAGTGCTGTATTTAAAAAAACAAGAAGTATGAGGTAAGAAGAAATCATGATTCATTTAATTTTTCTTCTTCTTCTTCCTTCCAAGTATTAGGCCAAGGCCTGTTATGATCCTATAGAAAATTTTCCCTTCAGCTTCTTCCGTAAAATTCTCGTATAAGACTTGAAAGCATAATAATAGTCCCTTCGATTGGTTGCTGGCCAAACGAAGGCAAGACCAGTGATGGGCCTGCCATCTTATAGCCTCTGGTCAGGCTTTTCTGGAGAAGAAAAGAAAATAAAGGAAAGAAGAAATGGAAGAAAGGAGAGACTCCCTAGCCCTCGGATGCCCTAATAGCGTCGGGGTCGAAAAAACAAGAGTTAACCAAGAGAGGTTAGATAGTAAAGTTAAAAGAGTGCAAAACACAAGTAAGTGGAAGAAATTATTTTCTTTAGATTTAGCAAGATTCAAATCTGGTTTTATTTTCTGTTACTTTGGACAAGAAACTTGTTTGTGTTTTCAACTTGGTTGGTTGTAACTGTCTTTTTTCCCATTTTGATGTTGTTAACCATAACATTTTTTTCATGTTGTGTTATTGCCTGTTCCTCTAAAGATAGACATATTGTAATAAAAACATTAATTGAAGTTATATTGAACTTATATAGGAAAAAATCACTATGAGGTTTAATGTGTTGAAGCTTCATTGAATGTTTTTTTTCAAAATTATAACTTGCAATTTAATTTTTTTTAATACACAAATTAAACCCCTATCTTCAAAATTGAAAAATTCAGAAAAAAAAAACAGATATCTCTACTTGCATTTTAGATAAATACACACTCGACACACACAATTTAAATTCTGCTTATAAATTAATAGTGAGTGGAGAACATATTTTTATCGACTCACCTCGTATATTTTCAATTTCTTTGATAACAACGGTTTCAGACAATATCATGTCCCTCTTCAGTCACGGCTTCCACTCAGTGGAAGGACATGATATTGTCTGAAACCGTCGGTATCAAAGAAATTAAAAATATATGAGGTGAGTCGATAAAAATATGTTCTCCACTCACTATTAATGACATAACCTCATAATGTTTACTTCCCAATATTAATTTAAATATAATCTGCTTATAAATACTTACTTATTTTAGGAATTCTCACTATGAGGTATATTCATTAAGGTAGAATTTTTATCACTCACCTCATACTGTTCTTCTTATTTGACTATAAACTAGTTTCGGAACATAGTTTCTGTCTTCATCCTCAGTATCGTCACGACCGTTGTTCTGTCATCTTGAAGAGCTGGAAGGAGACAGAACAACGGTCGTGATGATACTGAGGATGGAACAGAAACTATGTTCCGAAACTAGTTTATAGTCAAATAAGAAGAACAGTATGAGGTGAGTGATAAAAATTCTACCTTAATCTGCTTATAAAATATAATTTATTGATGAGTTGTTTCTGAAGGTGAGGTTGACGGAGGTGATTGAGGAGGAGGAGGAGGAGGAAGAGAGGGTGGAGGTGATGGTGTTGAAGACGGAGCTAATGGAGGAGGAAGAAGAGAAGGTGATGGTAATAAAGTCATCAAGTTACAAGTGGAAGGTTCACTACTACATACAGTAATGGGAGAAGGCACTGGCGATTCCAGTGGTGATGGTAAAGGTGACACTTTACAAACAATCTGTTCACAAGTTTCATTTCCTGGGCTATGTAATGTTAGCGGTTCTGTAAAACTAAGAGACTGCACTGGAAGAACTCCTGGTTGTGCAGAACTGCTGGCCTGTGCAGATAAATTCTGCGAAGGAATGGCCATCATACGATACTTGCAGCTAGTAAGCAGGTGTCTTCTCAAATTGCGAGCTTGGCGCAGCGTGGAACCACAGAGCGGACAAACACCAGGTTGATCAGAAGCTCCCCGCATCTTACCCGTGCCCGAACCCTGGGCCAGCAGCAATGGTGATGCTGCTGGCAGACACAAATACACAAATCACCACCTGGCAGTTAGCTGGCTATCATAATAATAACAAACTCCAACTCAAGCAGAATAACCATTCTAAATATATGTCAAAATAGAAATGATCAAGCCAGAGCACCACAACCAGGCGATGGTTGTGCTTGTGTCTACAGCAAACTCCCGATTATTCGTGTTAATTGGGACCGAGATTACACGGAAAATCGAAAAACACAGATAATCCAATTAAGTTATTCAGTGCCGTGAAAGTTGAACAGAAATTTATTTATAAGAATTAAATTAATCGTGATTTCGGTGGGGTTGTACAAGACCAGCTTTTTACTTACGCGACTTATGCCATTTTTGATGTAATTTAAAGTATTACGAAGTGTTGATGATACCATTTACCTCTGGGATTTAACCATTGTCAAAATATTGAAACCTATCATTAAATGAAGTAGTGGAAATATGATTTTACGTTGTAATCATCAGACATGTTGAATGTTCCATAGAATAACAGATATGAAGAGGTCATTTATGTTACGTATTAAATCAGATTTAAAATGCAAGGAAACTAAAAGCTAACCAAACCTAAATCATTGAATGGAAACTAAATCAATTACTCTAACGTAGGTGAATTCCAGGGAACGTCCTTTTTATTATTTTAAGCGGTTAAATATGTAAAAGACAAATTCGGTCATAATTTGTTGAAGCCACTGATATGCTGTATCGGTGGTGTATCTGTGGTCATCGGTGCTCATCGTTGTGATAATCTGTGGTTTATCGCTGGTTAGAAGTAAGAACTGTTGTAACCTTCGTGGTCATGATAGGAAATAGTCCCACTTTATTTTCATATTTACGAGAAAATAAAGAAATGATAATAACTTTCCCAGATTGAAATACGTTAAATATAGTATTTGATTAATATGTATGCCAATTATGAACTGTTAAAGTGCGTAAATAAAAAGGCACTGTTCTCCCACCCGGCCTTGATTTCTTCTTACCTCATACTTCTATGTTTTTTTAAACACAGCACTGCAATATCAGCGACCAACGTCACCATCCTCAGCTGTTTTCACGACTGTCAATTTTTTCTTTTGCCTGTAATTATCCAAACTGCCATCTGGTGTTCTTTTGAAGGAATCATTTTCTAAACTGCCATCTGATGTTCTTTTGAAGGAATCATTTTCTAAACTGCCATCTGTTGTATTTTTGAAGAACTTTGTAATCAAGCTCGGTTCATCTGGAATCTTGATTGCAAAGTTCTTCAAAAATACAACAGATGGCAGTTTAGAAAATTCTTCTTCCTTCCAAGTATTAGGGCAAGGCCTGTTACGATCCTATAGAAAATTTTCCCTCCAGCGTTTCATAGGACGGCCCAGTGATCTTCCGGGAAATTCTCGTATAAGACTTGAAAGCATAATAATAGTCCCTTCGATTGGTTGCTGACCAAATGAAGGCAAGACCAGTGATGGGGCTGCCGTCTTATAGCCTCTGGTCAGGCTTTTCTGGAGAAGAAAAGAAAATAAAGGAAAGGAGAAATGGAAGAAAGGAAAGACTCCCTAGCCCTCGGGTGCCCTAATGGCATCGGAGTAAAAAAAAACAAGAGTTAACCAAGAGAAGTTAGATAGTAAAGTTTAGAAAACAATTCCTTCAAAAGAACACCAGATGGCAGTTTGGATAATTATAGGCAAAAAAAAAAAATTAACAGTCATGAAAACAGCTGAGGATGGTGATAATGGTCACTGATACTGCAGTGCTGTGTTTAAAAAACATAGAAGTATGAGGTAAGAAGAAATCACGATTCATTTAATTCTTATGAATTAAACCTCATAATGTTAAAAATTTCAAAATTAATTATAGAAATTTATTTACCCACTTTAACACTACTTAAATGCAACAAATATTCATAAAATGTTATATTAAATATATTTAGGTGCGAGTCGTAATTACTATTATTTTATTTTACTCGTAAATATGAAAAAAAAAAGTGGGACTATTTCCTGTCATTGACCATTCTGGTTACAACAGTTATTCAAAATGGTCATCGTAACCAGCGACAACTACACTAGTAACCACCGATATCCACACTTATAACCGCCGATAATCAGACTGGTAAGCACTGATGACTACATTAGTAACCACCAATGACCACACTACTAACCAGCGATAAACCCACTGCCACAGCATGTCTGTGGTTTCAATCTGTAACAAAAACTTTCAGTGACTCACATAACGGAAATTTCTGAAATTGTATTTTATTCTCAGAATGTTGGTTGGTACCATTCAACATGTTAAGGGTGGGGGTTATGCTAGTTTCTGAGCGCAGTTCACAGTAGCACGTTTAAAAATAAATATTTTTTTCATAACAATACAAAATACAATACAGTATTTATCTTCATTTTTAAAAAAATACAGTAAAAAGTGTCATGCCCGGATAATCTGCAAACCGAATATGCGCACGGATAATTGGGTGTTTGCTGTATATACTAAACAGAGATTTTTCTTAATTGACAACAAATATTTATCAAAACTTACACAATTTTATATCTAAGAATACTACTTCATGGTAGATATTAGGATATTTGGTCTGTTTATTCTTATCTCTTATGGTTGTTTCTGTTGAACATGCGAAACATGGACTCTTACTTTAAGGGAGGAAAGGAGATTACAAGTATTTGAGAATAAAGTTCTTAGAAAAATTCCCGCGCCGTAGCCGAGCGGTTAAGGTAGGAAGCCTTGGCGCAGAGCTACGGGACTTGCGCTGGTTCGAGTCTCCATGGGGGAAGAAATTTTCTCATGGTATTTCGGTCAGTATGGGACCGGTGCCCACCCAGCATCGTGAGGCAATTGGGTAGCTACAATAAGTATCGGCTCCAGGTTGAGGAACCAGCTATAACAGCTGGGGGACTCGACATGCTAACCACATGTCACCTCTAAACTGGCTGTTGATCATCTACCTCTGTGATTGACACATGTGGATGTAAAGGGCCAGCAGCCGGCTGGTAAAAGGGCAACCGCTGAAAAAAGTGGAAAGACCCTCAATCGGAGAAAAATTTTTGGATCAAAGAGAGTTGAACAGACAGGTGACTGGAGAATTCTACATAACAATGAACTACTTGGTCTTTATAGGAAGCCAGATATAATAAGAACAGTTAAGTCTCGTAGACTGCAATGGGCAGGACATGTTGCGTGTATGGGGAATGAAAGACGTCCATGGAAGCTTCTTGTAGGAGAGCCAGAGGTAAAACGCCCAGTTGGTAGACCAAGAATGAGGTGGGAGAACAACATTAACTATGATTTGAGGGAACTAGATTATACAGGGAATGATTGGAAAGCATTAGCTCTGGATAGGGATGTATGGATAGCTTATGTCCGTGCGGCCATGAACCTATGGGTTCGATAGTGCCAGTGAGTAAGTAAGTATGTTTCAAATCAAATGGTAAAGAGAAAAATTTATGCCTGAACCGGGAATCGAACCCCGAACCTTCAGCTTTCCATGCTGATGCTCAATCCATTGAGCCAATTCAGGCTTCCCTCCCATCCAAGCATAAATCCTTCCTTCACCCCACTCTCCCGGTCCCACATTCAAATGCAATGAATCATCATTCACAAATACACAATGAATGGCTTCTACCTGAAGAAGACATGGATTTATGCTTGGATGGGAGGGAAGCCTGAATTGGCTCAATGGATAGAGCATCAGCCGGAAAGCTGAAGGTTTGGGGTTCGATTCCCGGTTCAGGCATAAATTTTTCTCTTTACCTTTTGATTACAATAATTTAGTTGTGTACATTAATTTACTTATTTCAATCATAGTAACAGCTTTAGCTTCTTAATATTAATTTAATATATGTTTCAAAGCTTCTTAGTAATCGTCAGCGATTACAGTCTGGGCTAAGAAGCTCGGAAACATATGTTCGACAAAACAACTATAAAAGGTAAAAATGACCAGACCAAATGTTTTAATTACTGGATTATATACCAGTACAATGTTTCTTAAAAACGCTACTGAAAATTTAAATAAAATCAACAAAATAAAAGTGAACAACAGTTCATAATCTTTACCACTCTCGGGAATTGTATAAGAGAAAAATTTGCAATTAGACTGGAGTCCTAGGATAGCTCAGTGGTAGAGCGATAGTGTATAAAAATAGGGGTCCCGGGTTCAAACCCCAGTCTAGGTGTATATTTTTCTGACGATTTTATTATTAATTTAACACTTCTCATTGAAGGATAAATTATATTTGAAGAGAAAAATTTTCGCCTAGACCAAGACTCGACCCCGGGACCCTTGGCTTTCTGGGCCAAGTGCTCTACCAACTGAGCTACCGAGGCGAGTTGCGATCTAGATGCAAATTTTTCTCTTATATACGTTGTAATTCCCTCGCGCCAAATGCTTGGCCCGGAAAGCCAAGGGTCTCAGGTTCGAGTCTCAGTCTAGGCGAAAATTTTTCTCTTCAAATATAATTTATCCTTCAATGAGAAGTGTTAAATTAATAATAAAATCGTCAATAGAAGCCCTACTGGCTTTATAAAGTAGTGTTAAATTCCCAATAAATGTCTTCTTAACTAAGAAGCCGCCATTTGCAAAGATAGAAGCTACGGTTTCAAGCATTTCTATATTAACTTCTATGAGGTTATATCATTAATAGTGAGTGGAGAAATGCTTTGAAACCGTAGCTTCTATCTTTGCAAATGGCTATAAAGTATAGAAGTTAATATAGTTCAGGACGACTGTTTTATCAGGTACAAATTTTAAAATTTCAACACAAATTTAACCTGAATGGTGTTCTACCATGAATTTTAAAAGTATAGATTTGGAAGTTTGTAATGCCAGAAATAAAAAAATGAATTTAGTGTTAAACACCAGCTAAGTTGCCATTATTTATTGAATGCCCTGATAAAATAAAAAGACTACACTTGAACAGGTTTGAAATATAAAATTCCTACTTCACATGCAATCGCTTTCTCATCAAGATATTGAAGCACATCCTTTGGAAAAATATCAATATTTCTTTTTATTTCTAATTATCCAGTTATCATGAATCTGCATAAGTTATTTATATATGGGGTTACGCTAACTTTTATGTGGTTTTTTTCCTGATATAAAATGAAACTTTTATACTTCTGTACAAGTTGGAATAAATTTGTAATCAATCCTTACCTGGATCTTCCCCTGTTTGTGTATGTGCATCTGTTTCATCATTCTTGCGTGGCACATCAGGAATACTAAGTACATCTTGTTCTGATGTCATGTTACCACCTCCTGCAACATTACCACTCTGCTGTTCCATAGGTCTGTTCTCTGCATCAGATGTCATGTTGTCTTGTCTCGCCCACTTTCCACCAGATCCTATAAATTATCATAACTCTTAAAAATAATATAGTTTTTGATGTTTTTATTTGAATTAACATTTTCCAATCCTGGATAGAATCTTGTTCTGTATAAGTGTGCTGTCCATTACATCATTCAAATGAAGATACATACATTAACATTTCTTTCAACTTATACAATTCTCTAATAGTGAGTGGAGAACATATTTTTAACGACTCACCTCATATCATTTCAAATTTCTTTGATACCAACGGTTTCAGACAATATCTTGTCCCTCTTCAGTCATGGCTTCCACTGATGAAATTCTGTGGTTGTTGATTTCTCTAAGGACATTACCTCTTGTGCTGCCATCTTTTGTTAGGATTATAAACTTTGTAATTAAATTTTTATCCACCGGAATATCGAAATTCATAGATCGATATTTATTCTTCTGAATGAATATCATTTGTGTCTATTCCAACGGTTTATCCAAATGTGCTGCAATTGCTGCACATAGTTTGCTAGAACATCATAAAATTGAAAAAGAGGCAAAACTTTTGAAACAATTGGATAAACCGTTGGAATAGACAATTTGGGAAATGATATTCATTCCGAAGAATAAATATCGATCTATGAATTTCGATATTCCAGTGGATAAAAATTTAATTACAAAGTATATAATCCCAACCAAAGATGGCAGCACAGGAGGTGGTGTCCTTGGAGAGATCAACAACCACAGAATTTCATCAGTGGAAGCCATGACTGAAGAGGGACAAGATATTGTCTGAAACCGTCGGTACCAAAGAAATTTGAAATTATATGAGGTGAGTCGTTAAAAATATGTTCTCCACTCACTATTAATGATATAACCTCATAATGTTTACTTCCCAATATTAATTTAAATATTATACAATTCTCGTTCGTCCGAAGGCTAATGCTGTTGCTACCATCATGCCAACTGACGCCTTCTATTCAGAAGTATTTTTATTGTGAATTTGTACGTTACTTTTAAGCAGTAAAGCTTCATCTTTTCAATGTTTTTTATTTGAATTAACATTATCCAATCCTGGATAGAATCTAATTTAAGAAAGAAATTTAACATCTGAACCAGGATTTGAACCCTGGACCTCTCGTTTTCCATATGAGTGTACTGCCCATTACATCATTCAAATGACATGTTAACATTTCTTTCAACTTATACAATTCTCATTCGTCGCTACCATCACGCCAACATCAAAAATATGAAGCTTTACCACTTAAAAGTAATGTATAAATTCTCAATAAAAAATACTTCAGAATAGAAGATGTAATCATAATACAGAAAAATGAAGACGACTTACAGAAATCAATGCATGCATTAAATAAAATATGTAAATTATACGATCTAAAGATTTCTGTAAGGAAAACGAAGACCATGGCTTTTAGAGGAAGAGATCCAGTGAGATCCAAAATTATTTTAGAAAATCAAAGTATAGAACAGGTGTCTAGTTTCAAATATTTGGGCTGTGATGTTGGCTACAATGTGGAAAGAGATATTGACTCCAAAATAAATAAATTTCAGACGGTGTGTGGAACAATACAGAGAACATTCAAAAATAAAATTAGAAAAGAAACCAAGATAAAAATGTATAATGTTATGGCGGTTCCCACAATATTGTATGGATGTGAAACTTGGGCTCCAGTGAAAAAACAGAAGGATAGAATACAGACGGCGGAGATGAGGTTCCTAAGACAAGTAAAAGGATATACAAGACTTGATAGAATAAGAAATGAGGATATAAGAGAAGAATTGAAAGTACAGCCTTTATTGGATAAAGTCACGAATTACACACAGAAATGGATTGATCACATAAATGGAATGAGTAAGGAGAGATATCCATTGTTAGCAAGAAATTATCAAGCAAGAGGAAGGCGTGATGTTGGAAGACCTAGAAGACGTTGGGCTGATGCATTATGAAGTCGGAACGGGCAATTGCCTAATCCCTGGAGTGATGATGATGATGATGATGAATAGAAGACGTCAGTTGGTGCGATGGTAGCAACAGCTATTAGTCTTCGGATGAACGAGAATTGTATAAATTGAAAGAAATGTTAATGTTTGTATCGTCATTCAAATGGTGTAATGGACAGCACACTCGTACAGAAAATGAGAGGTCCAAGGTTCTAATGTTAATTTTTCTTTCTTAAATTAAAATATAATATAGTTGTTAATAAATTACAATAGGAAGTAACATTATGAGTAAAAAATCAGGAATATATCAAATTGAATGCGTGGATTGTGAAAAGATATATATAGGGAAAACAAAAAGAAACCTAAAAATTAGAACCAAAGAACACATAAGAAATAATAAAAATGGGGAAATAGAAAAATCTGCAGTTGCTGCTCATGTTTGGTCTGAAGAACATAATATAAACAGACACTAAATTATTAAAACAGTTAGAGAATACAAAAGAGCTGACTATTTGGGAAAAAAATTTATATTCAGAAGAACAAAAGCAGAGTTATGAATTTTGAAGTACCGACGGAGCTTGACCTTGTTTGGAGGTTCTTTGGCCAACCAGAGGATAGAGCTGACATCAACATCCAGGTTGTGCAACATAATGCAACATAAATCAAACCAGTCTGGACAAGCTGATGATAAAACAGAATTGTTTTGAAACATGTTCAAGAACAAATCAACATTAAAATTGAGGTAAGATGAACAGACTAAAAATAATATAATCTTAATAATGTGTCTATTACATTTTACCTCATAAAAAGTATGAGGTAAGATGTAATGGACTCATCTTATTTATTAATAATATAGTTATGTTGGTAATAGTAGCAACAGCAGCAATAGTAGAAGTGCCTTCAATATGTCTAACCCTAGGCCAACATTTAGCAATGATACAGACAACATTCTGATTATTCCACAAAATTACAAAAATAGCAAATTGTTTGCATTTAAGCAATCTATTTTGTGACAAAAATTTAACTGCACAAAAAAAAATGACATGTAAATATTTAAAGGAAGTGACATTATGAGAAATATTTTAATTAATATATAGAGTAACAAATTTTCATGGCTCACCTCATATTTGTAGATTTTTTAAGACCAGTTTCAATATATTATGTACCATTATCAATTCTTTCTAACTGTTGAATCGACAGTTAGTGATCATGTAGGTTGATTCCTGCTCCCTCTGTGGCTTCCAAATCAAATTTCTTTCCTCGGGATTTTCAAAATTAATTATTTTCATTTTGTATTCACGTAGACTTTCACGGCCGGAGTTGCTATGATGATCTTGAAGAAGATTTTCGGGCTGTAGGCCGTGGTCGTGAGGCTTGTAGTTCCCCGACGTTTCGCCAGAGACTCCGTCTGGCATCCTCAAGGGTTGTCTTGAGACTGGCAATTCTGTCTGCTGTCTGTCTTATTTATACGTTCACCGTGATGTGTTCGTAAGTTGTATCTGCCTTCTGATTGGTCAGCGTTAGGGACTTCCATTGCTCCAATGAGATTGCTGTTTGATGGTCTAGTCGACTGTACGTTATATCTGTCTTCTGATTGGTCAGCGGTAGGGACTTCCATTGTTCCACTGAGATTGCTGTTTGATAATCTAGTCGACTGTGCTTGTAGAGGTTTACATTTTGCGTTTTTTAGAACCGGTATCCATACTTTGTTGACTTTTAATGATTCTTCTTTTCTGTTGAAACTGTTTTATGTTTGAATATTTCGATAGCTTTCCGTTGTAGACGGGTAAAATAGTGTGTGCAGTTAGATAATATGTCTGTATTCTGGTATTGTACCCTGTGGCCATCAAGTAAAGAGTGTTCTGCTACTGCCGACTTATCCATTTGTTTAAGACGACTGTGGGGCACGCCGTAGCGTAGTGGTTAAGGCACTGAGCTACAAGCCGGAGGGTCCAGGGTTCAAGTCCCGTTGGGGTCAGGATTTTTAAACTGACCCAAACCCTCTGGCGGCACTATGGCCCTGGGGTCGACTCAGCCTCTAACGGAAATGAGTACCAGACGCTTGTTCTGGGGGTAAAGGCGGCCGTCACGCAGGGCTGACAACCCGGCTGACATAAAGTGCCGATTGTCTAGAAAAAGTGGGAGCCTTAACCTCCTTCTACCCCAAGGGCCTCCGGGTCTGTTGTGGGATCACTTTACTTTTTTTTCTTAAGACGACTGTATCTTTCATGCTCCTTAAGTCTGGTTGCGATGGTGCGTTTAGTGGTGCCTATATACACTTTTCCACAACTGCATGGAATCCGGTATATGCCTGCTGTCTGATGAGGATGGAGTTGATCCTTTATAGATCTGAGAAGGTTCTTGATTTTCTTGGTAGGCCTGTATACTGTCTTTATGTCTTCTTTCTTTAGTAGTTTTCCAATGCGGTCCGTTACATTCTTGATGAACGGTAAAAATGCCCCAGGTTGAAGTTTTTTCCTCTGATTCCTTGCTGCTGTTACTGTTGTATCGTCTGGGATGATTGGCTCGGTTGATTTCTTTCCTGGTGTATCCATTGGCTGTGAATAACGCCTGGAGGTGTTGAAGTTCCGTTTTTAATAAATCCGGATGACAAAGGTTTTTGGCTCGATCTGTCAATGATTTGATAATTCCAAATTTTTGCTTAGGGTGATGATTCGAGGTTTTATGAAGATACCTGTCCGTGTGGGTAGGTTTTCTGTAGATAGTGTGGTAAATGTTGCTGTCTTCTTCCCTTTTGATCAGGATGTCTAGGAATGAAAACAAAATTACTTAAACAATTGGAAAAACCGAAGGAACTCACAATTTGGGAAAAAATTTACATATGCAAGAATGAAAATACAACTATGAATTTTGAAATACCCGGTTATAAAGAAAGAGGACTGATTTGGAAATTCTTCGGTCGGCCACCAGATGGCGCGGAGGTGAGTCTGCAGGATAGAAGGCCGTTGGACGTCAGTTGTGAACGTGACGCAGCATTGACAATGTCACAAATTACGTGAAGAAACCCAGGGTCTGCTATGATTTATGAAGTATGAGGTGAGTGAAATAATAAAAAATAAACAATATGCTATGTTGTTGTCTGTTTCTTTTTCTATGGTGAATTGTATACTGGAGTTTATGTTGTTGATGTGTGTCAGAAATTTGTCTAATCTCTCTTCCCCGTGGTTCCAGATAATAAAGGTGTCGTCTACATAGCGAAGCCATATCTTGGGTTTGATAGGTGTCGTATCTAAGCAGATGCAGTCTCTGGCGAAACATCGGGGAACTACAAGCCTCACGACCACGGCCTACAGCCCGAAAATCTTCTTCAAGATCATCATATTTTCATTTTATTTTTGTAGATGTAAATTTTCTCCTCAACTGTTAGCTCCTTAGATTTACCTGTTTCAGTAATTTGGCTTTTGTTTCAATTCTGTGTTTTTTTTTACCATGCATATGCAGCTATTGCAGATTTTTCTATTTCCCCACTTTTAACACTTCTAAGGTGTTCTTTTAACCTTGTATTCAAGTTTATTTTTTGTTTTTTCTATGTATATTTTTTCACTATCTTTGTAATCAAGTTGATAAATCCCTGATTTGTTGCCTTCATCAATCTTTTCATTTTTTGATTTTAATTAATCTATTCAGGCTGTAATCATTTTTCAATACTAATTTAATGTTAAATTTGCTGATTTATTTTTTAACTTATTATATGCCAATTGGCCGCGGTGGACTAGTGGTTATGCTCCTTGCCTCTGGTCCCGAGGATCGCGGGTTCAAACCCGGCCAGGGTTGATGGATTTTTTTAGGATGCAAAAATCCAAGGAGCAAGTCCTCCAGGAGGGACTTTAAAGCCGTGGGTCCCGAGTCTGAAGATTTTCAGGCTCGTAAAAAATCCTTTAAGCCTGAATGAAAAGATCTCTAAGCAAAATTTACCGAATTTTCCCATCCTAGTACTAGCTTGGTTTCCTATATGTCAGTATGAGGCGGAACGCTAACCACGGACCACTCAAATGAATCTATACGAAAACAAGTGTAACTAAATTAGTGTGGTTCAAATTCTTCCCTGTCGGGGGAGAGCGCCTAAATCTCTGTAAAGGGAAAACATAGGCTTACAATACAATACAATATTTTTTCACAATCTTTGCAATAAAGTTGAAAAATCCCTGATTTTGTTTGTTGCCTACATCAATCTTTTCATTTTTGTTCACTTTAATTAAGAATTTGCTGAATTTTTTTTAAACTTATTAATATGCCAAAGGATGGTATGTAAATTCCTTGAATTTTTTTTTACTAATTCCTTTGATTTTACCACTAATTCCTTTAGTCTGTCTGAAGAGTACTTTCATTTATCAATTTTTGTTTTTGAATCTATTTATTTTCTTACGAATCATCTTTTTTTCAAAACCATTCTCTTTTGCTTTCTTTAATACCTTATGTGTTTTTTCTGTGTATTAAAATTCAATAGTTAGAAAGAACTGATAATCATACATAACATTATATTATTTTTGGTCTGGACATTTTACCTCAATATTAATGTTGATTTGTTCTTGAACATGTTTCAAAACAATTCTCTGTTTTATCTTCAGCTTTCCCAGTCTGGGAAAGCTGAAGATAAAACAGAGAATTGTTTTGAAACATGTTCAAGAACAAATCAACATTAATATTGAGGTAAGATGTCCAGACCAAAAATAATATAATTAAAATAACCTCAAAATATAACTTCCTAAAATTAAATATTAAATACATAACATATCGAAACTGGTCTTCAAGAAATCTATAAATATGAGGTGAGTCGTGAAAATTTCTAACTCTATATATTAATGACATGTAAAATTAACATTAAATATACTAAATGGTATATATACCTGAAGAATTCCTACGTTTTGTTCTTTTTCGACGTCGTATTGGTAAGAATGAATTTATGACATCTCTTGTGAGAGCATCATGGGCAGACGAGACTGCAGTTAATTCTTCTGGCTTCTGTTAAAATAATTTTCAATTAATTTTTAAGATAAACATTTCTGCATTATTTAACTTTTACAGGAATTAATCACTATGAGGTTTAATTTATGATAAAATCAAATGTTTCTTACCTCTCCTCATACAAATTCTTCTAAGTAGATTGCGATTTCGAGACCATAACGGTCTCATCTTCAGTACAATCTTGGCGACTGATGATATGTCAATTGGAAGAAACATTTCTTCTTCCCTCTGTTGGTGGACCGATGAACCTCTGGATCAGGTCACGATTTGTGGGCATTTCACAGTTCATAAGTTCCTTTATTTTTCTGAATGTAGATTTTTTCCCAAACCGTAAGTTCCCATTGTTTATCTATTTGTTTAATTAGATTGAGGAGAGGAAGGAAACATTTGATTTTATCATTTCTGCATTATTTTAAAATATTTATATTCATAAAATAAAATAAGTTTAAATACGTTCTTAGGTAAAATCCGTCGTCCTCAACTTTTAAAATATGTGATCTTTATGCCTGTAGGCCTTTCAGGACATCCATCCCATCTTCAGCAGTTCATTCTTCGCTACAGCTTAAAACATCAACCTGGATGCTGTAGCGAAGAATGAACTGCTGAAGATGGGACGGATGTCTTGAAAGGCCTACAGGAATAAAGATCACATATTTTAAAAGTTGAGGACGACGGATTTTACCTAAAAAGGTATTTTAACTTATTTTATGACTCTCCACCTCAACGGTTTTAACAATGAATTTTATTAGTATTGAATTTATATTCAAACAACAGAAATGTGAAAAGTAATGAAATATAGAATAAAATAAGCTTTTTTTTACTACATACCAGTCTAAGGCACTAGGCATAAGCGAGTATGGCATCAGTGCTTATCATACTCAGTGAACGGAATCCATTGCTGTCGCAATCTACAGCCATCTTTCACTGTCTCTCTCAATCCCAGCCTTCTCATTTTTTTCCTTGTCTTCAAAGTTTGTAAACAATATGAATAATGTAATTTTAATAACCGACTTCTATCTATCTATAGTGGTCTGCCCTAGGGTAGGTCTTTCACTACAATCATAGCATATTCATGCTATGCTTTGCAGCTTCACTTGGGAATTATAGGTGTGGTAACTTCCCGTTGCTTTCCGCACCGGTGAATGATGATGCCCCTAAGCTTCCTGACATTTGTCTTACAGGTGAGGAAAAACCCCAAAAAGACTTCACCCAGGAAGTCTGTCCCGACTGGGAATCGAACCCGGGCCTGCTGCATGACAAGATAGCATGCTACCTTGAAACCAAGCAGTGGACAATAACTGTCCTAGTGGACCTCATTTACCAGACCTGACTGAACCCAGGGCCACTTGCCGCCAAGTACCATAGAGAATGCCATACATTACACTTATTCAAAAATACTGCTTAAGGCTGGCATATTTCTAATATCTCATAAGTATCTTCTGTTCAAGTTCTGAATTATTATATTTAATCAATTAACTATAAGCATGGTAAAATCAAATGTTTCTTACCTCTCCTCATACAAATCTTCTAAGTAGATCACAATTTCGAGACCATAATGGTCTCATCTTCAGTACTATTTTGGCGACTGATGTTATGTCGATCAGAAGAAACTCTTTTTCTTCTCTCTGTTGGTGGACCGATGAACCTCTGGATCAGGTCAGAATTTGCAGGAATTTCGAAGTTCATAAGTTTTCCTTTGTTTTTCTGAATGTGGATCTTTTCCCAAACTGTGAGTTCCTTTTATTTGTCTATTTGTTTAATTAGACTGGCTTTTGATTCAATTAAATGCTTTTCTGACCAAGCATGAGCAGCTACTGATGACTTTTCCACTTCTCCATTTTTGACATTTCTAAGATGTTCTTTCACCCTTGTTTTCAAATTTCTGTGTGTTTTTCCAATATAAATTTTGTCACAATCCCTGCATTTGATCTGATAAATTCCTGATTTGTTTTCTTCTTCAATTCTTTCATTTTTATTGGTTTTAATTATTCTATTAAGGCTGTATTTGTTCTTCGGTGCTAATCTTATATTAAACTTTTTGAAAATTATGGTGTTTCAATAGATGGTAAGTGAATTTCTTGAATTTTATTTTTTCTGTTTCTTTTATAAGTGTGCTTTCATTAATTCATTTTTGTCTTTTAAATTTATTTTATTTTCTTTTATACCATATTTTCTTCATAACCGTTATCTATTGCAACATTAATTATGTGTTCTTTTTCATTTTCATAGTTTTCTTTGCTCATAGGAATTTATCACATCAAATGCAGGGATTGTGACAAAATTTATATTGGAAAAACAAAAAGGAATTTGAAAACAAGGATGAAAGAACACCTTAGAAACGTCAAAAATGGAGAAGTGGAAAAGTCAGCAGTAGCTGCTCATGCTTGGTCCAAAAAACATTTAATTGAATCAAAAGCCAGTCTAATTAAACAAATAGACAAACAAAAGGAACTCACAGTTTGGGAAAAATTCCACATTAAGAAAAACAAAGGAAAACTTATGAACTTCGAAATTCTCACAAATCGTGACCTGATCCAGAGGTTCATCGGTCCACCAACAGAGGGAAGAAGAAATGTTTCTTCCAATTGACATAACATCAGTCGCCAAGATTGTACTGAAGATGAGACCGTTATGGTCTCGAAATCGTGATCTACTTAGAAGATTTATATGAGGAGAGGTAGGAAACATTTAATTTTACCACAAATTAAACCTCATAGTGATTAATTCCTGTAAAAGTTAACTATAAGCATGCATACAATTACATATTCCTTCAATATATCTTGCCTTGATATAATTTCCTCTATTCTATAGAATATAAATCTTGTACCAAATTCTAGTAAGTCACAAACTTCAGTCATAATGTCGGTTGAAAATGGAAGGGATGTGTCCTTTTGAAAACTGCAGTTCCCGTGTTTAAGAAAACATAAACTATGAGATAAAATGTAAAAAATGACTCATTCTTCACAAATAGTGTATGTTATACATTGACAAATATGATAATTATTTTATAAATTAAATTATTTTAAAATTTGTAACCAATATATTTGATAATTTCTTAACTTGTTATTACTCATTTGCAAAATGTGGCAACTGTGCTTGTTAAATTAAATGCTGCAATGTGAAATGATAAAAAAAACTCCAAGCACGAAAGGCCTGGAAGGCCCTTGGCCTACCAGCCGGCTGCTGGCTTCACCTCCACATGTGTTAATCACAGAGGTAGACGATCACCCAGCCAGTGTAGGGGTGACATGTGGTCAGCATGTCGGGGCCCCAGCTGTTATAGCTGGTCTTCTCAACCTGGAGTCGCTACTTATTGTAGCTACCCAAATGCCTCACGATGCTGGGTGGGCACCGGTCTCATACTGGCCGAAATTCCATGAGAAAATTTCTTCCCCCATGGAGACTCGAACCAGCGCAAGTCCCGTAGCTTTGCGCCAAGGCTTCTTGGCTTAACCACTCAGGTATGGTGCGGGACGCATGTGAAATGATAAAGCGATAAAATGATTAATAGCACTCACCTCGCTGCTAATTGTGCCGGGAGCCAAACCTTGTATGTTGAGACAATGTGCAGCTTGCAACAGTGATGGAAGCTGATTAGGATCCACGCTTACTTCCCCTCGGTACACAAACTCAAGCAGAGCCTCCAGGTCCGGAGCTGTTACACCAGCCAACATGACTACTGGATGTTGACACGGTGTGCTCTGATGGAAGTAAACAACATTATGACTCCAAGCAAAGGTCTTAAATAACCTGTTACTTACTTACTCACTGGCACTATCGAACCTGTAGGTTCATGGCAGCACAGATATGAGCTCTCCATACATCCCTATCCTGAGCTAATGCTTTCCAATCATTCCCTGTATAATCTACTTCCCTCAAATCATAGTTAATGTTGTTCTCCCACCTCATTCTTGGTCTACCAACTAGGTGTTTTCCTTCTGGCTTTCCTACAAGAAGTTTCCATGCACGTCTTTCATTCCCCATACGAGCAATATGTCCTGCCCATCGCAGTCTACGAGACTTAACTGTTCTTATTATATCTGGCTTCCTATAAAGACCATGTAGTTCATTGTTATGTAGTCTTCTCCATTCACCTGTCTGTTCATCTCTCTTTATTCCAAAAATTTTCCTAAGAACTTTATTCTCAAATACTCGTAATCTCCTTTCCTCCCTTAAAGTAAGAGTCCATGTTTTGCACCCATATAATATAACTGGTAGAATAATAGTTTTAGGATAAATAACCTGTTATTTTAACAAATTTTCTCAAATGTTAAAATTCATCGGAGAACATTTTGCTTCCATGAATCCTATAAGGTGAGTTGTTTAAACAAAATGTTCTCCGATGAATTTTAATGATAATACCTCATAATGTTTACTTCCCAACATTAATTTAATATTTCTCAAATGTCTTAAATAACCTATTATTTTAACAAATTTTCTAACAAATTATTTATTTAGGATTGTACGGTCATTGTCTTGAATCTTAAGTTGGTCTTCTGGGCTGAATGGCCAAGGTTCAGTTTTCTTTAAACTTGATGTTTCATCTACTGCTCCATAGATATCTTCAGGAAATTCTGCATGCCCTCTGTGAACTCCTCAACTATTAGCTGCAGACTAGCTGGGCATTGGAAATGGTCTCCCCATTCATAAATGAGTCCTGGTTGTTTGTTTTCTCTAGGCAGTCCATTATGTCTCATAGAATGTGATGGGCAGGACATGTGGCATGAATGGTGAATGAAAGACATGGATGGAAGCTTCTTGTAGGAAAACCAGAGGGAAAATCCCCAGTTGGTAGACCAAGAATGGGGTGGGAGAATAACATTAACCAAGATTTGAGGGAAGTAGATTATACAGGGAATGATTGGAAAACATTAGCTCAGGATAGGGGTATATGGATCCAAAAGTATTAATATAACTTTGGAAGTAACTGCATAAAGGAATGTTGAACTTTGGAATGTTACTAGCTACCTTGCACAACGTCACAATAAAAACTGAAAGAAAGAGAAATTTATAACAATAATGAAACAACTTTTTGGCTCCAGCAGTCATCGTTGTTTTAAAGGAGATATGTTCTGATACAAAGCCAAGCAAACACAAGAGTAATTACAACCCTTACCTACTGTTACCTCTTTTTTACGGTGACACTTCTAAATCACTCATTATTTCTTGGAATGAGAATATTAACAGATTGGAAGGCAATAATAATTAATAAATAACATAGTTTCAGTGCAGGCACATTGATTGTAGAGTTTACAGAAATAAAGTAAAGGAAAACTGCACTTAAACTAGCGTGAAATATTTTCAAAGTCCTATAGAACAACTGTGTGCATGCGCCAGAGTTTATAGAGCCAGCAATAACCCAAAATCACACCACATATCGATTAACATCCTCAATTACTATCCGTCACTATGAAATTTAAATGACCAACATTTGCAATAAATCCCCAAATCTATGTTAAAAAAAGTATTAATAGTATTAAAATTACCAAACGTTTATTAAAAATGGGTCTACACTTACTTATCACTCCCTAACGCTGATCCAACCAGCGATAGAAAAATCATAGACTAAGTAATATACTCTGTGGAGAAAATAGCAGTTAGCATCACAATATTGTCTAACAGTGTCATAATATTGTGATTTACATATTTAAATAAATACTTCAAAATTGACTAACAATGTTATAAAAATTGTTTGAAGAAGTTTAAAATATTAAATAATGTTAGTAAATACAGAAGAAGAGCTATAGTTTACGATATAACTACAAAATCAAGCGCTAGTATAAGTGCAGTTGAGCCTAAATTAAATACACGTGTAGGCAATTATTAATAACAATAAAGGAATATAGCCTATAATAATAATAATAACAGAGACAAATTTTTAGCAAAGGGAATCGTGAAAATCAAGAAAGGAGAAAATTCGTAACCAGCAAATTAGAGAAATAATGAATGTTAAACATAATATTATAGAAGTAAAAGAAGAATGAAGACTGAAATGATATGAACATCTGAAGAGGAGATAGAATAATAGTATCCCAAGAACAATGCTGGACTGGAATGCTCAAGACAGGAGGAGGAGGGGGAAACCCAGGGAACTTTGAATGGATGAAGTGAGAAGAAACATGATCAGCAAACACCTCAGAGGATAGAAATCTGTGGCGGAGAAAAATACATTTGGGCTGAAGGATAACTACTATAATGTAGGGAAAATCCTTAATTTAAAAAATAAAGGCAAAAAAAAAAACATTTATTTCGTTATTAGGCATTTATGCAGCGTTTCAATCATAAAGGCATAAATTGTACAGAATCACTTTCAAATTGAAGATAGATTTAAAAGGGCATCCTGCCAAAGTTACAGTCTCTGGTGATTACTATCAATATGGTTAGTAACTAGTGGTCCATTTCAAGATCCATAACTATCATCAACATTAGTTGATCTCCCTCCTGAACTAAATGGTAGGTTGGATTTGTAAAGTACTCGGTATCCTTAATAAATTAATAAAAAGCTTCTTGGCTCAACTGCACTTCTACTAGTGCTTGATTTTTCATAAGTAATGTCACGAGTGATTTCCAAATTATCAATAAATTCATGACTCACAAAGTGAGGAGTGAATTTATCTAGAGAATTTGAAAATCAAGAATGGCATTTGTTAGGACTATTTAACGAATAAAATTAAGCTAATCAATTGAGTTGGTGTTTACTTGATGAAAATCCATATTTATTAATTAAATAAAAATAAAACGTAGTTTTATTTGATTTTCATATTTATTATATAATTCAGTGACAGCTGTTTCGGTACACTGTACCTTCTTCAGACATGTTAACAAATTATGAATTGTGTTCCAACTGATCTAAGCAACAATACTAGAGTACTAGAGTATTGTTGCTTAGATCAGTTGGAACACAATTCATAATTTGTTAACATGTCTGAAGAAGGTACACTAGAGTATTGTTGCTTAGATCAGTTGGAACACAATTCATAATTTGTTAACATGTCTGAAGAAGGTACAGTGTACCGAAACAGCTGTCACTGAATTATATAATAAATATGAAAATCAAATAAAACTACGTTTTATTTTTATTTAATTAATAAAATTAAGCTGTTTAGTCACAAATCATTATTTAACTATAGTTATTTTAAAATATTTAATGTAAACGACAATGTTTGAAAACAAATGACAAACGATTGGTATGCTTCATTTGCTTCTTTTGTTCATCACTGCAACCAGATCATAATATTTATTGCCAAAGGAACACAATATTGTAAGAATGCATTCTAGTGGAGAAAAAATGAAACATATCAAACTGTATAGTAATTAATTTCTGATGTTCTATGATGTAAATATATCAATTATATTTTTCTGGAATGTTATTACCTGGGAAAAAATACATTTAAGAAAGTGCAAACAGTAGTTTCTTTTTTTTGTGGTATAATCAATTGCTACAAATGTTTTTATATTAACTCCCGCATGCGGTACATGTTGACATTCATGCACTATATATACAATCTGGTAGCCGTATTTCTTGGAGAGTCAGTCACTGCAAAATAATGTTATGACCTACTCAGAATGTTAAAAAGGAGGTGCTTTCTTTATTATGATAAATTTAATTGGTAAATTCTAGGCGAAATACGACTGTGATTGGTTGTAAATAAAAAATCATTGAAACGTGATTGGTCATTGACTCCCATTTGGGGCATGAGTTAAATAGTCAGTTATACTGTTGTAAACTATAGCTCTTCTTCTGTATTTACTATTATTTAATATTTTAAACTTTTTCAAACAATTTTTATAACATTATTAGACAATTTTGAAGTATTTATTTAAATATGCAAATCACAATATTATGACACTCTTAGACAATATTGTGATGCTAACTGCTATTTTCTCCACAGAGTATATTACTTAGTCTATGATTTTCTATTGCCGTTTTGGGTAATCGCTGGTTGGATCAGCGTTAGGGAGTGATAAGTAAGTGTACACCCATTTTTTAATAAACATTTGGTAATTTTAATATTATTAATATACTTTTGTAACATAGATTTGGGGATTTATTGCAAATATTGGTAATTTAAATTTCATAGCAACGGATAGTAATCGAGGATGATAAATCGATATGTGGTTCGATTGTAGGTTATCGCTGGCTCTATAAACTCTGGTGCATGCACAGTGTTATTCTATAGGACTTGGAAAATATTTCATGCTAGTTTAAGTGCAGTTTTTCCATGTAGTTCTACCTAGCGTCAAATCTACAATTGTTTGCACATGCATACTGTTATTCTGTAGGACTTAGAAAATTTATGGTGGAAATCAAACTAAAGTTGGATGTGGTCGGTTTTATGTCTCTCACATTTCTACACTTACATTCTTATGCCACTGATGCACTAAACACTTATAAACACGTTTTGTACTGTTTTAAACATTTTGCAATGATCTTCAAGCTTTCTTCACAATATTTTATATTTATATATTTACGTAAAACATGATCGTGGATACATTACTTCCTTGCTACTTTCCCATGTTGTTCCAACGTTGCCACCATTTGAAAATAATTCAAAACCATATTTAGTGTTAGTGTACGTAAAATTAGTTTATAGTTCATTAAATAGTACACATGTAAATTGCTTTGTTACGTTAGGAAATGGGAAGTTGGTTTACGTCCATTTTTAAGCATTTGGGAATAAATAATATGCATGTAAATTGTTTTCTTTAGTTAGAAAATGGCAAGTTAGTTAATGTCCATTTCTTTTTTTTGCATTTGGAAATTTATTCCCAAAGTTGGTAATGCCGACTGCAGAGCCATCTACCGGAGTCTATATTAACCATTACAGCAACTCGCGCATGCGCGCTGCGATTCTGTGGAACTTCGAAGAATTCCTGAGAGACATAAAACCGACTTTTTCCCTAAAGTTTTTCCATGATATTCATTCTTACCTTTAATAGATTCAAGAGAAAAGGGCTAGCTGCACACAATACAATCTTATGAGCAGGAAAACTTCGTCCTCCTGCTGCCAGCGTAACATCAACCAAATCACCATGACAACGAAGCTGAACTGCAGAAACCAAGGATGTTCCAAATTCACCCCATGTCAAACTGTACAGCTGAGTACTCCCCATTATTCAAAATTATTTTCAACTCTGAATAGAAAAAAAAAGTGTATAGGTTATATATAGGCCTACATTAGGTAGAAAACTGAGATTATTCTCTTATTTAACCACATCAATTAATAGATTATAAATCCGATAATAAGACAAAATGCTTTAAAAGTATTGTTAGCATTTTTTGAATAGAACGTTATCAATAAAATAGTAAGTTTGATACTAATCTATAACGCATATACATGTCGGAAACGTAAATGGGCGTATTTAATTGTATTATAACTCATGGAATTTATAAATGAAACCAATTTGAACCGTTTAAACTTGACTCATTCACTGATTTTGTGCTAAATTTGACAGTTTAAAATACAAATATCCTTCTTGAGCTCTCTATACAATTATATAGATTTATTGTACGTACCACTGACTTTAATTTTCACAATCCAATAAATATATCACATTATATGCAAAGAAAATAATGAAGAGTCGACTTTCTTATATATTCTGAAATCTTACATTAAATTTATAAGCATAAACTTATAAACCAGACGCCGATTAAGTATAAAACCGAATATGAGATGGGAAATTTTATTTTAAGAATAATTTTTTGTCGGAAATAAGGCGATGTACTTACAATGGAAACACAGGTTATCGTAGAATAACCTTATTGTTGGATTTTAACAAAACTGTGGATTTTGTTGTGCACAAAAGTGATCTTTAAGAAAAATTGGTGAACAGGTTTGTACAGGTTGGCTAATCTGTCGAATCACAAGTGAATTTTTTCATGCTCGTATTCTATCAACGAATGAAAAATTATCTTTTAATTTTGCCATTTAAATGAGCTTTCCCGATTGGCTGAAACTTCGATACGCTTGATGACATTCAATTATTTTAAGGCGGTAACCAACCTAATACAAAAATATCAGACCTTTTAAATATGACATTACCCTTCGTTCTCTGTGGATATTACCTGTTACATGAAAAATAAAATTTTGGCGCTGGAAATTGATGGTATTTGAAAATTTCGGGATTATCAAAACAGACAAAATTCATGTCAGAAAATAAGACAGGAAACAATCATTGAACAAAGACCATTAAGATGGAGCATGTGATTATAAGAGCTTTTAGATGACCGAAGAAAATCTTTAATTGACAAACCAGTCTCAGCCATACTGCGCCGTAGCCTTGGCACAGAGCTAGGTTCGAATCCCCATGTGGGAAGAAATTTTTCTCATGGAATTTCGGCCAGTATGAGCAGGGCCCACCCAGCATCGTGGGGCATTTGGGTAGTTACAATAAGTAGCGACTCCAGGCTGAGACGACCAGCTATAACGGATGGGGGACCCGACGTGCTGACCACATGTCACCCCTACACTGGCTTATGATTAAAACATGTGGACGTGAGGCCAGCAGCCAGCTGGTAGGCCTGTCATACTTGGAGTTGGAGTCACAGCCGTAGAAATTTATTTATCAATTATGTGTATACTCCTACATAAACATTCCTCTGAACAACAGGATTGGCGCCTCCTTTATGTTCATTGAACCCCCAAAGAAAAATTTAATTCATGAATATAGTAAATAGTTACAATGACAAAATAATAATGTAATAATTCCCTTTTTCAAATGTGTTCCTTACATATAGGTCTACATATTTTGAATCAGAAATGCATTTCTACCATGGAAATCTCGCATAGCTTTAGAACTGTAGAGGTGTATTTTCTCTCTATGAACCCGTTGGAAATCAGTTAGTTGGCTTTAAGTGCAGGGAAAGTTGAGATATATTGCATGCCTTCATGAATCTTGTCGCTGGTGTAATTCCAGCTCATGACAAATCCTGGCAGAAATTATGTGTCAATCCACAGGCTTATAAATTATTTCAACTAATTCGTAAATTAATGAGTCATATTCAACATCTTACCTCATATTTTATGTTTCTTCACGATGTCAGTTGAAAATGAGAGAGATCCTTCTCTTGAAAACTAGTTCCCATGTTTAAAGAAACATAAAATATGAGGTAAGATGTTGAATATGACTCATTAATTTACGAATTAAGAACCTCGTAATGTTATTTCCCATATTTAACTATGAATATTTCAACCAATATTGGGTAAAATTCAGAGTTGCAGACAAAAATTTAAATCACTTCTATAGAAAATGGAATACTTCAATAAGATACCATATGTATTATAAGACCATTTTGGGCCATACAATGAAGCAGTGAAATAAAATCTTAGGCATAATAGGTCAAAAGATATAGGCCTAGTAGATTATTAAGTTATGTAACCATGGTATCTTTACCTTGTCGTGGTGGAGTGGCTTGCATGCTTAAATGATCCTGAGAGCTATGCCGGCGGTAGCATTGCTGCCGATAGGGTTACCCATGCCGGACTGGTCGAAGGTGATAAGCCAGATGAAAAAAGTACCTTGGGCGAAAGAGTGACGATCTTTCACTGTAAAAATACAACTGTCAAGAAATGCGGACATGGGTTCATCTGGGGTAAAATTTTCCGGAGGTCAAATAGTCCCCCATTCGGTTCTCCGGGCGGGGACTACTTCAGGGAACCCATGCCAAAGGCTCAAACACAGGGACATGTTCCTAGGAACATGGAATGTTAGGACTTTATACAATAGCGGGGCACTAGAGATATTAACGCGGGAATTGGATGGATCGCCCTTGGATATAGTCGCTTTACAGGAAGTTAGGTGGCCAGGAGAAGGTAGTCAGGAATCAGGAAGATTTGCATTATACTATGGGGGTGCAGAAAGACCTTCTTTTGGAACGGGTTTTTTAGTCAGAAGGAGGATCCTATCCGCTATCCGAGATATTAAGTTTGTTAGTGATAGGATATCATACATAGTTCTAAAGGGTAAACGACATGATTTTATAATTGTAAATGTACATGCCCCCACAGAAGATAAAGATGACAAGATCAAGGATGAGTTCTATGAAGAATTAGAATGCTTATTTGATAGCCTTTCACGATATCATATGAAAATTGTCTTAGGAGATTTTAATGCAAAAGTGGGACGGGAAGATATATTCAAACCAACAATAGGCAAATTCAGTCTTCATGAAGATAGTAACGACAACGGGGTTAGATTAGTCACACATTTGCCACATCAAAGAATCTCATTGTTAAGAGCACAACATTTCAGCATAAGGATATTCATAAATATACCTGGACGTCCCCAGATGGAGAAACTCGGAACCAGATAGATCATGTATTAGTGGATAAACGCTGGCACAGTAGCATCATTGATGTTAGATCAGTTAGAGGGACAGACAGCAATTCGGATCATCATCTGGTCAGAGTGAAGATCAGACAACGGCTATCGCTTATGAGAGGAACAAATGCTAAAGATGATTCTGAAAAATTTGAACTAAAAAACTTGAAAAATGATGAAATGCGGCAAGAATACCAAATCAAAATTGCTAATAGATTTGAAGTATTAGAATCTTCAGATGGCAATGTGGCAAATGAAGAAGAAACTGATATAATAAAGAATGGGAGGCTATAAGAGATACTATTAAATTGTCAGCATCAGAAAGCATTGGCTGTTTAAAAAAGAGGCAAAACAAGAAATGGTTTGATGAGGAATGTGCCGACATTGTAAAGAAAAGAAAGCTAGCAAAAATGAAATGGTTACACGAGCCAAATGAGGTAAATTTAGGGCAATTGGGTAGTATTAGACGGGAAACCACCAAGTTACTAAAGAGTAAAAAGAGGGAATATTTGAAAGAGAAGATTAATGATCTTGAAATGAATGCAAAAAATAGGAACATTAGAGAATTATATCAGGGAATTAGTATAGAGAAGAAAGGGTTTCAGGCTAGAACAAACATAATTCGGAATGAAAATGGGGATATGATTGCAGATTCTAGGAGTATATTAAATAGATGGGAAAAGTTACTTTAATCAGCTATTAAATGTACATACAGAACAGGACATTGAGGAGGATAAGTTACAGACAGCAGAAATGCTAGTCACAGAGCCAAGTGCATTAGAGGTTGAAATGGCGATTGAAAAATTGAAGATGTATAAAGCATCAGGTTCAGATGAGATCCCAGCAGAACTGATAAAATCAGGGGGAGAAAAATTGATGGACAAGATACGCTGGTTGCTTAGTAAGATTTGGGAAAAAGAAGCTCTTCCAGATGAATGGAAGGAATCAATTATCATACCAATCTATAAGAAAGGAGATAAAACTGATTGCAACAACTACAGGGCATCTCATTACTTTCAACTTCGTACAAAATTCTAACAAATATATTAGTAAGCAGACTTACTCCCTATATTGATGACATTGTAGGAGATCATCAATGTGCATTTAGAAGAAACAGGTCTACAACAGATCAGATTTTTAGTATAAGACAGATTTTAGAAAAGAAATGGGAATATAATGGTACTGTACATCAACTATACGTAGACTTCAAAAAAGCATATGATTCAATTAAGAGGGAGAAGTTATATAGTATCGCTGGAGTTCGGAATTCCTAAAAAGTTAGTTAGACTTATACGAATGTGTCTAAATGGCTCAAAGAGTAGGGTGCGAGTAGGCAAACAGTTTTCAGACACTTTTGTAATCCAGAATGGGTTGAAGCAAGGAGATGCACTTTCTCCTCTACTATTTAATTTTGTACTAGAGCATGCCATTAAATCTTTAGAGAATGAGGAAGGCTTACAACTGAATGGTATTAATAAGCTGTTGGCTTATGCTGATGATGTAGTACTACTGGCCGATAGCGAGGAGATACTAAGGACCAACGTGCACAACTATTGAGTAACACTAAGAAATGGGGACTGGAAGTAAATATCAGTAAAACTAAACATATGGTCACAGGTAGAAATTCAGTATATAATGGAAATGGACAGCTAATGACAAATGAGGGAAATTTTGAGGAAGTGGCTGAATTCAAATACCTAGGAACAACAATCACAAATAGGAATGAGATGCACAAAGAAATTAAACATAGGCTCAATTCTGGAAATGCATGCTATTATGCATTGCAGAGACTTCTGATGTCCCAACTCCTTTCAAAAAACGTTAAGCTGAAAATATATAAAACTATTATTCTACCAGTTATATTGTATGGGTGCGAAACATGGACTCTTACTTTAAGGGAGGAAAGGAGATTACGAGTACTTGAGAATAAAGTACTTAGGAAAATTTTTGGACCAAAGAGAGATGAACAGACAGGTGAATGGAGAAGACTACATAACAATGAACTACATGGTCTTTATAGGAAGCCAGATATAATAAGAACAGTTAAGTCTCGTAGACTGCGATGGGCAGGACATGTTGCGCGTATGGGGAATGAAAGACGTGCATGGAAGCTTCTTGTAGGAAAGCCAGAGGGAAAACGCCCAGTTGGTAGACCAAGAATGAGGTGGGAGAACAACATTAACTATGATTTGAGGGAAGTAGATTATACAGGGAATGATTGGCAAGCATTAGCTCGGGATAGGGATGTATCGAGAGCTTATGTCCGCGCGGCCATGAACCTACGGGTTCGATAGTGCCAGTGAGTAAGTAAGTAAATAATGGAAAACTAAAAGGGGTAGAACTAGTAAAACGAACAAAATATCATGATAAATCAGATAATTGAGCCCTTATATCAGAGATAATCACAAGCCACAAATTGAATTTAATAAGAAGACAGTTTACAAATTTTCATGTCATGAAATTACGAAAATAATAAAAAATGATGCATTATATAATCCAGATTGTCGTTTTGGGAAATTCTACAGAAATGCATAAACCCAATTTTTGAAGTTTTAGAGTAAATTTAAAAAGTATAATCTTTGTTGAGGACAACATTAACTATGATTTGAGGGAAGTAGATTATACAGGGAATGATTGGCAAGCATTAGCTCGGGATAGGGATGTATGGAGAGCTTATGTCCGCGCGGCCATGAACCTATGGGTTCGATAGTGCCAGTGAGTAAGTAAGTAAGTAAGTAAGAATAAAATAACACTATGAGGTTTATTTTAATTTATGTTGAGTTTCCATTTACAATGGAAGTAGAAAATAATCATGAAATACCATTTGTAGACCTTAAATTGATCAGGAATGAAGAAAAAAAAAAAACAGAATTTGGAATCTACAGAAAAGAAACTCACATTGATAAATATATAAAAGCAACAGGATTTAACCATTTTTTGCACACAGACTTGTGAACATTCCCATGAGTAAAGAAAATTTCAATAAAGAGAAAAAACACATTATAAAAATTGCATAGGATAATGGATTTCAAAAAAAAGATTATACACAAGAAAATAAATAAATTCAAGGAACAAAAAATGATTAATGAAAGTACTCTTCAGACAGAAAAAGGAATTGGTAAAAAATTCAGGAAATTCACATACCACCCCATAGTATTTAACAAGTTTAAAAAAATCTTCAACAAATTCAATATTAAATTAGCACCGAAAAACGATTACAGTTTGGGTAATTTAATAAAAATTAATATAAAATTATAGAATATTCACCTTTCAGGTGAATATTCTATAATTTTATATTAATTTTGAATAAACCTCAACGGAACACATCATGAATCTTATGAATTTAATAAAAACCAACAAGAATGAAAAGATTGAAGACTGCAAAAAATCAGGAATTTATCAAATTAATTGTAAAGATTGTGAAAGGACATACATAGGAAAAACAAAAATTAATTTAAATACAAGATTAAAGGAACACCTCAGAAATGTTAAAATGGAGAAACAGAAAAATCTGCAGTAGCTGCACATGCCTGGTCAGGAAAACACAGAATAGAAACCAAAACAAAATTACTTAAACAATTGGAAAAACCGAAGGAACTCACAATCTGGGAAAAAAATTTACATATGCAAGAATAAAAACATAACTATGAATTTTGAAATACCCGATGATAAGGAGAGGGGATTGATTTGGAAGTTCATCGGTCAGCTATTAGATGGTGCGGAGGTCAGTCTGCAGGAGAGGAGACCATTGGACGTCAGTTGAACATCTTACCTCATATTTTATGTTTCTTTTAAACACGGGAACTAGTTTTCAAGAGAAGGATCTCTCTCATTTTCAACCGACATTATGACTACCGGATTTTCGTTGGAATCTCCATCAATAACGTTGCCATCTGGTGTTGACTTGATGAATTCACGTTCATCAGGAATCTCGAAATTCATGGATCTTAATTTGTTCTTCTGAATATATATCTTCTCCCAAATTGTCAATTCTAAAGGTTTTTCCAAATGTTTTAAAAGTTGGGCTTCTTTTTCAATTTTATGATTCTCCAAATAAACTATGTGCTGCAATAGCTGATTTTTCAATTTCACCATTTTTAATATTTCTTAAGTGTGTTCTTCTGTACTAAAGATGGTTTCATTATACTGTTAATTATCCCCGTTGTTTTTGTAAAATTTGTGATTTTCTTTGATGTATCAGCTTCATCTTGAGATGTTAAATTACAACCCAAATAATTAAATTTGTTTACTCGTTCTAAAATTTCATCATCCAATACAATTTTGCTAGGTAAAGGGTATTTCCCACAAAAGGCCATCACTTTAGTTTTCTTTGTATTGATTTCCATATTGTACCTTTTTGCAATTATATTAAAATTATGTATAGAATACTGTAAATCTGTTTCTGTTGGAGCTATTAATACCAAATCATCTGCAAAAAGCAAGGAGTCTATTTTATGGTTTCTATTAATTTGGATACAACTATGTCTTATCTGTCACCAATCTTGGAGTATTCTATCCATGTATATGATAAAGAGCACAATACATTTTTTTTTTCATTATTACAATAAATACTTCAATATGTAGAAATGAATGAAGTTAGTTACATCAACTTCAGCATTATCTGTGATATGACTTTCCGGGGAAACATGTTTTTCTGTCCTTTTTTACTTTTAGATAAAACAGATTATCTAAATTACCCTGTTAGTAGACATGTTTATGCATGAAGTCATTTTTTTTATCTAACATAGTTCCGGTAAGTTATAACATGACATTCATTCATAACCAGTAATCCAATTGGGTAATTTTGATATAGCATAAAAAATATATATCAATATATATATTTTGGAAAGCAATTCTGTTAGTAAAATAATTAAAAAAAGAAAATTGTAATTTATTTAAAAGAGGATACCGGTATCTTTAGGAATCAACTTGTATAGTTTATTATCTCTCAATGTGACCAGCCTCATGGGCTAGTGGTCAGCGTTTCTGACTGCAGTTCATGATGTCCCAGGTTTGATTCCCGATCAAACCATAGGAATTTTTCCTTAAAGGAAATTATTCCTGTGGTTGCCCATGGTCTCGAATTTAGGTAAAGTTTAGGTTAAGAACTCTTCTGGCACTTCATTATCATATATCACCCATCATAATCATCGGGGTAACGCAACTCCATACTCTAGGATCACAATTTCGCCAATGCCAGGAGAGAAAGCCAGAAGTGTCATAAAAGACAACCTGGTGGCATTAGACAAAATGATTTTTAAACTACAAAAATCAAAAACAATGGCCTTCAAGGGCGCTGATCCAGTTCGGACAAAGATAATATTAGAAAATAAACCAATAGAACAAGTAGTAACATATAACTTCCTAGGTTGCAAAATATCATACACAGCAGAAACAGATATAAATAACAAAATAAATAAGTTTAATTATATAACAGGTACTCTAAAAAGAAACTTAGAAAAATAAAGCCAGGAAAGACTCTATAATGAAATTATACAAGACAATGGCAGTGCCTATTATTACTTATGGATCCGAAACATGGACAGTGACAACACAACAATCTGCCGGAATACAAGCTGCTGAAATGAGATTGCTCAGACCAATAGCAGGATATCAAAGGACAGACAAAAAACATAACACAGTAATAAGACAACTAAAAATGGAGGAATTAAACTCAATAATGGAGAAATACAGAACAAACTGGAAAGAACACTTGGCAAGGATGACTGAGAATAGAATACCGAAAGCAGCATACAGGTATTCACCACGAGGAAGAAGAAGTTTGGAAAGACCAAAGAAAAGATGGAAAGAGCAGCAATTTGGAGCTGGAACAGGCTAGTAAATAAGCCTAAACCGTGAAGAAGAAGAAGATTTTTAAACTGGGCTGAACTTTCTTGCAGCACCATGGCCCTGAGGTCGACTCACCCTTAACTCAAACAAGTAACAGACATATTTTCTGGGGATAAAAGTTTCTGTCATGCTGGTGCATGGAGAGCTGACATTCCAACTGATATTGCTGACTTTTTAGGAATATGGGAGTTTAACATCCTTGGCATCCTAAGACCCATAATGGGATTACATTATTCTCCTTGAAAGCTCAGAGTTTGTTTACTATGAAATAATAATGAGGTTCAAAGTTATTAAAATTTGTATTGGAGTACAATAAACTAGTTGTAACCGTTTAGTAGTAGGCACCACATGTGGTGGTTACGTCACCCATAGAGAGAAAGTAGGTATAGGAAGGAAGGAGAAATGAACCCCTAGGCCTCGAATACTCTAATACCATCAGGGTCAAAAGAAACAAGAGGTCAGTCAAGGGAGACTGGATAGAAAAATTGAGAGAGGGAATTGGTATGGGAAGAAGGCAAAAAAAGAAAACTCACCAAGCTGACCAGTGCTTATTGGTGAGTAGCCCTTCTCTTTACTAACCACATGATTACTAACAGCTGCACCACGAGAAGGTCTGTCCAGGTCGGTTCCTTTAAGCCTTCGATGGAAGGAATTAAAGGGTCTCCTCCGTTGTCCAGCTTTTGTAGAAGAGACCAGCCTTTCTGCTTAAATATTGGAGTGCAAGAGAGCAAATGATTTCATTATCAAGTGCTCAACATTAGATACCAACCAACCAAGTTATTAAAATTTGAGGCAATGTAAAAATTTGCTACCAATATGTAAAAAATTAAGTTATTTTATCCAGGGTGAATCAGGTGTTCCAATCCTATGACAATCAGAAAAAAAAAATCTGCTTCTGGTCTAACTAACCCCATGGCATGACAGGCCTAAAAGGCCCTTGGCCTACAATCCGGCTGCTGGCCTCTCATCCAAATGTGCTTATCACGTATAAAGTTCAAGGATGTAAGATGAGCTTAAAAGTTCATTTCAACAGGATGTTTGTGATATTGAGAGATACTATTAAGAAACATGGATATCAATAAAAATTAAATGAGTCATGATTTTTTCTTACCTCATACGTCTATGTTTTATTAAACATAGCACTGCAGTATTGGCAACCCGTTGTCACCATCATCAGTTGTTTTCACGACTGTCAATTTTTTCTTTTGCTGGTAATTATCCAAATTGCCATCTGGTGTTCTTTTTAAGGAATTATTTTCTAAACTGCCATCTGGTGTTCTTTTGTATGAATCATTTTATAAACTGCCATCTGTTGTATTTTTGAAGAACTTTGTAACCAAGCAAGGTTCGTCTGGAATCTCAAAGTTCATGGTTCTAGTATGGTTTTTTTTTAATATATTCCCAAACTGTTAAATCCAAAGGTTTAGATAGATGTTTCAAAAGTTTTGCTTCTTTTTCAATCCTATGATGCTCTAATAAACTATGTGCTGCTATAGCTGATTTTCAATTTCTCCATTCTTTATGTTTCTGAAGTGTTCTTTTTTACGAGTTTCCAAGTTCCTTTTTGTTTTTCCTATATATATCCTGTTGCAATCTTTGCAATCAATTTGATAAATTCCAGATTTTTTGTTGTCTGGGGTGTTAAATTTATTACTTACTTACTTACTCACTGGCACTATCGAACCTGTAGGTTCATGGCCGTGCGGACATAAGCTCTCCATACATCCCTATCCTGAGCTAATGCTTTCTAATCATTCTCTGTATAATCTCCTTCCCTCAAATCATAGTTAATGTTGTTCTCCCGCCTCATTCTTGGTCTACCAACTGGGCATTTTCCTTCTGGCTTTTCTACAAGAAGTTTCCAGGCACGTCTTTCATTCATCATATGTGCAGCATGTCCTGCCCATCGCAGTCTACGAGACTTAACTGTTCTTATTATTATGTCTGGCTTCCTATAAAGACCATTTAGTTAATTGTTATGTTGTCTTCTCCATTCACCTGTCTGTTCATCTCTCTTTGATCCAAAAATTTTCCTAAGTACTTTATTCTCAAATACTCTTAATCTCCTTTCCTCCCTTAAAGTAAGTGTCCCCCTAACATTCCATGTTCCTAGGAACATGTCCCTGTGTTTGAGCCTTTGGCATGGGTTCCCTGAAGTAGTCCCCGCCCGGAGAACCGAATGGGGGACTATTTGACCTCCGGAAAATTTTACCCCAGTAGAACCCATGTCCGCATTTCTTGACGGTTGTATTTTTACGGTGAAAGATCGTCACTCTTTCGACCAAGGTACTTATTTCGTCTGGCTTATCACCTTCGACCAGTCTGGCATGGGTAACCCTATTGGCAACAATGCTAACGCCGGGATAGCTCTCAGGATCATTTAAGCACGCAAGCCACTCCACCACGACAAGGTAAAGATACCATGGAGGGGTTAAATTTATTATTAGTTATAATTTAGTTAATTAGTTAATTTATTATTAGTTATAATTGGCAATATGCTAGCTGACTACTATTGGATGCTCAAGCAGAAAACAGAAAATGGAAAGGGGAATCATGTTTGGAGAAATATCAAAGAGACAAAGAAAAGGTTTCATAGGCAAAAATAATGAATATTTAAGTATATTTCATGAAGAAATTGTTTGTATAATTATGAGAAATATTTGATGTTTTTACTATTCATTTCATACATCTCAATGATGGATAATTATATTTGAAGAGAAAAATTATACACTCAGACTGGGACATATAACCGGGGCCCCAGTCGGAGCGCACAATTTTTCTCTTCAAATAAGATATACTGTTCAATTCACTGTAATAAAATGGTGTTTTTTCATTGGTGTTATGCTTTTTTTATATAAAAACCTTGTATTTTACAAAAAAAACTTTGCAATAAAGGGAAACAGAGGTCATTTTTGGATTCAGCACACTATAAGGGCATGTGGTGCTACTTTATCGTTCAATATTGTGAACTTCTCATCCCCACAACTATATTCAGGGGATTGTTTGTTTTGGTAGCTGAGGTCACTTGTTCCCTACGGCAACTGACACCATGTGCTTTCTGTTGCTGTTGCCGGTCCAAAATGCATTTCATTCTACATGTCATTCCAATAACCAGAGCTGGTTTGACAGTTGAATGAAATTGTAAATTTAGTATCTCTTCTTCTGTCTTTCATTGCCTGACCTTGAGTGGTAAAGTAAGACCAAATGCCTTATAGAAAACATAATATTTACTTGAAACAGCCCACATAGATAAAAAAATTGCAGACCTACATTATTTAATATTATAGGATTACGTTCAGATTAATGAATAATTTAGTGCTTTTGCAATTTGACTTTATTTCCAGTAGATTTACAATCAATGCTTTTTTTTTACCTTCATAGTCAATCATTCGCAAATGTGAAAATAAAAATATTGTGATGCACCATCTAATTTTAGTTTAATTTAATGCATTATATCGCCAACGTTTTGAGGAAGTGGCTGAATTCAAATACCTAGGAACAATGATCACAAATAGGAATGAGATGCACAAAGAAATTAAACATAGGCTCAATTCTGGAAATGCATGCTATTATGCATTGCAGAGACTCTTGATGTCCCAACTCCTTTCAAACGTTAAACTGAAAATATATAAAACTATTCTTCTTCTTCTTCTTCTTCCGAATGCAGTATTGGGTGATGATGCCCGTTACTATTCTTCTTCTTCTTCTTCTTCTGAATGCAGTATTGGGTGATGATGCCCGTTCTGCGACTACAAAAACTGATCTTTCCATCGGTTGAAGGGTCTTCCGAGGTCTCTTTTGCCTTTAGGGTTGAAGTGGTAAATCATCTTTGGTAAAACGGGAATTTGACATTCTCTGGACGTGTTGGAACCATTTAATCTGATAATTTTGTATATGTTCAACCATTTCCCTATAAAACTATTATTCTACCAATTATACTATATGGGTGCGAAACATGGACTCTTACTTTAAGGGAGGAAAGGAGATTACAAGTATTTGAGAATAAAGTACTTAGGAAAATTTTTGGACCAAAGATAGATGAACAGACAGGTGAATGGAGAAGACTACATAACAATGAACTACATGGTCTTTATAGGAAGCCAGATATAATAAGAACAGTTAAGTCTCGTAGACTGCGATGGGCAGGACATGTTGCACTTATGGGGAATGAAAGACTTGCATGGAAGCTTCTTGTAGGAAAGCCAGAGGGAAAACGCCCAGTTGGTAGACCAAGAATGAGGTGGGAGAATAACATTAACTATGATTTGAGGGAAGTAGATTATACAGGGAATGATTGGAAAGCATTAGCTCAGGATAGGGATGTATGGAGAGCTTATATCCGTGCGGCCATGAACCTACGGGTTCGATAGTGCCAGTGAGTAAGTAATCGCCAACGTTAAATAAAGTGCACATTTTCTCACAATGAAGTGAATATATTTGTTTCAAATTTTCAATTAATGGATAGCATATGGTGAAATTAAATGTTTCTTACCTCTCCTTATATAAATTTTCTAAGTTGATCGCGATTTCGAGACTATAACTGTCTCATCATCAGAACTTTGTTGGCGACTGGTGTTATGTCGCTCAGAAGAAACTCTTCTTCTTCCCTCTGTTGGTGGACCGATGAACCTCTGGATCAGGTCACCAACAGAGGGAAGAAGAAGAGTTTCTTCCGATCGACATAACACCAGTCATCAACAAAGTTCTGAGGATGAGACAGTTATAGTCTCGAAATCGCGATCAACTTAGAAAATTTATATGAGGAGAGGTAAGAAACATTTAATTTCACCATAAATTAAACCTCATAGTGATTAATTCCTATAAAAGTAAAAAAAAAATGGATAGCATACTTGTACAGAGAACAAGAGGTCCAGGTCTCAAGTCCTGGTTCAAGCATTAATTTTTCTTTTCAAAATAATAAATCCAGTAATGGAAAATGTTAAATTAAAGTAACACATCAAAATATTAAGCTTTACTGCTTAAAAAGTAGTGTAAAAGTCACTTTAAAAATACTTTGTTCGAGTCTCCATGGGGGAAGAAATTTTCTCATGGAATTCCACCCAGCATCATGAGGCATTTGGGTAGCTACAATAAGTGGCAGCTCCAAGTTGAGAAGCCCAGCTATAACTGCTAGGGGGGGTCTGACATGTTGACCATATGTCACCCCTACACTACCTCTGTGTTGAACACATATGGATGTGAGGCCAGCAGCCAACTAGTTGGCCAAGGGCCTTCTAAGCCTGTCGTGCCATGGAGTTTTATAGTTTAAATACTAAATTATGTTAGAAAATGAAGCAAAAATAAGTTATAAAAACAATTAATAAAAGAAATCCTATGTTAAATTTAGACAAAGCTTTAAAAATGAACTGAAAAAACATACAGTGAATAGATTCTGAGAAAACATGCACTTTATTACATGGTATTTTTACATAAGTGATATAGGATACTCTTTTTCTTCTTCTTCTTCTTCTTCCTTTCATGTGATAGACCTAGTGGTCTGTTATGGTCTCAATCCAATGTTTGAAGGGTCTGCCCAAATATCTCTTATCTGATGGCTGGTAATTTAAGATCTGACGTGGTATTCTTGTTCTGCTCATTCTTCTTACATGAGATTTCCAGTTGTTTCTGTATTTTTGTACATATTCCGTGACTGATTCTGTTTGTGATTCTTTGAGAATCTCAGAATTCCTTTTATGATCTGTTCTTGAGTATACTGCAGTACGTCTGATAAATTTAATTTCTGCTGCAGTTAGTCTTTGTTTTTTAATCTCCTTAACCCCTTCCTTGCTTGTATATTCTCTATTTTTTATCTAGCCTTGTTTATCCTTTTTATTTATGTTCAAAGCTTCTTTTTTTAACACTTGGACACATACCACAAAGACAACCACAGACATCCAGATCCTGATGGTATGTGAGCAATACTTTTTTGAAAAAAATCTGCATATCAAAAAGGGTGATGAAACTCAGGGACTCATGCTTTGTAACCAGGAAGACAGGTCACAAATCTAAGAGACCAGTCAATTTTAAGTGCTTCAGTCAAACCGTACACTGTAAAAAAGTATAACACTGTTAATTTAAAAACACCTTTATAATTTACATCGTTGTTAAACATTCAGTCAATTTTGCTGCAGGTATGTTATGGACGAAAAAAAAACAAATTTCTTCATACATCAAACTTTCTCATCATTTATTTAAAATACAATAAAAAAATCAAGTGGAGCAAAACATGATTTTATTTTTAAAAAAGTCAAACTTGAATTCATAATACAGGTACTGTGCTACTTGTTGATTTTATTGCACAGAGTTGCCAGGTGCTCAAGATAAACTTATAGTCCAAGATCCGGCTGCAAGATTACTATGTTCATCGAGTGTATGAACAAAATCAATTTTTTTCATAAAATTGTGAATTTCTGAATACATTTTTGCCGAGTTACCTATTAAAATTCGGCCGCCAGTATGTTTATTTTTAAAATATAATTTATTTATTTATTCAAAATCATTTGATCCGATTGAGGGTCTTTCCACTTTTCAGCGGTTGCCCTTTTACCAGCCAGCTGCTGGCCCTTCACATCCACATGTGTCAATCACAGAGGTAGATGATCAACAGCCAGTGTAGGGGTGACATGTCGTTAGCATGTCGAGTCCCCCAGCCATTATAGCTGGTTCCTCAACCTGGAGCCGCTACTTATTGTAGCTACCCAATTGCCTCACGATGCTGGGTGGGCACCGGTCCCATACTGGCCGAAATACCATGAGAAAATTTCTTCCCCCATGGAGACTCGAACCAGCGCAAGTCCCGTAGCTCTGCGCCAAGGCTTTCTACCTTAACCACTCGGCTACGGCGCGGGACTAATCATTTGATTCACTTGTTATTAAAGTAAATTATAATCCAGTTTGCAGAAATCGATGTATAGAGCTTGAAAAGTATTGGTTGCCATTGCACACTTGGCCATAAACCTCTTCACGGCTACCGCAGGCTGTGACACCAATCAATAATAAAATGGCGGTAAGTACGTATTTATTGTTTTATATTGTTTTCTCACAGCGAGAAGTAAAACCACTGCCCTTTATGTATACTACGTACAATGTATATACAAAAATATATCCAAAAGGTAGTGTTAATATACAATATACCAAACAAATCACAGCATTTTAAATGAACTGAACTTTATTTGAAACAATATAAAACAATAAATACGTCCTTACTGCCATTTTATTACTGATTGGTGTCACAGCCTGCTGTAGCCGCGAGGAGGTTTACGGCCACGTGTGCAATGACAACCAAAACTTTTCAATCTCTATACAACAATTTCTGCAAACTGGATTATTATAGTAAATCAATGGTAAAGAGAAAAATTTTTGCCTGAACCGGGAATCGAACCCTGAACCTTTACTTTACTCTACTGGTCCCACATTCAATTGCAATGAATCATCATTCACAAATACACAATGAATGGCTTCTACCTGAGGATTTCTACTTGGATGGGAATGAAGCCTGGGATATAGGTTCGAGGTTCGATTCCCGGTTCAGGCAAACATTTTTGTCTTTACCATTGATTTACAATAATTTAATTGTGTTAATTAATTTACTTATTTCTATCATAGTAACAGCTTTAGCTTCCCAATATTAATTTAATAGATTATTATAATTTATTTCAATAACAAGTGAATCAAATTATTTGATATTCAGATGTTAGTCCAGGATTAAAACATGTTTTCTTCAATAGAGATGCAAAAATAGAATAAATATTTTATTGTTATAAAAATGCACTGCTGTATTTCCAAAATTACATGACAAAGAGTTTGAAATTTAATAAAAATCACATCCTCACGTAGAGTTTTTAAGAAAAAATGGTTCAACTGAATTGATTGTCGATAATACATCATCGTACATATTTCTCAAAAATGAACAACACCAAATTAGCCCTTAAAAAATATTCAATAAATAGAGCCACTTATTTATAATGTGGTTGGTTGGTTGGTTGGTATCTAATGTCGAGCACTTGATAATGAAATCATTCACTCTCTTGCACTCCAATATTTAGCAGAAAGGCTGGTCTCTTCTACAAAAGCTGGACAACGGAGGAGATGGTTTCTTTCCATATTTTCATTTAAATTGCAAAAAGGGCATTTAGGTGAATCTGTTATGCCAATTCTGTGTAGGTGTTTATTCAAGCAGTCATGTCCTGTTAGCAGTCTGAATGTTGCTTCTGCGGATTTTCTTTGTAATGTAGTAATGTCATAAGCTTGTAGATTTTCCCTTTCCTTTCCAGATGTTTTGGAGGTGTATTCTTCTCTAAGTTTATTGATGTATTTATTTGAGATAATTCTTTTGATAGAGTGAAAGGAAACTGGAGCAGAAGTTGGGTTTGAAACAATTTTGCTACCCTTCTTGGCTAGAAAATCGGCTATTTCATTGCCTGTCACTCCACAACGGGCCGGAATCCATTGAAGTACAACTTTTTTATGTAGATGGGATAACTGTTTTATCATTTTGTGACATTCGATAATTTTGATGCTTTTGGGTGTTGTGTCTCGTGTTATAGCAAGAATGGCTGCTTTGGAGTCACATAGAATTACAACTTTTGTAAATTTTTGGATGTGATATAAAAAATTTTGTAAACTTAAGAAAATTGCTAGAATTTCGCCATCAAAGTTTGTTGAATTTGTGTTTAGTTTACAATAAAAGGAAAAAAGTGGACATACTGCACCAGCACCAGTGCCACCGTCATTTGGTAGGCTGGAGTCATCTGTAAAAATATGTATCCATTCAGGAGCTGGGTATCTTAGATGTATTATTTCCAGTGACATTTGTTTTAAAATATATGGAGGAGTTTCAGATTTCTTGATGTCTTCTGTTAAATGAAGGTTATATTCGATTTCCAAAAATTCTAGAGGGTTGTTTCTCATCTGCATATTTTCTTTTGAATGTGGAAGTTGCAATTTCTGTTTGATTTCTTGTACAATGCTTAGGAAGCTTTGCTGAGATTTTAAACATACTTGTGGTTTTCTTTGGGTCCAGTATTTATAATGTAATATTCGAAATTTGTAATATAATTTATTAGAATACATGTATAATTTATTTAAATTACTCTAACCTGTGAAAGTAAAAAAAAGAATGGCATTTAGACGATATTAAATTACAGATATGTAAATAAATTATACTATATGTGTAAGAAACTAAAAGCTAATCTAACCTAATTATGTATAAGAATCAATTACTCTAATAAATATTTAATTTTAGTCTGGGAAAGCTGACGATAAAACAGAATTGTTTTGAAACATGTTCAAGAACAAATCAACATTAGTATTGAGGTAAGATGTCCAGACTAAAAATAATATAATCAATTACTCTAACCAAGTTTCTTTAGTGATGGTCCGCAGATTTTCTTCACGTTTTCATCTTTGGTGATCCTAAGCTTCATTTAATGCCAAATTTATATTGAAAAGGGGACGTGTCGTACAGTAAACTAGTGAAATGTGTATTTTGTAGCGCATATGAAGTGTTATTTTAATAATAATTAAATGAATCGTGATGTTTTCTTACCTCATACATCTATGTTTCTTTTAACACAGCACTGCAGTATCGGCGACACTTTGTCGTCATCGTCAGCTGTTTTCACGACTGTCAATTTTTTCTCCTTTTTGCCGGTAATTATCTAGACTGCCATCTGGTGTTCTTTTGAAGGAATTCCTCTTCAAACTGCCATCTTGTGTTATTTTGAATGAATCATTTCCTAAACTGCTATCTGTTGTATTTTTGAAGAACTTTGTAATCAAGCTTGGTTCTTCCGGAATCTCAAAGTTCATAGTTCTAGTATGGTTTTTTTGAATATATATTTTTTCCCAAACTGTTAAATCCAAAGGTTTAGATAGATGTTTTAAAAGTTTTGCTTCTTTTTCAATCCTATGATGCTCTAATAAACTATGTGCTGCTATAGCTGATTTTTCAATTATATCATCATAGGATTGAAAAAGAAGCAAAACTTTTAAAACATCTATCTAAACCTTTGGATTTAACAGTTTGGGAAAAAATATATATTCAAAAAAACCATACTAGAACTATGAACTTTGAGATTCCGGAAGAACCAAGCTTGATTACAAAGTTCTTCAAAAATACAACAGATAGCAGTTTAGGAAATGATTCATTCAAAATAACACCAGATGGCAGTTTGAAGAGGAATTCCTTCAAAAGAACACCAGATGGCAGTCTAGATAATTACCGGCAAAAAGGAGAAAAAATTGACAGTCGTGAAAACAGCTGACGATGACGACAAAGTGTCGCCGATACTGCAGTGCTGTGTTAAAAGAAACATAGATGTATGAGGTAAGAAAACATCACGATTCATTTAATTATTATTAATTGAACCTCATAATGTTAAAAATTCCCAAATTTAATATATAAATGTTATTTTAATGCTTGGTTTCTGGATGGTCCGCAATTTTTTTGTAGCAATATAGATCATACTTAAAAAGAAAATGATAATAAAAACTATTATTTAACAATCGCATAAAGAAAAAACACAAATTATTAATTATAGTTATAGCAATATAGTAATTAATTATACCATAAGATAGGAAATAAATAATCACACTTAAATATGCTAATTAGTCACACTTAAAGTCCATACCAAGCATGTTTAGGAAATAAAAAATGAGTAGAATTTTATCCTGGACTCATTGGTTGTCAAAACCTGTCACAACAACACCAGGATGTAGTTTCAAAAAATATCAACATGTTTTGACAGAAAAACCAGAGATTTCCAATTAGATAAAAGTTTAGAAAGTTGGATGAGAGATTCCCACAATTAGGGAAAACTTTAGAAAGGAACGCAAAAGGGAGGTAAAAGTTTAGAAAGTTAAAGCCAAAAGGTGACTAAGATTTCTACCAATTTGGAAATAGGAAAGCTGGAAAAATCACATATATATTCATACAGTTTAACCAAAAAGGGTGTCTGGAGGCAGGGAGTGAAGTATTCACTACAGCTTCCTTTAGGACCATGAATACAATCCTCTTCATGTGTGAGTATAAGTTTTAATTCTCATCACTATGGTGGAACATCAACTTAACTTCAAAACTATAAAGTTTAAGGAAAAACTCTAAAAATGTTAGATGAATTTGGTTAAATTTTAATAACTATGAATTGTTTAACTTTTATAGGAATTAATCACTATGAGGTTTAATTTATGGTGAAATTAAATGTTTCTTACCTCCTCATATAAATTTTCTAAGTTGATCGCGATTTCGAGACTATAACTGTTTCATCATCAGAACTTTGTTGGCGACTGGTGTTATGTCGATCGGAAGAAACTCTTCTTCTTCCCTCTGTTGGTGGACCAATGAAACCTCTGGATCAGGTCAAAATTTGCAGGAATTTCGAAGTTCATAAGTTTTCGTTTGTTTTTTCTGAATGTGGATCTTTTCCCAAACCGTGAGTTCCTTTTGTTTGTCTATTTGTTTAATTAAACTGGCTTTTGATTCAAATTAAAATGTTCGCCCCTCAGGGGTCCTCATCTAGGGGATATGTGGATGGCGACCACAAGGTGCCCAAGCTGTGCAAAACATTTCTTCCACTTACTTGTGTTTAGCACTCTTTTAACTTTACTATCTAACCTCTCTTGGTTAACTCTTGTTTTTTCGACGCCGACGCTATTAGGGCATCCGAGGGCTAGGGAGTCTTTCCTTTCTTCCATTTCTTCTTTCCTTTATTTTCTTTTCTTCTCCAGAAAAGCCTGACCAGAGGCTATAAGATGGCAGCCCCATCACTGGTCTTGCCTTCCTTTGGCCAGCAACCAATCGAAGGGACTATTATTATGCTTTCAAGTCTTATACGAGAATTTCCCTCAAATGCTGGAGGGAAAATTTTCTATAGGATCGTAACAGGCCTTGGCCTAATACTTGGAAGGAAGAAGAAGAAGAAGAAGAAATGTTTTTCGGACCAAGCATGAGCAGCTACTGCTGACTTTTCCACTTCTCCATTTTTGATGTTTCTAAGATGTTCTTTCACCCTTGTTTTCAAATTTGTTTTCCTTTTTCCAATATAAATTTTGTCACAATCCCTGCATTTGATTTGATAAATTCCTGATTTAAGAATTAAAGAATTGAAAATGAAAACAAATCAGGAATTTATCAAATCAAATGCAGGGATTGTGACAAAATTGATATTGGAAAAATGAAAAAAAAATTGAAAACAAGGGTGGAAGAACATCTTAGAAACATCAAAAATGGAGAAGTGGAAAAATCAGCAGTAGCTGCTCATGCTTGGTCCGAAAAACATTTAATTGAATCAAAAGCCAGTCTAATTAAACAAATAGACAAATAAAAGGAACTCACGGTTTGGGAAAAGATCCACATTCAGAAAAACAAAGGAAAACTTATGAACTTCGAAATTCCTGCAAATTTTGACCTGATCCAGAGGTTCATCAGTCCACCAACAGAGGGAAGAAGAAGAGTTTCTTCCGATCGACATAACACCAGTCGCCAACAAAGTTCTGATGATGAGACAGTTATAGTCTCGAAATCACGATCAACTTAGAAAATTTATATGAGGAGAGGTAAGAAACATTTAATTTCACCATAACTATGAATTAGCAAAATAAGGAGACCAAAAGGTTGAAATAAATAGTTAAAGTTAAAATTAATTATTTTTAAAAGACTAATCAATCTACAGTTGACTTCATAAGCTCTCTCGAGTAAATAGTAAGGTTAATTCAAATTTGGCGCGCTCAAACATGGTGATTCACTAGCTTCTTTGCCCAAGTTGTTTAGAATTGTTTATTATTGGATATGTCTTATGTAATGTTAATGTTTATAATAGATGTGTTTTGTTTTATAGTTTTATATGTTCTATGTATGTGTCCCGCGCCGTAGCCGAGCGGTTAAGGTAGGAAGCCCAAGCGTAGAGCTACGGGACTTGTGCTGGTTCGAGTCTCCATGGGGGAAGAAATTTTCTCATGGTATTTCGGCCAGTATGGGACCGGTGCCCACCCAGCATCGTGAGGCAATTGGGTAGCTACAATAAGTAGCGGCTCCAGGTTGAGGAACCAGCTATAACGGCTGGGGGACTCGACATGCTAACCACATGTCACCCCTACACTGGCTGTTGATCATCTACCTCTGTGATTGACACATGTGGATGTGAAGGGCCAGCAGCCGGCTGGTAAAAGGGCAACCGCTGAAAAGTGGAAAGACCCTCAATCAGAATATGTTCTATGTTCAATGTTCCCGTTTGCAGATACTTCCAACATATCCAATGGACGTCCCATTAATTGTGATTATAGCACTTTCACGATCACGACCAATAGCCTACTGCTCGGGCCAAGGTCAATTAAAAATATTGAGCCATTTTAAAATAATAATAAAGTACGATCTAGGTTGTAACAGTTTTCATGTCTAGTGGTCCTTAGCTTCATTTTAAAACCAAAAATATCTCGAAATTTGGATGTCCACTTTTTGCGCCGTAATCTGGAGGTGCTTTTTTAAATTGGTGTTAACACTATTAGAGACACAACACCCAAAAGCATCAAAATTATCGAATGTCACAAAATGATAAAACATTTATCCCGTCTACATAAAAAAGTTGTACTTCAATGGATTCCGGCCCATTGTGGAGTGACAGGCAATGAAATAGCCGATTTTCTAGCCAAGAAGGGTAGCAAAATTGTTTCAAACCCAACTTCTGCTCCAGTTTCCTTTCACTCTATCAAAAGAATTATCTCAAATAAATACATCAATAAACTTAGAGAAGAATACACCACCAAAACATCTGGAAAGGAATGGGAAAATCTACAAGCTTATGACATTACTACATTACAAAGAAAATCTGCAGTAGCAACATTCAGACTGCTAACGGGACATGACTGCTTGAATAAACACCTACACAGAATTGGCATAACAGATTCACCTAAATGCCCTTTTTGCAATTTAAATGAAGATATGGAAAGAAACCATCTCCTACGTTGTCCAGCTTTTGTAGAAGAGACCAGCCTTTCTGCTAAATATTGGAGTGCAAGAGAGCGAATGATTTCATTATCAAGTGCTCGACATTAGATACCAACCAACCAACCTATTAGAGTTCCAACTGAAATTTTAAATTTTGAACAATAGTTCTGTTATAACAGCTATAGAAAGTACAATAGCCAATTTTTAAATAATATAACATTTTCTTCTACGCATTTTGATAAAAGTCAATGTGCAATACCTGGCAACTCAGTCAATGAGTGAAAAGAACAATTCAATGTTCTCTTCACGTTGGAAATATTAACAAATACTTCAAATATCAGGTAAAATTACTTTACAAATGAATATTAACTTAATTTGGTCCCTTAAAGAGAAGGTGATTCCTATCAATTTAAGAATTTAGAAAAAGTTTAGTAAATGTCTCTCACAAATTTTTCTAAGTTCTACAGAATTGCAGTGTGTATGCGCAAGATGTGCAAATGCTTAATGTAGCTTCCGCTAGATGGCAGTGAATCGGTGTTACCAACTTTTGCAATAAATTCCCAAGTGTTTATATTAAATGGATATACACCAAGCTCCCTCTTCCTAACCTAACAAAATAAATTACATATACAGTAAAACCTGTCTATGAAGGAACATGACTGTTCCTTAAATATATTTCTGTCTTCGCAGTTTTCCTTCTTATGAAGGGTTCCCAAATTACACGCTTGAATTTTCTCACGCAGTGTAAGGGTTTTACATGCACGCTTTAAAGACATAACGTATTGACTGAAATACACACAAAATAGTGTATGTAACACAGCTCAGTTTGCACGGTAATACAAAACAACTTTAATACACAAAGGAAGAAGGAACTCAATTACAGGAACACTGAAGAGTTTCCCAACTCCCTCGCAGGTAACGTAAGCAGGCAAGGAAAATTGAGGGATTCCCCGCTGTCACACATAAGGAAGGGTATCCCCGCAATACAATGGCAACACAAGAAGGCACAACGATATAATGCAGAAAGCATCATATGCAGAATTTTCACTTGTGGTCATTAATATTGTAATTAGAACTTGCTTAAGAATAATTATCCGCCTTACTGAGGTAAAAATCAACTATTGGTACTTTAAAAACTACTCCGTTTCTGGCTTATACAGGACGATTTTACATATAAAATTGTACCGTTCTGGAGATATTTTTCTGTCATTACAGGTTTCCTTCTTATAAAGGTTCCGGCTAAGACAGGTTTTACTGTATATTATTTAATGAATTATAAACAAATCTTGTGTACACTACCTTGTCCCATCGGAACCTACAAAATTAAGTTATTTTCTTGAAATATGGTTTGGAATTAATTGCGAATGTTGATAACACCGATTTCACTGTAATCTAGCATAAATTACATTAAACATTCGGAACCTAACAAAATTAAGTTAATTTCTTGAAATATGGTTTGAAATTAATTGCAAATGTTGGTAACACCAATTTCACTGCCATCTAGCGGAGGTTACATTAAACATTTGTACATGCACACTGCATTTCTGTAGAACTTCATTCACAATTTGCATAAATATTTAAAAAGTATTGGAAGAAATGTTTAAAGAATCATTGCAAAATGTTTAAAATAGTAAAAAACATTATTAGAAATGGTAAAATTGTGTAGTGCAACAGTGGTATAAGACTGCTGTATGGAAAATCATAGAGAGACACTTTCTAAACTTGAGCCAACAATTCAGTCATTAAAATATTATTCAGGATACGATTTACAAGTTTGTACCAGTTCAGTAACTGAAAGTCTAGCTAATGGTTCTTGTTGCCGTTGATTTTCATTACTTGATGCATTGTTTTGCACACACAGTTCTTGAATTTGAGCTTTAATAGATTTAGAATCAGTTCTCTGTTCATTCACTCGTCTCAATTGTTCCAGTGCTTCATCATAGGTTGGCAGTCCTGACACTATGGTGTAACTTGGCAGCGATTCAACCTCTCCTGCAGGAGAGCCACCAGCTTCTGCGTTTTGAGCGCGAGATTCCAAAACTGAAACAAACATATCATCATTTTAATTTATTGCATAGACATGAATATTGTACTCAAATCACCTGTTAATAATTAAATAACAATACAATATCTTCTTGTAAGTCAATTTTTCCCTTAACAGAGATTTTAGGCGCTCTCCCCCTACAGGGAAGAATTTGAACCATACTAATTTAGTTACACTTGTTTTCGTATAGATGTCATTTGAGTGGTCCGAGGTCAGCGTTCTGTCTCATACTGACATCTAGGAAACGAACGTGCTAGGACAGGAAAATTATGTAAATTTTGCTTAGAGGCCTTTTCATTCAGGCTTAAGGATCTTTTACGAGCCTAAAAATCTACTCGGGACCCACGGCTTAAAGTTCCTCTCGGAGGACTTGCTCCTTGGATTTTTCCATCCTAAAAAAATCCATCGACCCTGGCCGGGTTTGAACCTGCGACCCTCGGGACCAGAGGCAAGGAGCATAACCACTAGTCCACCGCGGCCGATTAATAACAATACAATAGAAAATTCTAATAATATATTTAATTTTCATTTGTCGGACTGATGGCAGTTTCACCAATCTTAGTCAAGTCAATTGACTATGTTCAATCTCAATGTGAATCATCAAAAAGCAAATTTTTATTTTACTAATTCAAGTCAGAGTGAAAGAACTCAGGAATGTCAAGAATGAGGAAGTAGAAAATCTGCAGTAGCAGCCCATACATGGTCACAAAAACATTATCGAAAGAAAGGTTAAATTACACTGGTCAACATGATTTTTGTCTCATGAGAACCAATAGTTGGATTTAATGCAGTTTTTTTATCGTGTTTTCAAATATGTATTCGGAATTTCTCCATCACCCACAGGTTTTTTATTTCAATTTCAATTAATGTATTTAAATAATTATTTTTTAATAAACATTTTTTCGTTCATTTGTCCATTGTAAAATAAAACCAAATGAGGTAACTCACGAGATTTCAGCTATGGAAAAGAGATATCAAGGCAAATGGAATCCTAATATGCTGGCCGGTTATTGTTGGACCATCAACAGGGATGCTCCACAGGCGAAATATAGCAGAAAATCGTAATTTCTTACTTTCTAGGTGAGTCCGAATGTTCGAATATCGTGTAGTTACGAATGTAGAAAATGTTAAAGTGTCTGAAATTATAAATTCCTGTCTCTCGGAAACCTTGTGTGATGGAGAAAAACCTATAACTTATCATATTTGAATTGAGGAGAAAAAACACTATCAGAATCACATATTTTTCTTTCTGAGACAAAGAAAAAAGTTTATTTTTTGTTGATCAGTGTTATTAAAGCAAATAAAAATATCTTACATGGAAAAAAAAATCTACATTAAAAAAAATGAAAAGGAGAAATTAATGAATTTTGAAATTCCCGGGGAAAATTGTTTGATTTCGAGGTTCTTCAGTCTACCAACAGAGGGAGCAGGAGACGCGCCTGTAGTTCGCCAAACCAAACTATGTTTATCTAACATGAGATGAAGTGTAGGGCGATACGAATATGAATGAATGAGAAATGAAATGAATAGGTGGGCAGGGGAGTGGAGAGTGATGGTGGGTTTAAATTCGGGAAACAGCAGAACACCGAAAAAAAAAACCGGAAAAGTCCCGATGTGGTCCATCACCAATAGCTCTCCGGAATCGGCAGGATTCGGACCTGGGATTCTAGTCGGGGATTCTGTTATCAAGTAAAACGATTTTGACAAGAAAGAGAGACGAATTTTAAAGTGGACATACATTTAATACATTCACAACATCTTATATACTCAACCTAGGATTTAAAGAAAGATCAGGGCTTGCTTGGTTTAGGCTAGGGGCATGGAAATTTCTAAAAACTAGCAACGATCACGATACGCGAATATGTCCAATGTGCGGGAACTTTGAAGACGAGATACATATATAAGGAAAATGTGATTATTTAGAATATTGGAGACGTCAGTTATTACCGGAAAGATTTCAAAATTCAAATTGGGAAAGATTGGCATGCTACGGGTTAATGGTAAATCCAGAAAATTGGATAAACTTGGGTAAATTTCTGGACAAAACGCGGAAAATAAGAACAACACTCATTCATGAATAAATATATGTTATCAAAATGCAATACCATTAATTCTTAATAATTATACATTACTTAATTAATGTACAATGCTATTGCATTATTATGTAATTGTAATATGATTGTGTTTTCTTTATGTAATTGTAATGTTATTGCTTTTTTGTTGTTTATTTTTCTTTACACTAGTACCAATTATTACTTTATTGTAACGGACTGTCAACAGCACGTACGGCTTACTGCCCATGCGACCCATATTTGTAAATAATATTGTAAATATCTTACTTTTTGTCTAATAAAGTCCTACTACTACTTTACATTCACAACAAATATCCAAATACATTTATTGCAACGCGAAATATATAGGATTCACTATGGGCATTTTTCATAAGTAATGCCACGAGTGAATTTATCTAGAGAATTTGGAAATCAAGAGTGGCATTTGTTAGGACTATTTAACGAATAAAATTAAGCTGTTTACTAAAAAATAATTATTTGAATATAGTTACCGGCGTTTAAAAATATTTATATAATTAATGTAAACGGCGATGTTTGAAAAAAAATTAGAAATGTGAGGTTATGTATATTCACTGCAACTCGATCATATTATTTATTGCCAAATAGGATCGCAATATTGTAAGAATGCACTCTAGTGGAGAAATAATGAAACACATCAAACTATTATAATCAACATTAGGCCTATAGGTTAATCATTTATATTTTGAATAAACAACTCAGTAAAATCACTGAATCTATTCATTATTTGCTATATTCAATGTATTTGTTGGAGAAAAATAATGGTCTAACCTGTTCAGAATATTAAAAAGGAGGATCTTTCTTTATCACAAAAGCAGGAGCTGATAAAGAGAAATCATAAAGAGCGAGGTGAAACACGATTGTCATTGGTGCAAAACAGAATTCATTGAAACGTGATTGGTCATTGACAACCATTTGCGACATGAGTTAAATATTAATTTGATAAGAATCCGAGACTAAAAAAATAAGTTATTATATCTTTATTACATCAATAACCATTCCGCGTCGAGCATTTTATATTGCTTTTGTTGGCACTATGTGCTCTATAGTACTACAGGAAAGATTCATTTAGGGGAACGTATATTGTTTGTTGACGTATTTTACATTTGAAAGGGGAGTCGCGTTGACATTTTGGCTGTTGATGCGAGCCCACGGCAAAAAAGATTTAACCGTTTCTCGGTTAAAAGACAGAGAAACTGACATTACTTAAACCTGTCTAATGTGATTTTAAAGGAAATTTTCGAATTTCAGGCCGGTATTTAAGAACCAAATTTTTCGTGAAGAGCGACTCTCAGCCCGTCTCTCCCTGGTTAATTATGTGGGTCATGCAGAACCTACTCTAACTGGCTTACTCTATTCAACATCATGTGCTAACAAGATATTTATTTTAAAAAGTTTCCGAGAACAATGTTTGTTGTTTTCAAATGCTGGGCTTTGGCAACGAAGCCATTAGCGTTCTTGCTCTCCAATATTTCTCTATGGTGGATCGAACAGGTAATACTTCACAGGTTTGTAGATGTTCTACATTCATTTCTTCCTCTTTGTTGCATAGAGGACAATTTGGATTCATGTAGATTCCTATTTTATATAAATGTTTGGCCAAATAGTCATGTTCTGTAAGCAGTCTAAATTTTGCTACTGTAGTTTTACGTGGAATTTCTGGAATAATATCTGGATTCTTTACTAAAAATATTCCATTTTTTTGTCTTTGGCTTTATTACATAGGTCTTGGTTTTGTTTGATTTTATATTTGTTTTTAATATTCTTTTTATGGATGTGAAAGGTAAGCTTTTAGTAGTATTCTGAATTAGATTGGAGTCTTTTTTGGCAAGAAAATCAGCAGTCTCATTTCCAGCAATTCCACAATGTGCAGGTATCCATTGCAATTGAATTCTTTTCTGTAGTTTTTGAATCATTTTGTAGCACTCTTTAATTTGTATTGACTTCATTTTGTGTGAATTTATTGCATATATTGCTGCCTTAGAATCAGAGAGTATGACAGCATTTTGAAATTTATTTATTCTGTATAGTAATTGTTGGAGTGAAATATGAATAGCCGTTACTTCCGCATCAAAATTTGTTGTGTGGTATCCTGCTGGTTGATAAAATGAAAATAATGCATATGTAATTCCTGATCCTGAGTTGTTATCAATAGTAGATCCATCTGTGTAGACATGTAACCATTCTTCTGGTGGATATTCCTTATTCACAGGTTCTAACGCTAGAGCTTTTAGTACAAGTGTGGGAGTTTCAGATTTTGTAACTGGTTCTTCTAGATTTAGCTGAATGTTAATTGGTTCAAAAGCAAGAGGGTTTTCTCTGATGAATACAAAAATCAATTATAACCATAAAACTATATTTCGTTTTTCCGGGAACAATTGAAAGATGAGAACTGAAGATGCAGATGGCATGGCCTAGAGAGCTTGGTTCTTGAATATCGGCGTTAAATCCGTTTCCATCCAATAGCTATGGATCTCCCGATTTATTTATTTTCTACCAAGGTAAATCAATGCACAACCGCGCCTTCTAATAGAGCGTTTTTAACCCTTAAATTGGCAAAACACAAATTTCTTCTATTAGTTATTTGAATGTTGCGGACCGCAGTGAAAACGGAATATTGTGTAACTTATTATTATGTATATTGCATAATTAGACACACATTTAAGTGGTTTCTTTTTGTTCGTTTTCTTCTGATTTATTAAAAATATTAAATTAATTAAATCAACTGATGTATCCAAAAGAATACATTAGGAATTTAAGGGTTAAGTCCAACTCGAATTGGCATCTGAACTATAATCTTGAGGTTACATTCAAAGAATTTAAAATAGGTAAACGTGATTGGCCTATACATTAGCATTGTAAGTTGAGCCAACTTAATTGAGACATTCGATGTCAAACTAAGTTTGAATTTTAATATTTTTTTCTAGTTGCATGTTGTATTTATCATAGTTCTCATCATATTAATTTTACAATTCCAAAGATCAAAAGCCAATAATGATTTCTGTCATTTGATCTCCTTTGCAATATTGCATAATCTGACAAATCCAACTTCTGTATCGGAAAAAAAATATACAAAATAACACACTATCTGTACATGATGAGTTGATAACGTAACAAGTCATTTCAAAGCAGTGAAATATACTGTCAAATATCTTGATGATCACGTCAAAAACAAACATCAACTGGACAGATTATTATCCGTTAATAAGTCAGATATGGACATTTTCATACTGCAACGAAATATAGTTTTATGGTTATAATTGATTTTTGTATTCATTTATCCTCACTACTGTGATTATATTATTTGCCATTTCACACTAATTCCATTTCTATACCACCTCAAGTTCATATAGCATAACCTTGCGATAGGAGCGCCTTATCTTTGAAGGTCAAATATGGAAATGCACTGTATAGGATATAAAACACAATGAGAACTAATGCAACCCACAGTCAGAAAAAAAAATACACATGCGTTAGTTAGGTTGGCATCGAATGTCTAAATTAGAGTATATTAAAATAAAATAAGTAAATAATAATAATAATGTTTTTATTATTGATTTCGTACATCTCAATGATGGATAAATCATATTTGAAGAGAAAAATTATACGCTCAGACCGGGACTTGAACCCGGGACCCTTGGCTCTCTAGACCAAGTGCTCTACCAACTGAGCTACCTGAGCAAGTACCGATCTAAACGCAAATCCTTCTCTATATACATTGTAATTCCCGTCCACCAAATGCTATTTGCGTTTAGATCGGTACTTGCTCAGGTAGCTCAGTTGGTAGAGCACTTGGTCTAGAGAGCCAAGGGTCCCGGGTTCAAGTCCCGGTCTGAGCGTATAATTTTTCTCTTCAAATATGATTTATCCATCATTGAGATGCACGAAATCAATAATAAAAACATGGAAAAAGCCGTACTGGCTGTAATGTATAATTCCCAAATATATCTTCTTAATAAAGGAGCCGCCATTTGCAAGATAGAAGCATGGCTTCATAGCATTTGGTGGACGGGAATTACAATGTATATAGAGAAGGATTTGCGTTTAGATCGGTACTTGCTCAGGTAGCTCAGTTGGTAGAGCACTTGGTCTAGAGAGCCAAGGGTCCCGGGTTCAAGTCCCGGTCTGAGCGTATAATTTTTCTCTTCAAATATGATTTATCCATCATTGAGATGCACGAAATCAATAATAAAAACATGGAAAAAGCCGTACTGGCTGTAATGTATAATTCCCAAATATATCTTCTTAATAAAGGAGCCGCCATTTGCAAGATAGAAGCATGGCTTCATAGCATTTGGTGGACGGGAATTACAATGTATATAGAGAAGGATTTGCGTTTAGATCGGTACTTGCTCAGGTAGCTCAGTTGGTAGAGCACTTGGTCTAGAGAGCCAAGGGTCCCGGGTTCAAGTCCCGGTCTGAGCGTATAATTTTTCTCTTCAAATATAATAATAATATAATAATAATAATAATAATAATAATAATAATAATAATAATAATAATAATAATAATAGTAATAAGACATTTGTAAATAAAATTATGTTGCCCAAAATTATGCTTTAACGAATGAAATTGTCTTCTTATTCTTCTTGTTTATTTCACGGGCCAAGCAAACCGTCGTTCTGTCCATTTTTACACAGGCCTTCCTACATTCCTTGATAATCTTGGCTTGTATTTAAATGCTGCTTTAGTAATCTTGTTACATACATTGTTTCTACATATCTAAACCATTTAAATGAAATAAAGTATTAAAATTTTTGATTTCAGCTACAAATCAAACATTGACATTTATGTTGTTAAATAATAATGTTTTATTTATTCTGGCAGAGTTAGGGCCATAAGGCCTTGTCTTCCACTCAACCAGCACAAATACAAATAAATAATTGACAAATATAGATATACACTATACTAATTATAAACAGTTAAGAATACGGTATATTAAATATTGCAAAGTAAATTTCTTGCACAAACAACATTTTATACGATAATAACAATAACAATACTTATGATAATAATAATAATAATAATAATAATAATAATAATAATAATAATAATAATAATAATAATAACAATAATAATAATAATAATATACATATGATAAATTATACGAGAAATACCAATTAATATATGCACCTTTCACTGGGTAATAATGAAGTCGAGGTTAGAGCAAATATAAATTTAGATTTCTTTTAAAAGATGCCAATGCCGGGCAGCCAAGTTATTATAGAGATTCGAAACATGGTCTCTTAATTTAAGGGAGGAGAAAAGATTACGACTAGGCTATTTGAGAATAAAGTTCTTAGAACATTTTTAGACCAACGAGAAATGGACAGGAGAATGGAGAACGGTGAGCTACGTGATATTTATCGGAAACTGATATAATCATCATCATCATCATCATCTGCCTTTCAAGTATTACGCTCAGTGGCCCGTTACGGTCTCCCGCCATCTCCGAAAAGGTCGACCCACAGATCTTCTGCCTCGAGGAATGTAGTGAAGAATTTGTTTTGGTATTCTGTGACGATCCATGCGCTGAATATGGGTTACAAAAGAGTAGTGAAGTGCATTCAATAACCTCTCCTACTTAAATCCCAACCTCACCTTCACGTGGTGCAACCTGTTTATAACAAACGAGGCTCTGGGGACCGAGTCACAGCGGTATAACTGTTACATCAGGATTAGAGTAAATGCTAATCCTCCTTCATGCCTGTCCAGAGGCTTTAGGTGGCAGCCCCACCACTGGACTTACTACTTTTCGGCTAGCAACCGACTGGTAGGAAATCAACTTGCTTTCAAGTCTCCAAAGATTCAAAACCGGAAGGATAAACTGATATAATAAGAAGTGTTAAGTCTCATATATTGCATTAAGCAGGATATGTGGCTCGAATGGGGAATGAAAGAGGGACATGGGAGCTTCTTGTGCGAAAACCAGAGAGGAGCGCCCAGTAGGCAGGCCATGAATGGGGGTGGGACAATAACATTAACCATGATTTAAGGGAAGTCACGCCGTACCGTAGTGGTTAAGGCACTGTTCTATAAGCCGGAAGGTCGAGGGTTCGAGTTCCGGTGGGGTCAAGATTTTTAAACTGATCCAAACCCTCTGGCGGCATTATAACCCTGAGGTCGACTCTGTCTCTAACGAAAATGAGTACCAGACGCTTGTTCTGGGGGTAAAGGCGGCCTTCACGCAAGAGTGATATCAATTGCTGATTGTCCAGAAAAAGTGGGAGCCTTAACCTCCTACTATCCCAACGGTCTTCAGAACACTAGGCTCATGGTAGGTATGTAATAATAGCTTTATTTTACCTGGCAGAGTTAAGGCCTTAAGACCTTGTCTGCTACTCAACCAGGTTTTAAAAAATACAAAAAAATAGTCTTGCATCTAAATTACAATAACATAAACGATTACATGTTATAAATACAATACAATTAATATTTATAATGTATTTTGATTTACTCTAGATTTAACGAATTAAATGTATAATGTGTACAAGATATATAAAAAATGAGAACAATTATTAATTATATAGAATAAATGTAAATAAATAGAGAAAAAAGTATTATTAGACAATAGGTAACTGTATAAGCGTGACTTAAAAGTGTCAAGTGATTACTATATATATATATATCGCCTGGTAGCGTAAGTGGTAGCGCACTGAGATATCAACTGAGAGGTCCGGGTTCGAATCCCGTCCAGGCATTTATTTTTCTTATCATGTCATATATATATATATATCTTCTTCTTCTTCTACTACAAGGTTTAGGCTATGAAGCCTGTTCCGGCGAAGTTAAAAGTGGAGTTCATCTTCTACGTGGTCGGCCAACATCTCTTGTTCCTCTGGGATTATACAGGAAGGTTCTTTTTGGTATTCTTTCGTTGTTCATTCTCATTAAGTGTTCTGTCCATTTCTTATTATTTTCTCTGATTTTATCTTCAATTTTATATATATTTAATTCTTCTCGTATAGTTTCATTCCTTATTCTATCCGCTCTTGTGCATCCTTTCACATTACGTAAAAACAGCATTTCCGCAGTCTGTATCCTGCTTTTAACCCTTGATTTCATTATCCAATTTTCACTTCCATACAACAATATATATATGTATATATATATCCCAGAAAACTTGGATGGAAGGGGTACAAGCAGCTATGAACATCAGAGGAATGGAGGAAGATCAATGGATGGACAGAGAGGAATGGCGTTTGGTTTCCGGAAGACGGCGGCAGCTGCCATGATACCGGATGATGATGATATATATATATATAGTTTTATTTTACCTGGCAGAGTTAAGGCCCTAAGACCTTGTCTGCCACTCAACCAGGTTTTAAAAAATACAAAAAAAAATAGTCTTACATCTAAATTACAATAAACATAAACGATTACATGTTATATATACAATAGAATTAATATTTATAATGTATTTCGATTTACTCTAATTTTAACGAATTAAATATACAATATCTACAAGATATATATATGTATATATAAACGAGAAAAAATTATTAATGACAGTATAAATTTAAATAAACAGAGAAAAATTAATTATTTGACAACAGGTAACTGTATAAGCATGACTTAAAAGTGCCAAGAGCGCGGCAACTCCTGATATCTTGAGGAAGAAAATTCCAGGAGCGGGCAGAGGCTACTGTGAAGGAAGTAGAATAAGAGGAAGTGCTATGAAGAGGAATTGGCAGGACCATGAACCTACGGTTTCGATAGTGCCAGATAGTTAGTTAGTAAAAAGGACACTGAAGTAATACATTCTATATTAACAAAACATGGAATCTTTAGAAAACAAAATTTCTGATTATAAGTCAAGATGGATGCAACATGTTCATCGAATGGAAGATCACAGAATACCCAAACAAATGTTAAGATATCAACCTGCAGAAGAAGAAGACCAGGACGTCCACTCAAAAGACTTTTGGATGGTGATTCTCTTGAGGCCGAAACAGGTCAACAAATGGCCTAAATTCGTGAATGTACTATGATGATGATGATATTAACAAAATAATTAATTCAGCCTTCCTTTCTGAATATAGCCTACATTTGCGTATCCCCACTACACTGTGAGAATGATACTCATTTACATGGCCAACCGCTTCATTGATAGGTTATGAATAGAAAGTCCTGACCATTCTTATATGTATGCACTGCACATAGGAGTTTTTCAAAGGTTTCCGTAACAAAATAGAATATAATTGCAGAAGGTAGGAAATTGGTTTTAAGTTTATTGAATGATTACTTTCACTTCCGTTACTTTGATAATAAAAGAAGTGAATATTGTTCGAATTACTAGGTCATAGCCATGGTTATATCAAGGCCGTCTGTCCTCATGAACTGATTTCAACTGTTTATGATGTAATGTTGTCTAATGCAAGGCAAGGCTGAGGACAAACGTCTTAAATGACTCAATATGTTAATATCAGAATTAATCAGCGACAAAAATATTTCTGAAACTATGTATTACTATGAATTTAATATTATAATATTAATGGGCCATGAATAGATCAGACAGAAGATTACTAGAAACATCAGAGATGAAGTTCCTCAGATACGTTGCAGGATATACTCTAAGAGACCACATTCCTAGTGAAACAATTAGACAAGAACTCAACAATTTTTAATCTAAATGAAAAAAAATTCAAAACTTCTTCTTGTTCTTCTTCCTTTCCAGGATTAGGTCAATGCAACCTGTTCCAGTCTCAAGTCCATCGTTTCCTTGGCCGTCCCAAAGATATGTTTCCATGTGGTTTGTAGGTGTTGATCTTTTTGGGTAATCTTGTATTGTCCATTCTGTCTAAATGTTCTTTCCATTGGTATTTTGCTTTTCTAGTTTATCGACTATTGAAAATATCTCCAGTTTTCTTATTGATTCATTGTGTAATCTATCCATGCGTGTACATCCTTTTACGGATCTTAAAAATTTCATTTCAGTGGCTTGAATGTGTGAGATATCTTTTTTGTAAGTACCCAAGATTCAGATCCATATAAAAGAACAGGAACAGCCATAATTTTATAAAACCTAAGCTGTGTTTCTCTTCGAGTCTTTCGGAGAGTTCTTCTTATGGTGCCACACATCATTTGTTATCGGTTTAATTTATTATGTATATCCCAATCGTAGCTATATGTTATATCTGAACCAAAATAGTTAAAGTGTGCTATCTGTTCTATTATTTCATTATTGATCACTATTTTTGCTCTGACTGGCACTTTGCCCTGAAAAGCCATAATTTTAGTTTTTGAAGTTGAGACTTCGAGATTATAATAGAGCCGGTAATTGATTCAACATGTAAATGGCTCTTTGTAAATCATCCTCTGACTTCTGTATAATTACCAGATCGTCTGCATACATTAAAATATTCATATACATTTCCTTATTAATTTGTATTCCTATTGGACTTAATTTTTTTCCATTTTCGTATAACCTCGTCAAAATATATATTAAACAATATAGATGATAATGTACACCCTTGTCGAATTCAAAACTATAAACAAAAATTGCATGAACATATTTTAAGAATGGACTCTCCTAGGCTAACAAAGAAGCACTGCTGTACCAACCTCACGGCTATAGAGATGTGGGACGTCCTAGACGACGATGGGAAGATGAATTCTGAGAGCGGAACAGGCCGACGGCCTACCATGAAGAAGAAGATGATGATGGTGGTGCTTTGACAAGAACATTATTTTTCCCAACTGTGTTTGACCGAATAAAGTGCAAATACGTAGAACCAAATTTTGTATTAATACAATTTATGACTGTACACTGTAAATTTGGGCATTATTTGGAACGATTTAAAACAGATGCAGATACCTATATTTGCAAGAACTCCTGCCAGACTATCTCTCATCTGTTATTTGAGTGCCCCGCATTTCATTCCAAAAGACTTGAATTTTCCATAGCTGAAATCTCCTGATGAAAGTGTTCCCCGTTTTATTTTACAATGGACAAATGGGCGAATAAACGTTTATTAAAAAAATAATTATTTAAATCCATTAATTAAAATTGAAATAAAAGAAATTTGGGTGATGGAGAAATTCCGAATACATATTTGAAAACACGATAAAAACTGCATTAAGTACAACTATTGGTACTCATGAGACAAAAATCATGTTGACCAGTGTTATTAGACTGGTTTACGAAATGTCTTTCTCTATTATAGACAAATAAACATTAGACTCCTTTTACAATGTATGGTTTTGAATTTAAGGAACGGCAAAAAATCTTACGTCCACATATTTACTTTGTGTATAATTGTATTGGCAAAGTGTTTACTTCATTCCTTTGTTTACTGAAGTTAATACGAAAATAGCCAAAAAAAAGTTATTTACACCATTATTCAGATATTCAAACAGCGTTCATAAACTCAAGAATGTTCTTCAAGGTCAAAATACACGATTTATAAATTGTACGGTAACAATTCAAATGATGTTTGTAAGGTTAGGTAAACAAACATTTATGAAATTATTTACTTTTGTAAAACCTAATAGGCATACTTTTTATAAAGTTTACTATGACTATTTAACTCATGTCCCAAATGGCAGTCACTGACAAATCGCATTTCAATGAATTTTGGTTTACAACCAATCACAGTCTTTTTCACCTCGATTTTATCACTTTTATTTTATCAACTGGCTCCCAGATTGTATATATAGTGCACGAATGTAACCAGATAGTGCTTGCGGGATATAACACAAAAACATTTGTAGCAATTGATTATACCACAACGAAAAAAAAATCACTGTTTGCACTTTATTAAACGTATTATTTTGGAGGCATTTACGTCCCAGAAAAATATAATTGACATATTTACATCGTAGGGCATCAGAAATTTATTAATATGTTGGTTATAAACAGTTTGATGTGTTTCACCTTTTCTCCACTAGGGTGCATTCTTACAATATTGCGATTCTATTTGGCAATAAATAATATGATCTGGTTGCAGTGATTAACAAATTAAATATAATGTTTCTCATTTGTTTTCAAACATCGCCGTTCACATTTAATATATACATATTTTAAATAACTATATTTAAGTAATGATTTGTGAGTAAACATCTTAATTTTATTCGTTAAATAGTCCTAACAAATGCCACTCTTGATATCTAAATTCTCTAGACTGACTTCGTGAGTCGTGAATTTATCGATAATTTGGAAATCACTCGTGGCATTACTTATGATTATTTTTTTAATTTATTGATAAAAATTTTGTTCCTCTTCTTTTTCATGGATGCTTGAAATGTTAAGATATCAACCTGCAGGAAGAAGAAGACCAGGACGTCCACTCAAAAGACTTCTGGATGGTGTTTCTCTTGAGGCCGAAACAGGTCAACAAATGGCCTAAATTCGTGAATGTACTATGATGATGATGAAATTTTGTTTGCTATTAATGTAATATTCAAATTTTATATGTAGAAAGATTTCATTTTGTAACGATTTAATTAAATGTTTTATTATAAGCATTTTAATTGTCGTCGGAACGGTGAATCCATGCCAAAAAGAAAAACACAAAACCGCATTACTTAAACCGATATACTTTTTTACAAATCAATAATTGAAATATGAGACCTCCCCGCACATATGTTGCTTATAAATTCCAGGTATTATAACCTCACTATGATGGTTGTCCGTTTATATAAAAGCGGGTGCCGCGCGACAATGATTAACATAGCGGCGGTAATCGGCATCTTTATATTTAAGTATATATAACAGCTGCGTGAAAACAAAGCGAGCCATTGGACAACCATCATTGCATACCGAAACGTACCTTGAAATTTCTCCCAGAGAAGCGTTGTGATGTACAAAGACCGTGTCCAAAAAATCATCTGCCGTTTTTAACTGCAAGACACAGAAATCGAAGCCAGAATCCAGCAAAGGCAACGCACTATACATCTCTGCATGAGTTAAAAGAGGAGTGGAAGGAGGAGAGACGCAGCGCGGTCGGCGGTTAGTGAAGGTTATCCAGTCTGCCAATAAAAGAGTTGTATTACTTCCCTATAGTTTAAATTAGAGATTTGGCGCTGAATTTTAGTGCCTTCCAGTTAAAAACGGCAGATACATTTTTGACACGTGCTTTGTACATTACAATAATTTCGGAAGAAGTTTCAAGGTAGATTTCGTGATGCAATGGTTGGCAAATCCCTTACAAGGAACTTTTTTCATACACAAAAATATGTGGTTCTGATATTATTTTTTCTCCTGAATTCAAATGCGATATCGGTTTTTTCTCCAAAGTATCCAAGAGACAGGTATTTATAATTTGAAACATTTAAATATTTGGCACAGGGGTCCTCATCTAGGGGATATGTGGGTGGCGACCACAAGGTGCCCAAGCTGTGCAAAACATTTCTTCCACTTACTTGTGTTTTGCACTCTTTTAACTTTACTATCTAACCTCTCTTGGTTAACTCTTGTTTTTTCGACCCCGACGCTATTAGGGCATCCGAGGGCTAGGGAGTCTTTCCTTTCTTCCATTTCTTCTTTCCTTTATTTTCTTTTCTTCTCCAGAAAAGCCTGACCAGAGGCTACAAGATGGCAGCCCCATCACTGGTCTTGCCTTCCTTTGGCCAGCAACCAATCGAAGGGACTATTATTATGCTTTCAAGTCTTATACGAGATTTTCCCTCAAACGCTGGAGGGAAAATTTTCTATAGGATCGTAACAGGCCTTGGCCTAATACTTGGAAGGAAGAAGAAGAAGAAATATTTGGCACATTCTTAACTACTCAATGTTCAAATATTCCGACACACCTAAAAAGTAAGAAGTGTTCATTTTCTGCTATTTTGCGCCTGTCAAGCATCCCTCTCGATGATCCAATAATAATCGGCCAGCATATTAGGATTCCATTTGTCTTCATACCTCTTTTCCATAGCTGAAACCTGACGAAAGTGTTTCCCGTGCACATAGCTCATTGTGTCTATATTTTCCGGGAAGAAATCTAGCACTAGGAGCAAATGCAGGAAGTATACTTTTAAGGACATATTGCAATCCAAATTTTTATAAGTTGTTATAAGATTGTTGACAATATGAAGGACGTTTTCCGCTTTTCGATTTCCCAAAAAAGCGGAATATATATATATATATATATATATATATATATATATATATATATATGATATGAAAAGAAAAGAAAAAATAATGCTTGAGTCGGGATTTGAACTCGAGTTCTTTTCATATCATATTTGCCTTCATTGCCAAATGTCAAAAATATATTTATAATATCTATATATATATATATATATATATATATATATATTTAATCAATTATCTTTTTGGATAAATATATTTGAAGACCTTGAAATTATAAAGGAAACAAACAACACCTCACTTCTTAATGAGAACGCACCCCAGTCAAACCCATTATACGAGATCGTCAAAAACAAGTCAGTTGCTGCTACAAACAGTTGGAGTATACATCACCGTACACAACAACAAATAACGGAAACTCAACCTGCAGAAGATGGAAGGTAACTTCCGAAAGCGCTCCAGTTAATTTTATATGCAATATATTAACAAAGTCGAGGACGACGGTACCTACCAACAGGTACAATTTAATTTTTAACTTTCATCATATATTTAATGCTTCCCAAGCTCTTAACTCCATCGGGTACAATAAATAAATAAATAAATAAATAAATAAATAAATAAATAAATAAATAAATAAAAAGTTGCTTTCTCAGTGGATTCAATAGTTTCTCAAACTTTTCATCATGCATTAGCGATCGTATTTGTTGACCCGTTCTTTAATTTTTGCTTCACTAATTTTATAGTGTAAAAGTTGTAAGTTGGCATGATTTCTGCTATCCTTGTCTAGATAACTGTTCTTCCACCTTTCGCTAGACGTCTGACTGACATGTGTACTATATAATGGACTACCTGTAAAAAATAATTCTTAGGAGGAATGCTATAGAAAAACTCCACCCCCATTTTCGCCCACCCACAGTCCACTTGTGTTCACGTAATTTTTGTCAGTGGCGCGACTGTTTCAGAGTTGAGTTCTGTTTGTCAGGTTGTGTGAGATATTATCTTAGTATAAAATTAATCTTTAGAAGAAGGGGGCATGCCCCCACTGATCTAGTTTCACTGCAGGGAGTGTTTGCCCTACCGCTCGTCACCGTGTGAAGCGCTATGCGTATTAGGAGTGAGAAAGAAGATGGTTGAGAGTAGTACCTCTCTTTATTTTAAAATTATATACTAGGACACTTTAGACCCTCACGGACTAACTCTTAAAAATCTGTTTTTTAAGTATATAAAAGCAGGAGGATTTGTCCATGGATTTGACAAAATTGCTTAAGTAATATAGTTTTATATGGAACAGAGGTGAGATATTTATTTTTTACGATTACACAATTCGTCAGGTTGTCAATTTTTTAGAGTTCAGAATTAATTAATTATTCCTATTTCAGTCATTCTTTTATAATGTAGTGATTTTTCGGTCCCTACATACTATCCCAGCGAACATAAAGAACAAAGTAGAGAATGTTAGTATATCCAAGCCTGCCGGAAGAAGAAGGAGAAAATAAGTGGCAATTGACCTTTCAAAATCACCCAACAAATAAACTTGTAGACCTTTTATCTCTCGGATAAAGGAACACATGAGAGAGAAATATTAACAGGAACTTTAGAATATTCAAAATATGCTAACCCACAATATTCAAATTTAATCATTGTTTCGATCCAAATTTTGAAATTTTACATGTTTGTGATAAGGGTAAGTAGTTGGACCTTAAGGAGGCTTTAGAAGTGAATAAATTGAAAAGTAGTAATAAACTGTTAAATTCTCAACTTGATTTCAATGAATCCCCTTTGTTAAATTAAAAAAATTAAATAAATTATTGTTGTATTGTTGCTTAGATCAGTTGATATGTACTGTAATAAACACAATTCATAATTTGTTAACGTGTCTGAAGAAGGTACAGTGTACCGAAACAGCTGTCACTGAATTATATCTTAATAAATATGAAAATCAAATAAAACTAAGTTTTATTTTTATTTAATTAACAAATATGTTATTCATACACTGCATATTGAAGATTTTTCAATATAAAGTTCATCATCATCCTTCACGAATTAGGTCCTTGCCTATTTCGATCTCACATCTGTTCAGCCCAGCGCTTTCTTGATCTTCCCACTGATATTAAGTCCTCCAGGATTATACATCAGTGCCATATTTGGTATCCTATCCTCTGCCATTCTTTGCAGATGTTCTATCCAATTGTTCCTGTGTTCTTCAATTTGTTGAAGAAGTGATTGTACTTTTAGTTCTCTCTAATATTCTCATTTCTAATATGTTCTTCTGTTCTACAACTTTTCACAGCCCGTAGAAATCTCATTTCCTCTGCCTGAATTTTACTTTTTTTCTTTTTTTTCTTTAGGACCCAGGCCTCACTTCCATACATCACCAATGACAGTGACATCGTTGAATAAAATCTTAGCTGCGTTCCCTTTCTTACTTTGTTCGTCTGATTGTTCCATAAATATGTTGAAATTTCTGCATTTTCAATATAAAGTTAAAGTTTTAATAGTTTTCTTTCATAGTAGCTGAGTAAAACACACTATTGAGTAACACTAAAAAATTGGGACTGGAAATAATATCAATAAAACTAAATATATGGTCACACGCAGAAATACATTATATAATGGAAATGGACAGCTAATGACAAAAGAGGGAAATTTTGAGGAAGTGTCTGAATTCAAATACCTAGGAACAATAATCACAAATAGGAATGAGATGCACAAAGAAATTAAATATAGGCTCAATTCTGGAAATGCGTGCTATTATGCATTACAGAGACTCTTGATGTACCAACTCCTTTCAAAAAACGTTAAACTGAAAATATATAAAACTATTATTCTACCAGTTACATTATATGGTTGCGAAGCATTGACTCTTACTTTAAGGGAGGAAATGAGATTACGAGTTTTTGAGAATAAAGTACTTAGGGAAATTTTTGAACCAAAGAGAGATGAACAGACAGGTGAATGGAGAAGACTACATAACAATGAACTACATGGTCTTTATAGGAAGCCAGATATAATAAGAACAGTTAAGTCTCGTAGACTGCGATGGACAGGACATGTTGCATGTATGGGAAATGAAAGACTTGCATGGAAGCTTCTTGTAGGAAAGCCAGAGGAAAAACGCCCAGTTGGTAGACCAAGAATGAGGTGGGAGAATAACATTAACTATGATTTGAGAGAAGTAGATTATATAGGGATTGATTGGAAAGCATTAGCTCAGGGATGTATGGAGAGCTTATGCCCGTGCGGCCATGAACCTACGGGTTCGATAGTGCCAGTGAGTAAGTAAGTAAGTAGCTGAGTAAAAAAAAGTTTATTTAAAAAAACTGTAGGTGATTGAGAAATTCCGAATACATATTTGAAAGCATGATAAAGCAAACTGCATTAGGTACAACTACTGGTACTCATGAGACAAAAATCATGTTAGGAAGTGTTATCTTTCCATTCGACATCATAAACGGCTTCAAAAATGAATGTAGAATTAGTTTCTTGACAGATTTATAGCAGCTCCATGTACTATTAAAAGGTAACGCCAATAAATTAAGTAACGCAATCAGCATTTTAGTGGTCTATGAATCATTACCAACATAGAACAATGCATTTTGTAATATAATATTTAAAATAACTAGAAAGATAATTGTTTGCACCTGAGCCAGAATTTGAACCGAAGATATCTAGCTTTAAACGCTAACGCTCTATTGTTGAGCTATTTAGACATACTTGCCGGAGAAAGCACAAATTCTCCTATTTAATCTCTAATTTCTGGTAAATAGCGAAGAGTTCGCAAGACTTAACGGGAGTGATTCTTTCTGCGAGAAGCCATTATGATGGAGTTTCGCTGAAAATCAAATAAATACGAACTTTATATGGAATTTAATGTTTCCAGAGATGCCGTCAATAGGTAACTAGAGAGAGTAATTATTGCATCTAGGAAGCCAGATATAATAAGAAATTCTCAACTTGATTTGAATGAATCCCCTTTGTTAAATTAAAAAAATTAAATAAATATTGTTGTATTATTGCTTAGATCAGTTGGAACACAATTAATAATTTGTTAACATGTCTGAAGAAGGTACAGTGTACCGAAACAGCTGTCACTGAATTATATAATAAATATGAAAATCAAATAAAACTACGTTTTATTTTTATTTAATTAATAAATATGGATTTTCATAAGTAAACACCAGCTCAATTGATTATATAATAAGAACAGTTAGGTGTCGGAGACTGTGATGGACAGGACATGTGGCACGTATGGGGGATGGAAGCGGTGCATGGAAGTTTCTTTTTGCCATTTCATACACTAGTCTGGAGGGTGTGATCCTCGAGACGTACAGGGTTTTTTTTTAGGAACGATACCTTCATTTTTTTCTATGTCTTCCATGTTGCGCTCTAACATTGGATATAATTACGTTGATTAAATAATAATTCTACAAAAGTTTATTTAAAATATTCTCAAAATGAATATGTAATCTTGAAGTTAATGTACTATTTCAAGATAAAATAAAAATAAAGTAAATGTATAAAAAACATGCGTTAAAACAATTTTAATCATTGTATAAATTAATAGTTTTGTAGCCAGGCATTTGCAATATTTGCAACAATAGAATAAATGAAAATTGATAAAATCACTACTACCAATTGACAAAAAACAAACAGGCCTATATTATCGTAACAATTAGAAATACTGCCAAAGGTCAAAGGTGAATTGTCCTGCGATCTGCGTGAGGAACAGGTGGCGAGCAGCTCTTCGGCCACACTGCTGAAGTGGGCCCCGGGTTCCTAGACGTGGAGTCCATTAGCCTCGGAAAGTACATTTAAATAATTTATTTCTTATTAGTCTCATACTGAAATAAGTGTTGATGATAGATAGATCATCGGTTGATTAATGTCTTTGATATCTTCCGATTCCTAATAGCCAATTTTGTCGGTCCATCCAATCTCCTGGTTGTAGATGTTTCTCCTTCATGTATAAACATATTCCCTGACTCCAGGAGGTTTTAGGTGTTGATTATATTAAATTATTTACAGTAGTCGCTAATTGGGATTTCCGGATTTTTGATCTGGTCAAAAACCCTGATGGAACTGAAATTTAACCTCTGGGGTGAATTTCGGTGAAGTCCGGAGGGTCTAACTTAGCCAGATCGACTCTCCTCACCTCCAAGTTGGGGCCACTCGGGACCTTCTTAAGATCTTTTAAGATTTTAAGATGCAAAAGAGAGAGTGGGGTGTGGAAAGAAACGGGAAGCTACCACACCTATATATTCCTAGTAAAGCTGCAAACATGGCATGATGAGTCTTTCCACGGTAAAAGACTCCGGACGTAAGGTATCCCCCATTCGGATGTCCGGGAGGGGGATACTGCGGAAGGAAACATGAAAGAGTGGTAAATGCTGAGTTTGCAGTGGAAGACCTACTCTTGGGCAAAACACTATGCATGTATGTATGTCAATATAATTTTATGAATAATTTTCTTAATCCACTTTTTTTCTTCTAGGGCTCGGTCGCAGAGTACCAGGATTCGATCCCAGATCGGAACGAGTTCCTGGGTGAAGTTTTTGGGATTTTTTTCTAAACTGTAATACAAATGTTAGAAAATTTTAAGGTCAAATAGTCCCCAGACACCGTCTGACCATGATAATCATCCATGCATTCTGTCTTCTTTAGTATGAATGTATGAGTGAATGGTGTTCTTGTTTTAAATGATCATGTTTTCTCGGAGGTGGCCTTGGAAATGAACCTATAATACATAATTGGAGTCCCTTCGTGTCCTTGTATGGTCAGAAGAAGTAAGTATTATATATGATCCAGAGTTTAAAATGTTCTAGCCACGGGTCGAGTCCCTGAAAGCCCCGGATGACGTAGGCACGCAATGTTACATACAAACGGAGAGGTTAAACTAAGAAAAATAAAGGTCGAACTTTACCCATTAAGTTACTAATTAAATTTAAGTTTCGTTCGTAATTGTGTTGCTGAATGTTGCTTCTCTTTTGAGGATAACAGTACATAATGCACTATTCTTTGGCGATTTTATATGACTATAATACAGGGCTATTCAAAAAGAAGGAACAGACTTCAAACATTTATTTCTTCCGAACTACAAAAAAATATAAACACAATTCTAACATTCCTGGAAAGAGAAAAGTTCAAAATTCACTATTTTATGCATTCAACATGAGCACTATATGTTACACAATGTGTAATACCAAAACGGTGGCTCATTTCTTGCCGCACACGAATCAGCTGGTCTCTAGTTATCGAATTCACAGCTTCAACAATTCGATGTCGCAGATTTTCAAGAGTGTCAGGCATAGGGGGGGATAAAAACACGGTCTTTTACGTAACCCCAAAAATAAAAATCACACGGGGTTAGGTCTGGTGACCTGGGAGGCCACCGGCGATGAAGTTGATCTTCTGCTCCTCCTCTTCCAATCCAACAGCGCCAATGAAACTATGATCGCAACTTCAAGCAACAGCGCCAATGCGGCCATGATTGGAGCTTCAAACTTTTCTCTTTCTAGGAACGTTGGAATTGTGTTTCTATTTTTTTTGTAGTTTGGAATAAATAAATGTTTGAAGTCTGTTCCTTCTTTTTGAATAGCCCTATATACTAAAATTCTTCTTCTTCGGCTTTCCCCCATTTATAGGTTTGCCGTCTTCAGTTTCCATTTATCTCTATCATTCAAATCTCCCTCTTCCAAATTCCTATCATCCATTATAGTTCTGATGTTGGTTTTCCATTTCCATCTTGGTCTGCCACGTTTATTTCTTCCAGGGGGTGACCATTGGTATATATTTTTTGACCATCTTTCATTTTCCATTCTTTGTACATGGCCATACCATTTAAGCGTTTGATTTTCAATCCTCTTAACAACAGATGTGGTGACATTCATTTCTCTCCAAAGGAATTCATTTCTTAATTTATTCTGTCTTGTTTTGTTGGAGGCTTCTTCTAAAATAATCAAATTTAACTGTTCTAATTTCATTCTTTTGTAATTCCGTCAAAGACTTCCATATGACAAAATATTTTGTATTATGCTCTTATAAATTTTCATTTTAGTTTCCTTTGTAATATGTTTGTATTTTTTTTGTATTGTATTGTAAGCCTATGTTTTCCCTTTACAGAGATTTAGGCGCTCTCCCCCTACAGGGAAGAATTTGAACCATACTAATTTAGTTACACTTGTTTTCGTATAGATGTCATTTTGAGTGGTACGTGGTCAGCGTTCCGCCTCATACTGACATCTAGGAAACCAAGATAGTACTAGGACGGGAAAATCGGTAAATTTTGCTTAGAGGCCTCTTAATTCAGGCTTAAGGATTTTTTACGAGCCTGAAAATCTTCAGACTCGGGACCCACGGCTTAAAGTCCCTCCCGGAGGACTTGCTCCTTGGATTTTTCCGTCCTAAAAATCCATCGACCCCGGCCGGGTTTGAACCCGCGACCCTTGGGACCAGAGGCAAGGAGCATAACCACTAGTCCACCGCGGTCGACATATGTTTGTATGAGTATGAAAAAATGTATGACTTGCATAGGAAGGCAGTTGAATTCTATGAAATAGTTGTAAATCTTTCATACCAATAATGTTGCTTATGGAAATTGGAAGGGTTCAATGAAACCCCGTGCGTGTTGTGATAGTTACTTGGAATATGACATGTGATAAGTGACTTCGGACATTTTTACTTTTCGTTTTAATCTAATAGTGATAATTATTGTGAACAATTTTCTTGTATTTGTTTCCAATGTAAAACGAAACAGATAATCACTATCACGCAGACATCACGTACGTCCTGTTTACTAAACTACGTGTTGAAAAATAAATATTTACCCGATAACTTACCGTTAAAAATAAACAACTGTGCATTCATTATTTTATAGTTGTTTGAAAATTAAAGGAAAAGATTAGAATAATTCCTTGGACTTTTATAATGACTATTTAATTCATGCCACAAATGCTAGTCAATGACCAATCACGTTTCAATGAATGTTGTTTTACAACCAATAGCAGTCGTGTTTCACCTCGCTCTTTATCGATTTCTCTTTATCAGCTCCTGCTTTTGTGATAAAGAAAGCTCCTCCTTTTTAATGTTCTGAACAGGTCAAAGCATTATTTTTCTCCAACAAATACATTGAATATAGCAAATAATGAAAAGATTCCTTGATTTTACTGAGTTGTTTACTAAAAAAATAAATGAATAACCCGTAATGTTGATTATGATATATAGTTTGATGTTGTTTCATTATTTCTCCACTTGGGTGCACTCTTACAATATTGCGATCTTATTTGGCAATAAATAATATGATCAAGCAGCAGTGAATGAACATAACCTCACATTTCTGATTTGTTTTCAAACATCGCCGTTTACATTAAATATATAAATATTTTAAAATACTGTAAAGGGAAAACATGGGCTTACAAAAAAAATTCTATAGCATTCCTAAGATAATATTGCAGGAAAACGACAGTTTTAACATTTTTCGTTTGATGCACGTTTCGTTTACAATTATATTTTATAATAAATAATGTTGTCTCAAAATCGTATGTTTAATTAGATCTAGGGCTTTTTATAGGTCTAGTATATCGTACATGTCGCAATATGTGCTGTAATAAAAGACACTAGGCCTACATATGTTACACAATATGATATTTTAAATTAAATTTCTATGATTAGTATACTAGAGATCTATAGATCAGGGCAGGGCATGTGGCACGTATGGTGATGAAAGAGATGCATGGAAGCTACTTGTAGGAAAACGAGAGGGAAAACGCCCAGTTGGTAGACCAATAACGAGGTGGGAGAATAACATTATCCATGATTTGAGGTTAGTAGATTATACAGGGGATGATTGGAAAACATTGGCTCAGGAGAGAGATGTATGGAGAGCTGATGTCCGCGCGGCCATGAACCTATGAGTTCGATAGAGCTAGTGTGTTAGTTAAATGAATGAATAAAAATATGGACATAAAAGTCCACCGCTGTGGTCTCGAGGTAGCGTGCTGCCTTGTCACATAGCGGGCCCGGGTTCGATCCCCGGTCGGGGAAGTTTTTCTGGGTGAGGTTTTTATCGGGGTTTTTCCTCACCTGTAAGACAAATGTCAGGAAAACTTTAAGGTCCAAACGGTCCCCGAAATCATATGGCCATCATCATCATCATCATCCTTATCATTATGTACCTAGGCACAATACTAAACGATAATAATACTGTTGAAGAAGAGATCAAAACAAGAATATCGCAAGGGAATAAAGCATATTTTGCTAATTTCGATACATTCAAAAGCAAATTAATATAAAAAAATGTTAAATTCAAATTATATACAACAATAATAAGACCAATCATATGTTATGGAGCTGAAACCTGGGTACTAAATGAAGCAGATAAATTAAGACTATTAACGTTTGAGAGGAAAATATTTAGAAGAGTGCTAGGTCCAGTAAAGGAAAATGGAACTTGGAGGTTAAGAAGGAATATTATACCTCAAGAATAATAAAGAAAATGTAGTTAGTTTCATCAAATCCAAAAGATTACAATGGTTTGGACATACACTAAGAATGCCAAAAGGAAGATTGCCGAAAGATATTTTAAATTAGAAGCCTCAGGGAACAAGACCAAGAGAAAGACCCAAAGATCGATGGGAAGATGACGTAATTGAAGATTTAAGAGAGAGATGGAGATTTTTTATTTGAAATCTACTGCACAAGATAGGAAGAAATGGCGTAAACTAGTTGAGAAGGCCAAGACATTCCACTGGACGTCGTAGAGCCTGACGAAGAAGAAGAGGAAGATGGACATAGAAGAACCAACAATATATGTATATGCGAAAGGCAGTAAGTAGACTACGTAAATTTACTTATAAACATATACCTGCATTGTATAAATAGCCCATTTGTAATGCTGCCAATAATAATAATAAAAAAATATATGCTCATGGCCGAGATGTGCTATCCAAAACTTATGCAACTGATAGTCCTTGTAAAGCCAAGTTTCAATACATTCGTTTACATGTTAAAATATTATTTATATAACCTTGGAGTCCTGACAACTTGAAAATAAAGTTATGATGAATAATTTTCTTATAATTGTTACCTTTGTTAGATTTAAATCAAAATGTCACAGGAAATGTATTATTGTAGATCTTACCTAAGACATACTTATGGATAAAAAGCCCATAAACGCAATACAAAGTAATCAATTGAGTTGGTGTTTACTTGATGAAAATCCATATTTATTAATTAAATAAAAATAAAACGTAGTTTTATTTGATTTTCATATTTATTATATAATTCAGTGGCAGCTGTTTCGGTACACTGAACCTTCTTCAGACATGTTAACAAATTATGAATTGTGTTCCAACTGATCTAAGCAACAATACAACAATATTTATTTAAATTTTTTTAATTTAACAAAGGGGATTCATTGAAATCAAGTTGAGAATTTAACAGTTTTTTACTACTTTTAAATTTATTAATTTCTACAGCCTCCAAAAGATCTAACTTCTTACCCTTATCACAAATATGTAAAATTTCAAAATTCGGATTGAAACAATGATTAAATTGGAATAGGTGGTTAGCATTGTTTGGATCCAAATTTTGAAATTTTACATATTTGTGATAAGGGTAAGAAGTTAGATCTTTTGGAGGCTGTAGAAATTAATAAATTTAAAAGTAGTAAAAAACTGTTAAATTCTCAACTTGATTTCAATGAATCCCCTTTGTTAAATTAAAAAATTTAAATAAATATTGTTGTATTGTTGCTTAGATCAGTTGGAACACAATTCATAATTTGTTAACATGTCTGAAGAAGGTATAGTGTACCGAAACAGCTGTCACTGAATTATATAATAAATATGAAAATCAAATAAAACTACGTTTTATTTTTATTTAATTAACAATAACTTACAAAGTGCCTCAAATTGTTGTATACACTCTTTAAAACGATATTTCACAGCAACAAAATGACACAGAAGTACAACTTTTGTTGTGTATGATCCAGAAGACACTGGAAAAGCATAGCAATAAGTTAATCGTTCTTCATGTGTTTATAAACAAACATGTTGGTGAAATTATCATTCGATGAATGTAAATGGTGACTGAAATGTTATTGGAAAGTGGAGAATGTTGTTGAAGTTAATTAACTCTATGAGAATGAAAATTAGGTTTACTGCCAAAAAGACGGGGCTCCATCTCACTTTCATACCGTTGTGAGAAATTCTTCGAGCGCATATTTAATCAGAGATGGATAGGACGAAGAGGAAGTGCCACGGACTTCCCGCCTCGATCTCCCGATTTAACCCCTCTACACTTACACCTTTGGGGAACTATAAAGAACATGGAATATACGCCACAAAACCACAAACACTGGAGGAACTGAGAGATCAGATATTAAATATAAAATTGGCACCTGCTAAGTCAGTCGTCCTCAACTAAATTATTAAACTTCACCAAGTAGTTCCAATATGGAGGCCTTTCAAAAACAATGTTTCATCTTCTGCATTTTAACTGGTACTGATGGTGTTGTATAAGTTGTACAACGAGTTTAGGTCGGCGGGTGTGTTCTCATTGAATAGGTCTGCATTCTTTGCTTCTTTTAGAATCTATATCTTCAAGGATGCTGATCCTGTTGTTATTAAACTCTCTGTGTAGTACTGACATAGTATTATCGATTTTATCGAACTGATGACCCATTTCTAGTATGTGTTTGGCAAATGTTGATTTTTCTTCGTTATTATTGTATAGCTGGTTTAACTTGGCAGAGAGACAGAGAGAGAGACAGAGACAGAGAGACAGAGAGAGAGATAGAGAGAGAGAGAGAAAGAAAGAGAGAGAGAAAGAGAAAGAGAAAGAGAGAGAGAGAGAAAGAGAGAGAAAGAGAAAGAGAAAGAGAGAGAGAGAGAAAGAGAAAGAGAGAGAGTGATAGAGAGAGAGAGAGAGAGAGGAGATACAAGGGTAGATCGTTGACTGCTTTAATCCGATACAAAAGAAAGAACCCACCCTGTTGTCAGTTTTCCTCTTCCCCCTTTACCCTATTAACATTGATGAAGAAAATCCGACAACACTGGTGCGAGTGAGAGAGAGGTGTGTATAGTTGTCTCATTCTACAAATTTCTCGTAAAGTTAAACCAGAGAGACTATAATACTTATATATATATATATTATATATATATATATATATATATATATATTATTTTTTTTTTTTTTTTTGCCGAACACATACTAGAAAAGGCTCATCAGTTCGATAAAATCGATAATAATATGTCAGTACTAAACAGAGATTGTAACAGCAACAGGATCAGCATTCCTGAAGATATAGAAATTCTAAAAGAAGCAAAGAATACAGACTTACTCAACGAGAACACACCCGCAGACCTAAACCCATTGTACAACTTATACAACAACATCAGTATCAGTTAAAATGTAGAAGATGAAACATTGTTTTTGAAAGACCTCCATATTGGAACTATGCTGTAGCAGAAGGTGGATATTTTGAACTTGTACGGGCTTAAGGAAGTTTAAGGAATACAGAACAACAAAAAATGTATTTCTGTCTCATTTCGTTGCTGAGAAATAAAATTTCAAAGAGTGTATACATCAATTTGAGACTCTCCTCACATCCTTAAAGATAGTTCCCGAGTACAAACATTCATTTATACTTTCAATTTAATATTCTATTATTTTATAAAACGTATTTGGAAATACTATAATATAAACTTTACACCGTGTATCAGTCTTTTTTTACAGATGGCACGGAGTGTGGAAACATTGAATGGTTTTAGAATCAAAGCACAATGATGATAGATAGAATCCATTTAAATGAAACAATTTGTATTCAGCTATTAGATTTATGTCTTGTGAATCTTAATTTGCTTATATACAGTTTCAGAATATGTTGGAGACACTCCAATGACCTCTATCACACTATTCACTTCGCATCATTTCATTATTTACAATGTATAAAATTCGCACGACTTAATTTAAGTATCGTGGCATTTTATTTATCTTACTAGCTAATACTTGGCTTGCACTCCTAAACCTAAATAAATGCAATATGTGTTTTTATGTTTAGTTCTTCTTCTTCTTAATCATAATTTGTAGGATTTTCATCCTATTTATTTCCAAAATCACTCCTCGGAGGAAGACGTATTGGATCTTATTACATAACCTCAACGGTGCTTTAATATGAATTTCAAAAGTGTTAATTGTCTTGGAGGCGAAAAATCACCCGGGACAACTCTACAAAAAGTCTGCGACAACATATATTTACCGTTTACAGATAACTCACAATAACCATGTTTGTCTTTCAGCTCATTGATGCCAAGAAGATCGAGATAAGTAGATTCCCGGGCAACGCCGCGCAATCAACACGGGGTATCTAAAAACAGATTTAATTTATTTAGGCGTAGCAGCGCACTCCGCTAGTTTTGGGCCTATATTTTCAGTTTAATGTTTTTTGGAGAGAAGTTTGGACAAGCGTACTTTTACTGCGTAATAGCATGTTCCTAGGTATTTGAATTCAGCCATTTATTGAAAATTTCCTTCATTTGTCATTAACTGTCAATTTCCAATTTGTAACTAAAGATAAAACTATAATCTTTGTGATATAAGTTGCATGTAGTTGGACTTGTCTTTCTTGTCATACAAGGAAAACGTTTTTATTAAATGTGCGCATATTTGTAATTACGTATTTATATGTTACTAGTTGAGACCGGTAAGAATTTAATGACTGGATTTATGTTTTTAATAATACAGAAAAGCGCACGGATGTGCTTGTATCATATACATTGTACATGTTAAGTTTCTTTTTGCGCGATGGTGCGTTTTGTCGTACCAGTAATGGCGACCATTATTGAAAGTACATTTTGGGGTTGCCAACCTAAATAACTATACTATAATATTACATTTACACCCACGTGCGGGAAGTAAAACCACTGTCTTCTATGTATAATACGTGCAATGTATATACAGAAAATATCCAAAAGGCAGTGTCAATATACATTATACGAAACAAATCACTGCATTTTAAATTAACTGAACTTTATTTGAAACAATATAAAACAATAAATACGTACTTGCGGTCATCATCATCATCATCATCATCGTCCTTTCAAGTATTAGGGCCAGTGGCCAGTTACGGTCTCCCGCCATCTCCGAAAAGGTCGACCCACAGATCTTCTGCCTCGAGGAATGTAGTGAAGAATTTGTTTTGGTATTCTGTGACGATCCATGCGCTGAATATGGGCTAGCCAATTGTTTCTATATTCTTGGAGGTATTCAGATATAGGTACGATGTTTAACTCTCTGGCTATTGTTGAATTTCTTTGGTGGTCTAGAAGGCTATAACCTGCAGTTCGTCGCAGAAATTTCATCTCTGTGGCTGTAATATGACGATCATCCTGAGTTCTGATGGTCCAAGCTTCACTGCCATAACAGATTATGGGTCTAGCGAGAATTTTATAGATTTTCATTCTTGTGTGTCTCTGCACTTTTGATGGTTTAAAAACTTGGTTGATAATTCTTAAAGCTTTATTATAGTTTTGTATTTTAGAGGATATATCACATTCCTCATTATAAGTTAGATTATATCCTAAGTATTTAAATGAATTAACTTGCGGCCATGTTATCAATAATTGTTTTCAAGGCCTCCTGTCGTTTTAACTAATAAACATTGCCCACACTTAACGTTAGTCAATTGTTCATAATGAACGTAAATATTTCCAACAAACATGTTATTATTTTATTATTATTTATTATTTTGAAAACACCATCGCGAAAAAACTAATGTACAACGCACGTTTGTGAAGTGATTTACAGAATCTCGGAAATTAAAAACCGAGCGATAGCGAGGTTTTTAAACATTTTTCCTCGATTCTGTAAAAACCACTTCCTAACCTCGTATCGTAATATACTATTGCAGTAGACTGTTATTGATTTAGTCCTTTCTTTGCACCATTGGATGTGGTATTTTCCATAATCTTTGCCGCGCAGTTCACATACACATTACTGGTTGGATCATGGAATAGCTTGAGGGTGCGTATTAGATTAGATTAGATTAGATTAGATTTATTTAGCCTGGTGGAGTTAAGGCCATGTGGCCTTCTCTTCCACTCACCAGGACAAACATATATTACATTAGAATATAACAATCTGAATTAATTATGATAAATACCAATTAGATAGTATAACTGTCACAGGATTGATGATCGGGGCAAGAGGTACTATACCAGGATTCTTAGCTAAATTTTGGAATTCCTTAGATTTGGACAACATTCCCTCCAAGTCTCATTTATTAACCAAATCTTTTTAATTAATAACGAAAAAAATGATAAAAATCTTGCTATTCATATCTCTTCTCTCTCTTGGAGGCCTACCCCGCTTCTTAGGCTTCCACCCAAAATGCATGATTATCCAATCTATGCTATTTAACTGATGGGGTATATCTTTCTAAAATTGCCATCGCTGCCATTAGAGGATCAATTTCATTTTTAAGAAACCATCTTTACAACATCTCTACTTTATAGTATGTACACTTCAATTACGATTTGACATTTTTTAATGTATTTACAAAATGTATTTCATCAATTTCAAAAATTACTTGTCTGTATCACTTTGTCCTTGAGGCAATCCTCTAATTCTCTAAAGTTATGTATAATAAAAAAAATAAAAAATGCTACAAAAGAAATAAAAAAAAAATAGAGAAAAAACACACACAGCCTATACACGCGCGCGCTCACAGCCCCCCCTCCGGCCGTGCAGACATAAAATGCACTATCAGACTATTAAACTTATCGAGACTACTTATTATATGATATAATTGACAGTGTTACATGTTTTAACACAGTATGTTAAAAATATTCTGAATCACACTGAGCAACAAAAAATAAACTTTTTGTTTGTCTCAGAAAAAAAATGTGATTCTGATAGTACTTTTTCTCCTGAATTCAAATATAATATCGGTTTTTCTCCATCACGCAAGGAATTTATAATTTCAAACACTTTAATATTTTCTACATTCGTAACTACACAATATTCGAACATTCGGACTCACCTAGAAAGTAAGAAATGACGATTTTCTACTATAAGAGTATTTTGCCTGTGGAGCATCCCTCTTGATGGCCCAACAATAATCGGCCAGCATATTAGGATTCCATTTGCCTTGATATCTCTTTTCCCCATAACTGAAACCATTTGAGTTAGCTCATTTGGTTTTATTTTACAATGGACAAATGGACGAAAAAACGTTTATAAAAATTATTTAAATCCATTAATTGAAATTGAAATAAAAATAAATCGGCCGCGGTGGACTAGTGGTTATGCTCCTTGCCTCTGGTCCCGAGGGTCGCGGGTACAAACCCGGCCGGGGTCGATGGATTTTTTTAGGCTGGAAAAATCCAAGGAGCAAGTTCTCCGGGAGGGACTTTAAACCGTGGGTCGCGAGTCTGAAGATTTTCAGGCTCGTAAAAGATCCTTAAGCCTGAATGAAAAGGCCTCTAAGCAAAATTTACCGAATGTTCCCGTCCTAGTACTACCTTGGTTTCCTAGATGTCAGTATGAGATGGAACGCTCACCACGGACCACTCAAATGACATCTATACGAAAACAAGTAACTAAATTAGTATGGTTCAAATTCTTCCCTGTAGGGGGAGAGCGCCTAAATCTCTGTTAAGGGAAACATGGGCTTATTAAAAAAATCAAGGTTTCTCAAAAGAGCACTGTCAATTTCAAAATATACAAGAAATAGTTATGCCTATACAATAGCCCAGGAATCCTTCTTCATCGAAGATATCAGACACTGCTTCAGACTACCGGAAACGCAAGCATACAGAACCGTCATCGAGGAGAGACAGAACAAAGCCGCCGAGATACCGACAGAAATTATGGAAACAGACGCAATGAAAACAGAAACCTGGAAGCAACCGAACTTCGACACCTGTTCACACGTTTCGCAGCCCATGGATTTCATGGGAATATATGCCTGAACAACATGTACCATGAACCCAAGGAGGACTGCGTCTGTAAATTATGCAACAATCCATGTCCCAAATATCATCTAGTGAAGTGAAAAAACAGGACTCTACCACTAAACACTGTAATTAAAGACTGGTCAAAAGCTAAATTAAATTTTATGTACACATTGTGTTTAATAAAGTCAAATAATTTTTAAAAAATTTTAAAAATATGGGTGATGGAGCAATTCCGAATACATATTTGAAAACACGATAAAAACTGCATTAAGTACAACTATTGGTACTCATGAGACAAAAATCCTGTTGACCAGTGTTATGATTCTGTAAAACTCGTATCACATTTATGTGGTGCCTTAAAGAATTGTAGGAAGGAATTTTGAAATCTTGAATATTGTAATTAGTATTTAAGTTCGTGATTTAGAATTCGTTTCGTATTTAAAAATACTTGTGATTTTGTCAGCCATCTTGTTTAAATTCCAGTCGTCTGTGAGTGAGAATTATTCATTTGATTACATGCATGTGTCACACTTCTTTTTACACGCTTTATATTAGCTTGACCTGTGTCTATGTAACTGAATCTTTTAACGCGATTTTCACCCACTTAAAATCATTGGATCGACTTGAAACTTGCATACTTGTAAAAGACCCGTGACAATATAATACTTTCATATTTTGTTTCTAAAATCATGGCCAGAATCATCACAAAATAAAAACAAAGTGTCTTTGTATCTATGTAATGGAATTTTTGGAACACGATTTTTTCACCCATTTAGAAACATTGGATACACTTGAAACTTTGTATACTTGTAAAGAACCCGTGACAATATAATAATTTCATATTTGTTTTCTAAAATCCTGTCCAGAATCATCAGAAAATAAAAAAAACTGTCTTTGTATCTATGTAACGGAATTTTTGAACACTATTTTCACCCACTTAGAAACATTGGATCGACTTGAAATTTTCTGTACTTGTAAAGGACCCGTGACAATACAATAATTTCATATTTTATTTCTAGAATCCTGGCCAGAATTATCAGAAAATCAAAAAAATGAAAACTAGTAAAATAGGTTGCGGACTTGTCGACTTTTTAGTCAATCGTTGTAAGAGCTCAGTTGGTAGAGCGGTACACTCTAGTGGTATATAATTTCAGTAATCCATACGTCGCTGGTTCAAATCCGGCTGGGAGGTTTCTTTATTTAGAAGAGTATTAGTTTCAGCTCATACTACAATATAATCAAATTTAAAGATATTTACATTTTTATCTTATTCTGTAAAATATTAAAAATAAAAAATAAATAATAGTCTTAAAAAACTAAAACAACACGCTTTATTAGAAAACCGAACTAAAAAAAATGAAAAATAATTTTAATTTCCAACATGGTTGGGATAAATAATTTTACCATCAAAAGCGTGGGGTGCTTTTTGTGATTTTTACATTTTCTTCTTAGAGACGTTACTTTTACCAATATCTGTTTATTATCAAGTATATTAATTGATAAAGAGCACCCACGCTTTTGATGGTAAAATTATTTATCCCAAGCATGTTGGAAATTAAAATTATTTTTCATTTTTTTAGTTCGGTTTTCTAATAAAGCGTGATGTTTTAGTTTTTTAAAACTATTATTTATTGTATCAGATATCGTACGATCAGTAAGCGTTTCTATTTTCAATTACTAAGAAATACAGTTTGAAGATTGAATTAGGACAATCTGCAAGATGAAATAAATGACAAACATCAATATTAACACTGGCGTCAAATATGTTTACAACTGAAGAAGTATAATGTATTGCTGCAATGTAGTCATCCAACTTCCAAGTTTCAAACCATTGCCTTTGTGTACGAGATATGAAAACACACTCGGAATACTAAGAATCAGTGCTCTATTGCCTCTTTATGTAAATTTATAGACTATTTAACTCATGCCCCAAATGGGAGTCAATGACCAATCACGTTTCAATGATTTCTGTTTTACAACCAATCAGAGTCGTGTTTCACGAAATATTTATCAGTGTTAGGATTATCATATATTAAACAAAGCTCCTCCTTTTTAATATTCTGAACAGGTCTGACCGTTATTTTGCAGTGACTGAGCCTATAACAAATACGGCTACCAGATTGTATATAATAGTGCTTACATGTCAACATTTGTAGCAATTGATTATACCACCAAAAAAAGAAACCACTGTTTGCACTTTCTTAAATGTATTTTTTCCCAGGTAATAATCGAGAAAAATATAATTGTCATATTTACATCATACGACATCAAAAATGAATTAATATACAGATTGATGTGTTTCATTTTTTCTCCACTAGAGAGCATTCTTACAATATTGCGTTCCTTTGGCAATAAATAGTATGATCTGGTTGCAGTGATAAACAAAAGAAGCAGTAGAAGCGTACCTATCGTTTCTCATTTGTTTTCAAACATCGCCGTTTACATTAAATATATAAATATTTTAAAATAACTATAGTTAAATAATGATTTGTGAGTAAACAGCTTAATTTTATTCGTTAAATAGTCCTAACAAATGCCACTCTTGATTTCCAAATTCTCTAGATAAATTCACTCCTCACTTCGTGAGTCGTGAATTTATCGATAATTTGGAAATCACTCGTGGCATTACTTATGATAAACACGAACACACATTAATCATGTGCATTAAATGCCGGTTCCATCCTTCCATAGTAATTCTGCCCGAAGGCAGGTCTTTCACTGCAATCATAGCATTTACATAGTCCATGAGGGCTAAAGTGTCTAGAATATTTTAGAAAGAGAAAGAGAGTACTCACCATCTTCTTTCTCACTCATACGCATATCTCTGCACGGTGACAGCGGTAGGGCAGACACACCCTGCAGTGGTGGCATTCCCTTCTTCTAAACATTCTTCCTGGCAAGTTTCTATGTCTTCATTTTCATTTTCATCGTCGTCGGTATCGTCTAAATTTATTTCAAACCGATCACTAATTTCGTCCATTAAATCGTCTGCCTGCCAATATGACTCTTCAATCTTCTCAGTGTGTTCACACGCTCTGCAGTCACTTTTAACAGAGCACTCTGAACCAGTCGCCACTGACAAAAATTACCTGACACAAAAGTGACTGGACGGAAGTGGGGGGGGTGGAGTTTTTCTAGCATTCCTAAGTAATTTTACAAGGGTAGCCCATTATAGTACACATATCACTCAGTCGTCTAGCGAAGGGTGGAAGAACAGTTCTCTAGACAAGGATAGCAGAAATCATGCCAACTTAGTCCTTTTACACTATAGGGAATATACATTCCTTATTATTTGCAGACGATCAAGTGTTGATAGCTCAGAGTCGTGAGGATGTGAAATACATGATGAGAAAACTTCTAAATGCTTTTGAAATAGGAGGATTAAGAGTAAATATGGAAAAAATTGAATATCTTGTAGTAGGAGGAAGCGGACGAGATATATCCCTATCCCAAGGAATTATTAGAGCTGTTAAAAAATTTAAATATTTGGGATCACTTATTGATGAATCAGGGAGTTGTAAAGCTGAAGTAGATAGCAGGTTAGTACAAGCACGAAGAGCCATAAAAATGTTGAATGGAGTACTGTGGAGTAGGACCTTGTCAAACCACACGAAGAAGAGGATTTTGAAGTCTGTTGTGGAAAGCATAATGACTTATGGTGCTGAGGGATGGACTTTGGTAGAGGGACAACAAACTAAGATCTTGGCAGTGGAGATGGATGGGATAAGACGCAGTGCCAGGGTGTCCAGGTTGGAAAGAAGAAGAAATGAAGAAGTGAGGCAGATGATGGATATGGAGGAGACAGTGGTGGAAAGGATAGAAAGACGAGCTCTTCAGTGGTATGGCCATGTCAGGAGAATGGAGGATGATAGGTGGCCCAAAACTCTTTTGGAATGGTCACCTTCTGGTAGAAGGAAACGGGGCAGGCCAAGAACAACGTGGAGAGGAGAGATCCATAGATTGATGAACGACCGAGGTCTGGAGGAGGATGAATGGCGTGATCGGCAAGAATGGCGAATGGGAATACAGGGTAACCGCTGAAAAGTGGAGAGGCCCTCAAAAGTAAAATGTAAAGTAAGGGAATTGTAGGTGTGGTAGCTTCCCGTTACTTTCCACACCGGTGAAGGATGATGATGATGATGATGATGATGACGACGATAATGGTAAGGATGATGATGATGATAAGGATGACGGCCATATGATTTCGGGGACCGTTTGGGCCTTAAAGTTTTCCTGACATTTGTCTTACAGGTGAGGAAAAACCCCGATAAAAACCTCGCCCAGAAAAACTGACCCGACCGGGGATCGAACCTGGGCCCGCTGCGTGAAAAGGCAACACGCTACCTCGAGACCACAGCGGTGGATAAATGACGGTTATTAAAGCTTAAATAGTTGGCATTTGAAAGAAAAATACTAACTTACTAACACTACCGGACTCGTAGGTTCATGGCAGATCTAGGGACGATACCCTCTGTAGACGTGTCGCAGAGAGCACGAAATCCTTGCACACTCCTTGGGGCCTGTCCGTTTGGAGAATCACTGAGAAACATTCGACACCACGCTATTCGGAACATGATGGCAGAAGCTTTGCGAGATTTTGGATACACAGTTTATGAGGAAGTTCTTGGTGTGGCCATGTGCAAAATGAACGCGGTGCATACATTATATTTTCATCTTCTTATCATTGACTCCTAAATGTTGAAAAATACTATATGGTATGATTTCAAATATTTGTAGAATTTCTTTTTCTTCTTCTTCTGCTTCATGAAATTAGGCCTTTTGACCTGTTTTCACATCAAGTGGGATTTAATGAATCCTCCCATCTAGTAAATGGGCGTCCAACATTTCTATGTCCTATTGGTTTGTACTTTAGTAACAGCTGAGGGATTCTATCTGTAGGCATTCTCTTGACATGTTCATACCAGTTGTTTCTCACGTTGTCAATTCTATTTGTTAAATTGAAAATATTTAAGTCCTTCCTAATATCCTCACTTCTTTTCTTGTCCAAAATTGTCACACCTGCTACTGAATGTAGGAACTTCATTTCTGCAGTTTCTATTTTCTTTCTGTTATGTAGAATTAAAAATATAAAAATAGATACCAGAGATCTGAGTCTTCCTCAACTTTGGATGCAAGATGTGGAGAATTTTCGGAGCCTATGCTCCATAATCAGCTTGTAAATTGGTACTAGTTGTTCTTGTTCGTGACATGATGATGGAGCATAAGCTCCGAAAGTACTCCAAATCTTACATCCAAAGTTGAGGAAAACTGAGGTCTCAGATATCTATTTTTACACGCTTTATATATTAGCTTGACCTGTATCTGTGTATGTAACGCAATCTTTGAACACGATTTTCACCCACTTAAAAACATTGGATCGACTTGAAACTTTGTATACTTGTAAAGGACCAATGACAATGCAATAATTTCATAAAGTGTTTCTAAGATCCTGGCCAGGATCATCAGGATATGAAAAAAATAAAGACCGGTATAATAGGTTGCGGACTTATCGACTTTTTAGTCCATCGTTGTAAGAAATTAATATTATATCCTCTGGTAGCTCAGTTGGTAGAGCGGTGGACTGTAGTGGTATATAATTTCAGTAATCCATAAGTCGCTGGTTCAAATCCGGCGCGGAGGACTTTTTTTAAAACTAAAAATATCGTAAGCAATTAAATTTTCATGGGATTCTGTTTTATGACAATCAATTAAACTAAAAATTAAAAAAATAAATAATAGTTTAAAAAACTACAACAACACGCTTTATTAGAAAACCAAACTAATAAATAAAAAATAAATTATAGCTTAAAAAATTAAAACAACACGCTTTATTACAAAACCGAACTAAAAAATGAAAAATAATTTTAATTTATATCTTCTTTATTAAACACAACGTGTACACTAATATTATATACATGGTTTTACCATTTTGCTATTAATTCGTGAATTGTTTTAGTTCTGTTTTCGCACTTCACTAAGTGATACTTTGGGCGCGGTTTGCTACAGAGTTTACAGAAGCAGGCCTCCTCGGGTTCATGGTAACTTTGTTTATGACATATTTTCCCATGGAAGCCGTGAGCGGCGAAGCGTATGTATAAGTGGTGAAGTCGAAAATTTGGTCCTTTCCATTCGTCTGTGTTTAACGCTTCCGTTTCCATGATTTCGTTCGGAATCTCTCTGGCTTTTCTCTGTCTCTCCTTGGGATTTAGCGCCGACTCTGGAACCGAGTGACCCAAGGACAATCTGTGAGGTCGTCAGGAGTTGAGCGACCTGACGTACTAATGCTCAGGCTGGACCCACTTCAGCAACCAAACACGTCCCCAGCTGGTGCACAAGGGGAAAGATCGGTGGATCTGCTAGACAGTCCTCCCGGTCAAGTCCAAGGGACTCGTGAACCATTAGTGGGGTAGGCAAGAGTTGAGCGCCTTGTCGTACTAATTGCTCATCTGTTGGAGCTTGCGAGCTCCGTGCTGGCCCACAACAGCTGCAGAAGGTGTCCCTGGGGGCACACCAGGGCTCGGCTCGGACCAGTCCAGCGGGGAGCTACTGTACTGGTTCCTGGCTCGGCCTACGGGCCCGTCGACAAACTGTGGGGTCGCCAGGAGATGAGCACCTGGATGTACTAAAAGTCTCACACTGTTGGGCTTGTAGCCCTAGCCGGTCTCACAACGGCTGCAGGACACGTCCCTGGAGGCAGAACAGGGGAATTGTCGGTGGATCTGCGACAGCAGTCCTCCCGGCTAGGCTCATGGAGCCCGTGGACCAACTGTGGGGTCGTCAGGATTGAGCGACCTGATGTACTATGTAGCTCAGCAATTCCCAGAACTGCAAACTCCAACACTCTCTCCCTAGGGTGTTGGTGTAAGGACCGTGAACTTGAACGTGGACGTGAACATAGAATAGGGAGGACTAGAACTAGGACTTGGGAGTATGGTCAGGACGACCGAGGTATCCCAAGGGGTGGATGGATGGGCCTAGATGTCTCTCCTCGATTGCTGTTTTGTATGCCTGCGTTTCTGGTAGATCGAAGTGTTTTCGGATGTCTTCTATGAAGTAAGACTCCTTTGCTATTATGTAGGCATAGCTATGTCTTGTGAATTTTGAAATTGAAAGAGCCCGCTTTAGGAATCTCGCTTTCATGCTTTCAAGTTTCATCAAATTTTTGACTGTGAGATATGCCCATATTAGCTGCATTCCATAAGTGGCAGCCGGCATAACTTTGATGTTGAATAATGCTATTGCAGTTGGTAGGGATAGGTTTTGTAACTTTGGAATGTCATAAATGGCTTTTGTGGCAGCTGTAGCACGCTCTTGTACATGCATCGAGAATACTGTTCCGGTGGTCTGTAATGTTATTCCTAGGTATTTGAAGCTGATAACGAATTCTAGAGTTGACCCGTCGCATGTGAGGCGATCTCTCTTGGATAGTCTTCCTCCTCTCCTAAATTTCATAGCTTTGGTCTTTGAGCTATTTATTACCATTGAATTTTCTAGTGCCCATTTCCTGATCTTCTCCGTGGCTGCTTGTAGGTCTTCTAGGTTCCTGGAGAGGATAGCCATGTCATCTAATAATTTCCAACACGCTTGGGATAAAATTAAAGTGGTCAACAAAAAAATCATCTCCAACACATCTAGAATAAAACTAGAGTTATCTACAAAAAAAATAAGTTTACCATCTAAAGCGTGGGGTGCTTTTTATGATTTTTACGTTTTATTCTTAGAGATTTTACTATTAGCAATATTTGTTTATTATCAAATATATTAATTGATATAGAGCACCCCACGCTTTTGATGGCAAAATTATTTTTTTTGTACATAACTCTAGTTTTATTCTAGATGTGTTGGAGATGATTTGTTTTGTTGACCACTTTAATTTTATCCCAAGCGTGTTGGAAATTAAAATTAATTTTCATTTTTTAGTTCGGTTTTCTAATAAAGCGTGTTGTTTTAGTTTTTTTTAACTATTATTTATTTTAAATTTTACAAGTGACCTCAACTGTGTTTTGTCATGAATTTTGTAAGTATTGAAATATACGTGGACCTACATCGTTTTCCACGGGAGAAATGACAGATATGGGTTTATATGAAAAGTTGTTACATTCGACGCCTCTTATTAGAGCAAATATCTTAAGTTGCCAGAAACTCATTCGAACACGCTGTATAAATTGTATGTTCATTTAATATTAAAACTTAATATTGCAAACTGGCAATAATTGTACAATTTGATTTTCTCTATCTATATCTAAACGAATTTCGCATGAGCTTATATTATTTCGAAACTGGAGACTTCGTGTCTATCAGCAACTATTGTGTAAACACATTCAAGGCTGAAGACATTACACATTACATTCTTCAACTCGTAGTTTTCATCATAGGTTAGGAATTAAAACGTTGTATATTCAAAACCTGAATCTTCTTTATCATATTTCTTAATAAATCGTTGAGAATACTGCATTAATAGGCCAGGCCTAATGCACTCGAATTATAAAATACAAAAATTGCACAATGTTCAAATGCATTCTTCAAAACTTACGTTTTCATAATGCATATTTTCTATTTTTTACAATTTTCGGTAATTCACTTGGACCACTATCAACACACTACGATGGAGAACTAGAGGCAATAAACATGGCCCTAAAGCAGAATTTTAATATTATAATAAATATGAAAGTTAAAGTTAATAATTTTGTATTTTAAAATTCTCTTAATTCCCAAGATTATAGTTTACAAATTTCGGTAAGACAAAAACTATGGCGTTTCAAGGGAAAATACCGATAAGAACTAAAATTGTTATTAACAACAATATAATAGAACAAGTTAATAACTTTACTTATCTTGGCTGCAATCTTTCCTACGACACATGTAAAGACATAGACATAAAATTGGTCAAATTTCAAAAACTTATAGGAACAATAAAAAGCATTCTTTTCCGAAAAGTACGTCCAGATACAATTCTAAAATTTTATAAAACAATGGCTCTTCCAACTCTACTTTATGGTTCTGAAACCTGGACTCTTACTACAGGTAAATTAAATAGGATAGTAGCTGCAGAAATGAAGTTATTAAGACCTTTAGCGGGTTATACGCTTTATGACCACATGCGTAATGAAGATATCCGCAAAGCTCTCAACACACCAGCAATAACTGAAATCATTCAAAAATATCAAAATAATTAGCATGAACACCTTCTGAGAATGCCAAACAATAGACTACTTCTGCAGCTATTGAACTACAGACCCACAGAAGAGACCCAGGAAGACCTAAGAAGAGATGGAGGGATCAATTTCTTTCCTAAAGCGGAACAGGCCAATGGCCTAATCCATGCCTGTCATTGATGATGAAAATTCTCTTAATATTTAAATATAACTTAAGTAAATAAAAACATCTAAATAATTAATTGTTGCTTATTGTTGAATGAAAATGTCTCAGTAACAATTAAAGAAATTGTACTACATAACAGTTTTTGTAAATAATGCTTTTAAAAATTGTTTTGTCATTGTTGTCAAAATTATAAAGCTTTCTGTTATAACTGTAATAAGAACACCTGCCTAACTTCATATTCTTAAATGAAAGTAAACTAAACTCTGATTGGATGTTAAAACAATTAATTTTCTTATTTAACAAATCAAATTAAACCTTATATTTAAAGAACTATTAACCAATAGAATTTAAATATAACATCATGTGATATAATAATGGTCTTAAAATTATAAAAGATTTACACTAGTCATTATGCATACAACTTTCAACAAAGATAGAAGTAATAGAGTTCTCCTGATAGAATGTAATATCTCCTACAAGAATAATAATTGATTAAGAAAGGAAAATAATTTAATTTTAATTGACGGTGAAGAATAATACCACCTACATTTACTTAATCTGTTGGGAAATTAAGAAGTGAATAAATTCGCAATTATTTCTACAAGAAACATTTTTTAGTAATTTTGAAGTGTTTTCCTATCCAGTGTACCAACTTCCGACCCTAAGAAGAGAATCCGGCTCTACCGAAAACTAAACCCAACCTGAACCAGTAATTCTTTTTGGGATACCATCCTTCTTCAAAATGTTACTACAACATCGGGCATGAAGAGAATTACTTCTTCAGCCCTTAAACAACTTTTGAACTATATTGACAAATTTAACAAGGTAGTAATACTTATAGATTCCAAGACAGGACTAAATCACAACATGCTGAAAATCAAAATAAGAGAGATCCACACCCTAGCCAAAATTATTCAAGGACTTAATAAAGAAACAGTTATACAATGGATACCGGCACACTGCCAGATTGCAGGAAATGAGACGGCTGATTTCCTTGCAAAAATAGGAACAAATATAAAGCAAACAAACAACAATAGTATATCTCCAGAATACGAAAATCTGGATCAAGCAGAGTCCATCAAGCCTGTAAAGAAAGACGTATAGAAGAAAGCACAAATAAAGCCTGGAAGATACTACTGGAGAACAAATCTTTCATTCCTGATCTACCTATGAGGAAGTCAGTGGCGCTTTTCAGATTATTAATGGGACATGACTCTCTGGCCTCTCATCTTCATAGAATCAAGTGCGTCAGCAGTGTGCAGTGAATTACATTGAATTACCATTAATTTAGTTTTACTGATAAATTCCAGCCCCAATTTCTTAGTGTTACTCAGTAGAGTGTGCGTGTTGGCGCTTAGTACCCTCTCACTATTGCCTAATAATATTACATCAGTATTAACTAATAGCTTATTAATACCATTGAGTCGTAGGTCAACCTCATTCTCTAAAGATTTGATGGCATTTTCTATTACAAAATTGAATTGTAAAAGAGATAGTGCACCTCCTTACTTTGATCCTCTATATATATATATATATATATATATATATATATATATATATATATATATTCACACACACACACACACAAGCTATTTTTTAATTTTATACGATTCGACTATATGATTCCCAAGAAATCAAAACCGATAATTTTATTAAGTTTAAAAATAGTTACCTAGCACGAAATAAAATGGTTTAAATTTTAAAATGTGGGCTCTATTTGTTAGTGATGAAAACACTATATACTAATAACACTGGTCAACACGATTTTTGTCTCGTGAGTACCAATGCAATTTTTTTATCGTGTTTTCTAATATGTATTCGGAATTTCTCCATCACCCAATTTTTTTTATTTCCATTTAAATAAATGGATTTAAATAATTATTTTTTAATAAACGTTTTTTCGTCCATTTGTCCATTGTAAAATAAAACCAAATGAGCTAACTCAAATGGTTTTCAGCTATGGAAGAGAGATATCAAGGCAAATGGAATCCTAATATGCTGGCCGATTATTGTTGGACCATTAAGAGGGATGCTCCATAGGCGAAATATAGCAGAAAATCGTAATTTATTACTTTCTAGGTGAGTCCGAATGTTCGAATATTGTGTAGTTACGAATGTAGAAAATATTAAAGTGTTTGATATTAAAAAAATACCTGTCTCTCGGAAACCTTGCGTGATGGAGAAAACCCGATATCATATTTGAATTCAGGAGAAAAAGTACTATGAGAATCACATATTTTTCTTTATGAGACAAAAAAAAGTTTATTTTTTGTTGCTCAGTGTAATGTAAGAAATGAGTATACTAGAAGTATGTAGTGCTGGGACTGCACATGTCTCATGACAATATGTCCGGATCTCATTTGAAATCAATCTTATGGCCTGTAAATTGAATCAGCCCTATGCAAAAATCAGAATTGCTACTTATAGTTTGACATATTGACTTATGAATAACAAGAGGAGGTGCCTTGTTTAACACATATTGCACGAACCATCGTGACGTCCAACATTACATATAGTTAATATTCCAAACGTGAAGGGACAATAACCTTCATCGCGATGTGTTAACATCCCATCAAAATGTGTAAATATGTGTAAGACCAGCTTCCGCTTGTACTACGATAGCACTGAGCATCAAAAAATCGACTTTTTTTTGTCTCAGAAAGAAAAATATGTGATTCTGATAGTATTTTTTCTCCTCACTTCAAATATGATATAGGTTTTTCTCCATCACGCAAGGTTTCCGAGAGACAGGAATTTATAATTTCAAATACTTTAATGGTTATGGTGTGGTCACTAATGGGACTAACAGAGAATAGATATTATTGCATTTAAACCATCTTCTAAAATTGGTATGATATTAGATCTCACAATTCGTTTTGAGACTCATAGTGGCCAACATGTGGAAGTTGACTGTGAAAAGAAAGTCATATATGAGCCAACAATTGACTATTACAAAGATAAATACCAATTAGATAGTATAACTGTCACAGGATTGATGATCGGGGCAAGAGGTACTACACCAGGATTCCTAGCCAAATTTTGGAATTCCTTATATTTGGACAGGGTGTATCTTTTTAAAATTGCCATCGCTGTCATTAGAGGATCAATTGCAATTTAAAAAAAAAAAACATTTTTACAAAATTTCGACTTTGTAGTATGTATAGTTCAATCAGGCCTACAATTTGAATTTTTTTAATGTATTTACAAAATGTATTTCATAAATTCAAAAATTAATTGTCTGTATCACTTTCTTCTTGAGGCAATCCTCTAATGAGGAAAGTTGTATATAATAATATTTACATTCGTAACTACACAATATTCGAACATCTACTTATCCCGATCTTCATGGAATCAATGAAAGACAAAAATGGTTATTGTGAGTTATCTGTAAAAGATATACATAAGCTGTCGCGGACTTTTTTGTAGAGTTTTTTTTAGATATTCAATTCTGTGTACATTAACTTGGTGTATTTGTTATGGTTTAGGCAGCGTAAGCCATTTAAGCGTCAAAATAGGGACTTAATTTCACGTTTTTTCGCTACAAAGGGTGATTTTAGGGGTGAAGGGGTTGAGTATTACAACTCCCTTATAGCCTATGTTCATCCCGGGAATCACCTGAACATTTTGCAAAAAAACCCCATCATAATCGGATCAACGGTATGGCCGCGCATACAATACGAACAAAGAAACCATCAAACAAACGTTCATTTTTATATATTAGATATAGCATAATAATTATCATTTGATATAACAAAAGGATTAAGACAAGGATGCGGGATGCCACCAACATTGTTCAAGATATATTTAGAAGATGTATTAATGAAACGGAGTAAGTCATGTAGGGGAATGGGAATCAACATTAATGACCGTTTACTGCACAATTTATTATTCAATAAACAATTGAGTTGCTGTTTACTTGATGAAAATCCATATTTATTAATTAAATAAAAATAAAACGTAGTTTTATTTGATTTTATTTAATTAATTTATTATTCGCTGATGACCAGATTATAATAGGACAAGATAAAGAAGATATAGAATATATGATTAGAAAGTTGGTAGATGCATTTGAGGTAGATGGACTGAAGATAAATTATATCAAAACAGAATATATGGTAATCGGAGGAAATTCAGAAGACCTAGAAATAAATAATATGATAATTAAACGTGTTGAAGAATTTAAATACCTTGGATCTATAATAGATAAATCTGGTACTTGTGAAAAATATATTATTAACAGAGTAAATTGTGTGCAAGGAAGGCGATTAGATCCCTGAATGGCATTTTATGGAATAGAAATTTGACCAGAAAAACAAAAAAAATAGATTATACAGACAATAATATAAAGTATACTTACATATGGATCATAAAGCTGGACAATAAATGAAAGGATGCAGAAAAGAATCTTGGTGACAGAAATGGATGGATTACGGAGAAGTATGAGAATATCCAGGCTACAACATATTAGAAATACATATATCAGACAAGAAATGGATGCACAAGACACTGTTATCGATATGATAACAAAGAGAGCTCTACAGTGGTATGGACATGTGCAACGGATGTCAGAAGACCAGTGGCCTAAACATGTGTTAGATTGGATGGTACCAGGCAGAAGGAAGAGGGGGAGAAGTAGAAGAACATGGTAAGAGGCAATATATGATGTCATGATGAAGAGGGGTATGGAAGAAGGACAATGGGAAGATAGGAATTTCTGGAAAGCAGGAATCAAAGACGAACTGCTGTAAAGTGGAAAGGCTATATTAAGTATAAATAATCTCTCTATCTATCTTCGGGTTTTTACAGCTGCTGCCGTCTTCCCGTGCCAAACCTCCAAAGCCTACGGTCTTGGGCATCTTCGATGCTTAGCCCTCTAGCTTGCATTACTGTCTTCATGTTTTCCTTCCATGTTAACCTTGGTCTTCCTCTTTTCTTCTTTCTGTTAGGATGCCATTCATATAGTTGCTCGGCCATCGCTCATCTTTCATTCTTAAAACATGTCCTAACCACTTTAATTCCTTTTCCTCAATTCTTTCAATTATGCTTTCTTCTGCTTCCATTATGTTTCTAATTTCCTTATTTGTGACACGTTCTAATTTAGACTTTCTGGCACTTCTTCGTAAATAGTCCATTTCTAGAGCTATTAGTCTATTCTTGTAGTACTTATTGATTGTCCTGTCCATACCTCACTTCCGTACATTGCAACAGATTCCACCAATGTTTTACCAATACATTTTTTTTGTGTCTTTCCAAATATGCTCATCCCACCATATGGAATTTAATGATGAAATTATTTTGCTACTCAATTCAATTCTATGTTTTATGTTCTCTTTGCCTATACCTTCGATGTTATCCATAATCATTCCCAAATATTTAGTTTGTTTCACTTGCTTTATTTGGATTCCATCTTCCAATACTAAGTTTTCTCTTTCATTGCTATTTATTAATAATAATTATCTTATTTATGACTATTGTTCAGGGCTAAGGGCCGGGAGCGTCAGAAGACAAGACTCCACTGCTACAGAGAACATACTCAGAAACTAAATGTTTACTTTATTCTCTAGTTAATTTAACTATGTATATAATTACATTATTTACTTACGTATTTAATTACCAGCAAGAATGTGTGTACGACATCTCTCGTCTGGTAGCAAGAAATAATTACTACTTTAAATTATTATTAAATGCTTCACTCAATTCATAATTTAACATCATTACAACATTGACCTATTCTAAAGGGTAAATGACACGATTTGTTAATTGTAAATGTTTATTTTTCTACAAAAGATAAGGATGACAAGATAAGATCGAATTACAGTAAAAACTCTTATTCGCGGTTCCTTTATTCGTGGTTTCATCGCGGGTTAAATTTTGGTGGCGGTCCGTGCCTCAGTGCACAATTTCCGGGCATTTCGTAAAGCTTTACAAGCTGAAAATAGCCAAAGAAATAACAAAAATGTATACTAAAATAAACATATAAATACATTTAAACATATTAAATTAAATAAATAAACAAACGACTTTTATACCAGCTAATATCACAAAAATAAATGACTAATTTTTCGAACGGTTACCCATACCAAAATAGACCACGCTCAATGTAGATATCCCTCTACTATTAGAGCAATCAATCAATAATCAAACATTAATAAATTAATATAATTACAGAAACGTAATATATAATTAGGTGACACAGGAGCCAACACACGGAGCCTAACATGCTGCTGATCACAGCTGTGGAAAGAATTATTTACACAATACATCATCATCCATCCAAGATAGCAGTCTGCTAACAATTCCTCTTCATAGCACTTCCTCCTATTCTACTTCCTTCACAGTAGCCTCTCCCCGCTCCTGGAATCTCCTTCCTCAAGATATCAGGGGTTGCCGCACACTTGGCACCTTTAAGTCACGCTTATACAGTTACCTGTTGTCTAATAATTAATTTTTCTCTATTTATTTAATTTTATACTATGTCATTAATCTTTTCCTCGTTTTTTATATAACTTGTACATATATATTTAATTCGTTAAACTTAGAGTAAATCAAAATACATTATAAATATTAATTGTATTGTATTTATAACATATAATCGTTTATGTATATTGTAATTTAGATGTAAGACTATTTTTTTGTATTTTTTTTAAACCTGATTGAGTGTTAGACAAGGCCTTATGGTCTTAAATCTGCCAGGTAAAATAAAGCTATTATTATTATTATTATTATTATTATTATTATTATTATTATTATTATTATTAGGCCATGTGGCCTGTTACGGTCTCAAAGAGGAATTTTCCATCCAGCGCTTTTTTCGACGTCCCAGCGATCTTTTGCCTTGGGGGCTGTAGCGAAGTATGGCTTTTGGAATTCTATGAGACGGCATTCGTTGAAGATGGGCTTTCCAGTTGTTCTGGTAGTTTTGTATATGGTGAAGAATGGGTTCTACATCCAACTCTTCCATAATTTCCTCATTTCTTTTATGGTCCCACTTTGTGTAGCCTGCTGTACGGCACATAAATCACATATCATTTGCTGTTATTCGACTTTCATCTCTTCTTCGTATTGTCCACAATACATACAATTTTATATTTATTTATTATACATTTTCAGTGTTTCTAACGCTTCTAAATTCATACATAGGGTTAATGGGCTCGGCCTTCGTACCCATGTCGACAAAATTTACAGTGTCGAGAGAACTGCATAGTAGCCGCATAAAAAGCCTCATTCTGTATAGATTCGTTCCGATTAGAGATTAACAAATTGCAATACAGTTCCTGTATTCGCGGCTAAAAATGTTTATTCGCGGATCCAGTCGGTACATTAGAAGGATTAGTGTGCTTTATTAACCATCTGCATTTTTTTACTACAGGCAGGTGACGGCCGCTTTTAGACCCAGAACAAGCATCCGGTACTCATTTCCGTTAGAGGCTGAGTCGACCCCATGTTCATAGCGCCGCCATAAGGTTTGGATAAGTTTAAAAATCCTGACCCCACCGGGACTCGAACCCTCGACCTTCCAGTGTGCAGGCGTATTGCCTTAAACACTATCTACGGCGCGCCCCATGTGCTACAGTGTAATGTTTAATAATATTGGTGGTTCGCCGGATAAAGTGTTATTTAAGATAAAATTAAATTTTGAGCAATTTTCACTCTAATTAGTCCAAAAGATATTGTAATTTCTTTACATTGCAGACCTCGAAGAGGGAAGAGCTTATTGAATCTATATATAAAAATGAGTGTTTGTTTATTTGTTTGTTTGTTTGTACTTAATGCGCGGCCATACCGTTGATCCGATTGTTATGGAGGTTTTTGCAAAATGTTCAGGAGATTCCCGGGATGAACATAGGTTATAAGAGAGTTGTGATACTCAACTCCTACACCCTAAAAATCAGCCTTTGTAGTGAAAAACGTGAAATAAAGTACTATTTTGACGCTTAAATGGCTTACGCTGCCTAAACCACAACAAACACGCAAAATTAATGTACACAGAATTGAACATCTCAAAAAATCTACAAAAACGTCCACGGCAGCTCTTCTACGGATAACTCACAATAACCACTTTTGTCTTTCATTGATGTCAAGAAGATCGGGATAAGCAGATTCCCGGGCAAGCATAACAGCGCACAGCCGGGTATTAGCTAGTAATAATAATAATAATAATAATAATAATAATAATAATAATAATAATAATAATAATAAAAGCCTACGAGTGTTGTTAGATAATTAATATACAGTAATACATAATGATTTTTAAATACCTGGGTTATGAAATCTGCTATTTTAAAAATGAAGATCTATTTAACAAACTTAATAAAACATAGAATTGAATTGAGTAGCAAAATAATATCATCATTAAATTCCATATGGTGGGATAAGCATATTTGGAAAGACACAAAAAAATATATTGGTAAAACATTGGTGGAATCTGTTGCAATGTACGGAAGTGAGGTATGGACAATCAATAAGTACTACAAGAATAGACTAATAGCTCTAGAAATGGACTATTTACGAAGAAGTGCCAGAAAGTCTAAATTAGAACGTGTCACAAATAAGGAAATTAGAAACAAAATGGAAGCAGAAGAAAGCATAATTGAAAGAATTGAGAAAAAGGAATTAAAGTGGTTAGGACATGTTTTAAGAATGGAAGATGAGCGATGGCCGAAGCAACTATATGAATGGCATCCTAACAGAAAGAAGAAAAGAGGAAGACCAAGGTTAACATGGAAGGAAAACATGAAGACAGTAATGCAAGCTAGAGGGCTAAGCATCGAAGATGCCCAAGACCGTAGGCTTTGGAGGTTTGGCACGGGAAGACGGCAGCAGCTGTAAAAACCCAAAGATAGATAGATAGAATAAATGTAATTATATATGCGGAACAATCAAAAGGATATTTAAAATCACAAGAAAACAAACAAAACTAAAATTTTATAAAGTAGTGGTAGTCCCCTTACTATTGTATGGTAGTGAATTTTGGTTTTTAACTAAAAGAGAAGGGAAGATCATAGAAGCAGCTGAAATGAGATTTCTGAGAAGTGTGGCTGGTTGCAAACTTCTAGATAAGAGAAGAAGTGAAGATATTAGAAATGAGCTAAATATCTTTAAACTCTTGGATAGAATAAAAGAATCTAGAAAAAAAATGGAAAGAACATGTTCAAAGAATGGAAGATGATCGCATTCCCAAAATTATACTTAAATACAAACCAAAAGGATGCAGGAATGTTGGTAGACCGAAGAAGAGATGGATCCAACTTTTGAATGAGAATCTATGAGACCGGAACAAGCCACATGGGCCTAATCCTTGATTGTTGATGATGATGATGATGATGATGATGACAATGATTTATAAAGAGTCTTTCATAAATTATACAATTTTTAAAATTGCAATAATTAAGTGAAAAATGCATCTAAATAGTTATTTCTTTACATACACTCCCATTTAATTGCGGAAAATTATATCAGCCATGTGTCCACCTCACTGTCTCCTCAGGTAGTTACTCGGTCTATGAAGTATGTGATTTCAATTCGTGGCGACTTGGAATGGCCTCCCGATTGTGACCTTACTCCACGTGACTTCTCTTTATGGGCTTATGTGAAGTCCAATGTCTACGTGAACAAACCACAAACAGTTCTCCAACTTATGGAAGAAATACAGTATAACGAATCATGAACGACATCGACAGAGATGTCTGTTATAGAATCATCACGAACTGCATAGACCTAGCAACTGCCTGCCGAGACAGTGGAGGTGGACATTTGCCGGATATAATTTTCCGCACTTAAATAGGAGTTTATGTAGATGAAAAAAATAAACATATTTTTTTTTTATTTCGATACATCTTTGACTTAATTGGTGTGTTTTTAAAAAAATGCATAATATATGAAAGACCCTACATAATAATAATAATAATAATAATAATAATAATAATAATAATAATAATAATAATAATAATAATAATAATCTTCATCATCATCATCATCCGCGTTCATGGATTAGGTCTGTTGACCCGTTCCGACTTCAGCACATCTCTTTGTAGGTCTGCCCACATCTCGGGTGCCTTTAGGCTTGTATTTTGTTATTTGTTTTGTATATCTATCTTCAGCCTTTATTGGATAAGGTCACGAATTACAGACAGAAATGGATTGATCATATGGATGGAATGAGTAAGGAGAAATATCCATTGTTAGCAAGAAATTATCAAGCAAGAGGAAGACGTGATGTTGGAAGACCTAGAAGACGTTGGGCTGATGCATTATGAAGTCGGAACGGGCAATTGCCTAATCCCTGGAGTGATGATGATGATGATCTATCTTCATTCATTCTGTCTATGTGTTGCTTCCATTTTTGTCTATATGTATCTATTTTATCAGTTATTGCAAATATTTCAAGTTCCTGTCTTATTTCTGTGTCCTTGATTCTGTCTTCCTTAGTGCACCCTTTAACAGATCTCAAAAATTTCATTTCTGCCGCCGTTATCCTACTTAGATCTTGTTTTTTTTTATATATCCAGGCTTCTGAACCATAGAGCAGTACCGGTACTGCCAATGTTTTATAAAATTTCAATTGGGTCTCTCTTGTTGTTTTATTATTTAGTGATCGTTTTATCGTACCACATATTCCCTGGAATTTTGCTATTTTATTAGTTATATCATTATCATAATTAAATGAAATGTCACATCCTAGATAATTGAGATGGTTCCCCTGTTCTATGATTTTGTTTCCTATTACTATTTTGGATCTGATTTGATTTTTCCCTTGGAATGCCGTTACCTTAGTTTTTTCTATGGATATTTTGAGATAATATGGAGATTCTGAGATAATAATACTTACTTACTCACTGGCACTATCGAACCCGTAGGTTCATGGCTGCGTGGACATAAGCTCTCCATACATCCCTATCCTGAGGTAATGCTTTCCAATCATTCCCTGTATAATCTACTTCCCTCAAATCATAGTTAATGTTATTCTCCCACCTCATTCTTGGTCTACCAACTGGGCGTTTTCCCTCTGGCTTTCCTACAAGAAGCTTCCATGCAAGTCTTTCATTTCCCATACGCGCAACATGTCCTGCCCATCGCAGTCTACGACACTTAACTGTTCTTATTATATCTGGCTTCCTATAAAGACCATGTAGTTCATTGTTATGTAGTCTTCTCCATTCACCTGTCTGCTCATCTCTCTTTGTTCCAAAAATTTTCCTAAGTACTTTATTCTCAAATACTTGTAATCTCCTTTCCTCCCTTAAAGTAAGAGTCCATGTTTCGCACCCATATAATATAACTGGTAGAATAATAGTTTTATATATTTTCAATTTAACGTTTTTTGAAAGGAGTTGGGACATCAAGAGTCTCTGCAATGCATAATAGCACGCATTTCCAGAATTGAGCCTATGTTTAATTTCTTTGTGCATCTCATTCCTATTTGTGATTATTGTTCCTAGGTATTTGAATTCCCTCTTTTGTCATTAGCTGTCCATTTCCATTATATAATGAATTTCTACATGTGACCACATATTTAGTTTTATTGATATTTACTTCCAGTCCTAGAGATAATAATAATAATAATAATAATAATAATAATAATAATAATAATAATAATAATAATAATATAACATGAACTATTTCAATAATCTTATTGTTCATTCACATTTTTAATACACGAGCCATCACTGCTTAAGTCATTTGTAATATTAAGTATGACATACCACGTACTGGCTATTTTAGTTAACGTTCAAAATTACAGGTTGGTTATCAGGAGGGCCAAGGGAAACTACCTGCGAGTGAAAGCCGATGAAATATCTGAACAAGAAGATACTGTTATCAATGTATAGAGAACTTCACAAGCAAACAAGATATGTTTGACTCGATAAAACAATTCTTTGTTATAGTCAAATAAGCATACAATTTATTGTGTAATATATCGGCTAAGTTTATTATATAAATATTTCAAATACTATTTTAACACGTTTTAAATGTATTCAATATCTTCCTGTGCACAGTTTTAAGTTTTATGCTATCCCTCCACTCATTTCTATCAATCCAGACACCATACTGCAGTCCCCTGTCCTTCATCAAATTTATAATTCCCTTTATTCATATCGTCATAAGGTTTACATCTTCTTTTCCTCGCATTTGGAATCAACTCTAAATTTCTAACTGGCAATCTATCTTCATCCATCCTCTTCACGTGTCCAAACCATTGTAATTGTTTATTTCCCATAAATTGTATAATTGTTTCATTGAAGTTAATTTTTCTCGGAAAATATTGTTTCTGATTCTGCCTAATTTAGAGCATCGTGCAGATATTTTTAAAACATAAATTTCTGTAGTAATTTTGACTTTAATTTGACATTTATAATCCACGTTTCTGCTCCATAAATCATTAAAATTCTTAATATTGATTTATAAATATGGATTTTAGTTTCTTTGAATATCTGTTTATCATAAGTAATGCGACGAGTGATTTCCAAATTATCGATACATTCACGATTCACGAAGTGAAGAGTACATTTATCATAAGTAATGCCACGAGTGATTTCCAAATTATCGATAAATTTACGACTCGCGAAGTGAGGAGTGAATTTATCTAGAGAATTTGGAAATCAAGACTGGTATTTGTTAGGACTATTTAACGAATAAAATTAAGCTGTTTACTCACAAATCATCATTTAACTACAGTTATTTTAAAATATTTATATATTTAATGTAAACGGCGATGTTTGAAAACAAATGAGAAACGATTGTTACGCTTCATTTGGTTCTTTTGTTTATCACTGCAACCAGATCATAATATTATTTATTGCCAAAGGATCGCAATGTTGTAAGAATGCAACTCTAGTGGAGAAATTTATAACCAACGTTATACTGTATGCTAATTAATTTCTGATGTCCTATGATGTAAATATGCCATTTATATTTTTCTGCAACGTCATTTCCTGGAACATAATACGTTAAAGCCAGTGCAAACAGTGGTTTATTTTTTTTTGTGGTATAATCAATTGTTACAAATGTTTTTATATTATCTCTCGCATGCGGTTTCTGCTGACATTCATGCACTATATATACAATCTGGTAGCCGTGTTTCTTGGAGAGTCAGTCACTGCAAAATAATGCTATGACCTATTCAGAATGTTAAAAAGGAGGTGTTTTCTTCATTGTGATAAACTTTACATTGGTAAATTCTAGGCGAAATACGACTGTGATTGGCTGTGAAACAGAAATCATTGAAACGTGATTGGTCATTGACTCCCATTTGGGGCATGAGTTAAATAGTCTAGAGAAATTTGAAATCAAGAGTGGCATTTGTTAGGACTATTTAACGAATAAAATTAACCTGTTTACTCATAAATCATTATTTAACTATAGTTATTTTAAAATATTTATACATTTAATGTAAACGGCGATGTTTGAAAACAAATGAGAAATGATTGGCACGCTTAATTTGCATTTTTTGTTGATCACTGCAATCAGATCATATTACTTATTGCCAAAGGAACGCAATATTGTAAGAATGCTCCCTAGTGGAGAAATTTATAACCAACATTATAGGTACCGTATTAACAAGTGAATTATGACAAATCAAGAGCTTCAGAACATTTGAATACTACTACTATTTATAGATATTAATTAATGTCTGATGTTCTATGATGTAAATATGTCAATTATATTTTTTCTACAACGTCATTTCCTGGAAAATAATTAATGATGTTTAAAAAACGAATAATATTAACATTGAAAGCTCTACTGGCTTTATAAGTAATGTTTAATTCCCAATAAAATGTCGTAGCAACGGCTCGTAGCATTTGGGGTTAGGGAGTTAACTATGTAGAAGAGAAAAATACGCGTTTAGATTGGAGACTAGGTAGCTCACTTGGAAGAGCTTTGACATAGAGAGTCAAAGGCCGTGGGTTCAAACCCCAGTCTAGGCGTATATTTTTCTTTTCAAATATTTTCTTTCTTTTCCAAATGCACCAGGCTTGTCTTTCGACATTCCTGGTTTCTCTCCTGACATGGCGTACTTGTAACCCACTTCTGAGGTTGGGGCGCCTGGAAGGCGGGGTTACGTTGCCCCGATGATATGATGGGTGATGATGATGATAATGGTGCGCCAGGAGAGTCCTTAATCCTAAGCTTAGCCTAAGATGAATATGAATGATGATGATTGCGATGGCCATATGATTTCGGGGACCGTTTGGGCCTTAAAGTTTTCCTGACATTTGTCTTACAGTTGAGAAAAAACCCCGATAAAAACCTCACCTAGAAAAACTGTCCCGACCGGGGATCGAACCCGGGCCCGCTGTGTGACAAGGCAGCACGCTACTTCGAGAACACAGCATTCACCACTAAATGCAATACAAAAGTGTAGAATACCTTTGAAAGAAAGAAAGAAAGAAAGAAAGAAAGAAAGAAAGAAAGAAAGAAAGAAAGAAAGAAAGAAAGAAAAAATTTCCAATCCTTCCTATACCTGACGATGGCCTTCAATTAGACACAGAATTTACCCCCACCCCTAATCACATCAAATATTTGCAAGGGAAAATTCTCTTAATTGAGCAAACGGAGTAGGCAGAAGGAAGAGGGGGAGAAGTAGTAGAACATGGTATGAGGGAATATAATATGATGCCATTATGAAGAGGGGTATCGATACTAGTAAAATTCATGGAAGAAGGACAATGGGAAGACAGGAATCTCTGGAAAGCAGGAATTAAGGGCGAACTGCTGTAAAGTGGAAAGCCTGTATTAAGTAAGTATCGAAAAGTAAGTAAAGTTCAACAAGTCTGTATTTTTCTCGGTATCTTAAACACGCAAGAGAACTTCACGTAAGCCAAATTCAAGAGAATGGTTTAACAATGTACAAAATGCATAAACTTGACACTTTACAGTATAAAGTTTAATATATGAGAATAGGACATTACTCACACTCCATTATCAAGGTCATGAAGGTCACAAAAATTATATTTATTTGAAAAGAAGCATAAGTAACTGAATAACATTTTTATGTTTTCAATATAATAACTTCATTATTTAAATTTTGACCTTGCAGCGGCGTTTTAAAGTGATTAAGTGTGAAAGTAATAAACATAATAAGAAACATTAAGCTTATCGCATTTATTCTCATATTGTTTCATATTATTTACAACTAATAAATGTCCACTACACACTCAGACATACTAAAACTTCTTGAGAGTATAAACCAGGGGTGGGGATTACGCACTCAGAGTGCAGGTGCCGCATAGACTACAGATAAGAGAAAAAAAAATGGTTCAGTGTTGTGTCCTTCAGAATGCGTATCCTGCAGTAGAAATGTACTGGTGACGTAAAGTGTATTGTACCCCACTGATCAGATTCGTGCCGCTTATGTGTGAAACTAAGGGATCGTGTTGAAAGATTCCGTTACTTAATTGCATAGACACTTTTTTTTTATTTTCTGATGATTCTGGCCAGGATTTTAGAAAACATTTATGAAATTAGTTTTCGGACACTTTTGAAATCCAGAATGGGTTGAAGCAAGGAGATGCACTATCTCCTCTACTATTTAATTTTGTACTAGAGCATGCCATTAAATCTTTAGAAAATGAGGAAGGCTTACAACTCAATGGTATTAATAAGCTGTTAGTTTATGCTGATGATGTAGTACTATTGGCCGATAGCAAGGAGACACTAAAGGACAACATGCACACACTAATGAGTAACACTAAGAAATTGGGACTGGAAGTAAATATCAATAAAACTAAATATATGGTCACACGTAGAAATACATTATATAATGGAAATGGACATCTAATGACAAATGAGGGAAATTTTGAGGAAGTGGCTGAATTCAAATACCTGGGAACAATAATCACAAATAGGAATGAGATGCACAAAGAAATTAAACATAGGCTCAATTCTGGAAATGCGTGCTATTATGCATTGCACAGCCTCTTGATGTCCCAACACCTTTCAAAAAACGTTAAACTGAAAATATCTAAAACTATTATTCTACCAGTTATATTATATGGGTGCGAAACATGGACTCTTACTTTAAGGGAGGAAAGGAGATTACAGGTATTTGAGAATAAAGTAGTTAGGAAAATTTTTGGACCAAAGAGAGATGAAGAGAGAGGTGAATGGAGAAGACTACATAACAATGAACTACATGGTCTTTATAGGAAGCCAGATATAATAACAGTTAAGTCTCGTACACTGCGATGGGCAGGACATGTTGCACGTATGGGGAATGAAAGACTTGTAGGAAAGCCAGAGGGAAAACGCCCAGTTGGTAGACCAAGAATGAGGTGGGAGAATAATATTAACTATGATTTGAGGGAATTAGATTATACAGGGAATGATTGGAAAGGATTAGCTGAGGATAGGGATGCATGGAGAGCTTATGTCCACGCAGCCATGAACATACGGGTTTGATAGTGCCAGTGAGTAAGTAAGTAAGTATTGTAATGTCATTGGTCCTTTACAAGTATACAAAGTTTCAAGTCGATCCAATGATTTTAAGTGGGTGAAAATCGCGTTGAAAGATTCCGTTACATAGATAGATACAGGTCAAGCTAATATAAAGCGTGTAATAATACGATTATTATTCCTAATCGTGTTATAAGTACTAAAAATAACGAAGAAATAATTGAAATGGATTGGTGGCATTGAACGAAAAGAAAATGTGATATGGGGCATCAAATGACCAATTCAGTTGTTGATCGTGATTTGGTATTATTATTCAGCCAGAGGATAACCTTCGACGTGACATCCAGAAAAATGCGGAAATTAGTGTGGATCATCTTCCGCATTGTCACTTGAGACCTTCAATTAACACTTGTAACGAGATGTAAGCTTGCACACTGATATGTAAATTCATTTCCTCTCAAGTTATAAATTCTGAAGGTCATCTCATAAATGTTCATATTTTATTTTTATATAAAATGTAGAGGCTACAGTACAACTTGTTTAGAACTTCCGCGTTGAAACCGCGGGAATTGCATAATTACAAATTGTAAGAGGGATGAAAATGTTTTGAAACTGGTTACTTCTTCTTGTATGCCTATATTTCCCTCAAGGGGACCCGGAACATCCCTATACTTATAATGTTAAATGTATGGAACATTTTCTCCTGAACTATTAATCCTATCAAGTTGAAATTTTTACAGTGGAAAGGTTCATATATTTAGTCTTCTACCATAAGGATATATATATATCCATAGTAATTCTGCCCGAAGGCAGGTCCTTCACTGCAATCATAGCATTTTCATGCTATGCTTGCAGCTTTACTAGGAAATTGTGTAGGTGTGGTAGCTTCCCGTTGCTTTCCACACCGGTGAAGGATGATGATGATGATGATGATAATGATAAGGATGATGGCCATATGATTTCGGGGACCGTTTGGGCCTTAAAGTTTTCCTGACATTTGTCTTACAGGTGAGGAAAAACTCCTATAAAAACCTCACCCAGAAAAACTGCCCCGACCGGGGATCGAACCCGGGCCCGCTGCGTGACAAGGCAGCACGCTACCTCGAGACCACAGCGGTGGACATTATATATATATATGATATGAAAAGAAAAGTGAATGCTTGAGTCGGGATTTGAAGCCGAGTCTCTAAACTCTGTACGTTTAGCGCTCTAACCAACTGAGCTACTTAAGAATTCCAACACAAACATACATTTTTCTTATATATGTAGTATTCTCAATTCACACAAGAGGTAGTGGGAATTCGTTCCAACACCATCTAGTGGCCAACATAACAGTTAAGTAATTTATAAGAGAATATTTACTTTATAGCAGTATATATATATATATATATATATATATATATATATATATATATGTGCATTTATATCAAAATATTTTTTTTTTCTTTACAAATATTTTCTTTCAGTTTTTTACACTGTATTTTGCAACCTAAATTCTTTAATTACTAAGCTATCACAACATGAATATGGTAAAAATTGTATATGAGCACTATATTGAAGCCCTGAACATTTCAGGTCACTAGCTTTTATAGTTTAGAAGAAAATGTTCCATATATATTGAAAAAATGAATGCTAACTATGGGAGAGAGTTGACGGCTCACGCCCATATTTTAAAGGGATGTGGAATATTTAAAACAAATAATAAACACACTTAGAAACAAGATACAGGCAACATAATTATACCATATTAAAGAGCAATCTTTCTAGTATTTTAATTGATGAAAAATTAAAATGCACTTTTTCATCACATCTGGCCTTCCGGGTCCCCTTAACAGAGATTTAGGCGCTCTCCCCCTACAGGGAAGAATTTGAACCATTCTAATTTAGTTACACCTGTTTTCGTATAGATGTCATTTGAGTAGACCGTGGTCAGCGTACCGCCTCATACTGACAAAGGAAACCAAGGTAGTACTAGGACGGGAAAATTAGGTAAATTTTGCTTAGAGGTCTTTTCATTCAGGCTTAAGGATCTTTTACGAGCCTGAAAATCTTCAGACTCGGGACCCAGGGCTTAAAGTCCCTCCCGGAGGACTTGCTCCTTGGATTTTTCCATCCTAAAAAAAATCCATCGACCCCGGCCGGGTTTGAACCCGCGACCCTCGGGACCAGAGGCAAGGAGCATAACCACTAGTCCACCGCGGCCGATAACTGGTTACTTAAAATTGATTATGGAATTCAACTGCACTAAGTTGAATCATTATTATTTTCTTTCGCTCATATCTGGAGCATAGGTTAGTAATGAAATTTCTCCATTTGGCTCTTATCACCCTCTTCATCTACAAACATGTTTTTCCCATTTCAGGTACAAGTCCTGCTATCAAAACAATGTAACTTAGCTCCTAAACTACGATTTTTGATAATATCCGTCGTCGTGGCGTACCTTCCACTCCGGCGACCCGGGTTCGACCCCCGGCGGGGTAGGGGATTTTAAATCTCCACCTTGGGTCTGGGTGTGTGTCCTGTCTTGTGTTTGTATGTGTGAATAAGATAAAAAGGTTAACAAAGGTAAAAACAAAAAGGAAGAACAGTGTAAACGAAAGGAAAATGAGAAAGAAAGAATTTGAGTTCGATGTCCATCGCCGTGGCGTAGTCGGTAGAGTCCCTACCTTCCACTCCGGCGACCCGGTTCGATTCCCGACGGGGTACGGGTCTGGGTGTGTGTGTGTCCTCTTCTTGTGTCTATGTGAGAATTAAAGAAAGTTAACAAACAGGTAAAACAAAACAAAGATAAAGGTAAAACAATAAGGAAAACCAGTATAAACCAGTATAACACCACAAACAAGAAGAGATACTAGATTGAAGTTTTATAAAACATTGGCAGTTCCTGCATTACTTTATGGGAGAGAAACTTGAGTAATGGCCAAAAAATTACGAAGTAGTATACAAAGTGTAGAAATGAACTTCCTTAGAAGAACAAAAGGCTGCACAAGAATAAATCGGGTAAAGAATGAATATATAAGAACAGAGTTAAATATATATCCATTAAATGATAAAATCAAAGGATATAGAGAATCTTTAGTTGTGGAAGAATTCAATGGTATTAATACGCTGTTAGTTTATGCTGATGATGTAGTAAGTTACTAATGGCCGATATCGAGGGATAAGGCCAACACGCACACACTACTGAGTAACACTAAGAAATTGGGACTGGAAGTATATATAAATAAAACTAAATATATGGTCACACATAAAAATAGATTATATAATGGAAATGGACAGCTAATGACAAATGAAGGAAATTTTGAGGAAGTGGAAATACCTAGGAACAATAATCACAAACACGAATGAGATGAACAAGAAATTAAACATAGGCTCAATTCTGGAAATGCGTGCTATTATGCATTGCAGAGACTCTTGACTTCCCAACTACTTTCAAAAAACGTTAAACTGAAAATATATAAAAACTATTATTCTACCAGTAATAGTACATGCATGCGAAACATGGACTTTTACTTTAAGGTAGGAAAGGAGATTACGAGTATTTGAGAATAAAGTTCTTAGGAAAAATTTTTGGACCGAAGAGAGATGAACAGACAGGTGAATGGAGAAGACTGTAAAAACAGTGAATTACATGATATAATGAGAACAGTTAAGTCTCGTACACTGCGATGGGCAGGACATGTGGCACGAATGGGTAATTAAACAGGTGCATGGAAGCTTCTTGTAGGAAAACCAGAGGTAAAACGCCCAGTTGGTAGACCAAGAATGAGATGGGAGAATAACAATAAGTATGATTTGAGGGAAATAGATTATACAAGGGATGATTGGAAAACATTGACTCAGGATAGGGATGTATGGAGAGTTTATGTCCGCGCGGCCATGAACCTACGGGTTCGATAGTGCCAGTGGGTTAGCTAGTTAGTTATGGTTTAAGGTAGGTGAATCATAGAGGAAATGATAGGCAAACATTAGCTCAGGACAGGAATATATGAGAAACTCGTGTCCGCGAGGTTATGGACTTCCGTGTTTGATAGTGGAGTGAGGAAGTTACTTTCATTATCAAGAGAAGCCTCAACCATACAGTTAGCTAGTAAATCATTGATATACACATAGTTCCAGAACAAGAGTGGCTGTCATCATCACTCAAAACAATATCACACCTTGAGAATACGAACAGAAAACGATGATAAGTATGTACATTGAAACATCGTTGTTTATATTTATGCTTTGTCTCAATTATACAGGATGATTCACGAATCATGATAAAGATATTGAACATAAAACACATCAGTTTCAAGCTATTTGTGGAACAATAAATAGAACATTGAATAATAAAGCCCATAAACAAACAAAATTAAAATTTTATAAAACAATGGCTGTCCCTGTCCTTTTGTATGGGAGTGAATCTTGGATTACCACTACCAAACAAGAAAGTAAAACCCAAGCAGCCGAGATGAAATTTTTAAGAAGATTAAAAGGCTGCACTAGAATGGACCAGATAAGAAACGAGGATATCCGCGAACAACTGCAGATCTACTCCATAAAAGAAAAGATATTTAACAACAAGATACAGTGGAAAGAACATGTAGAAAGAATGGAAGAAAGTAGATTATCATAAATAACGCCACGAGTGATTTCCAAATTATCGATAAATTCACAACTCACGAAGTGAGGAGTGAATTTATCTAGAGAATTTGGAAATCAAGAATGGCATTTGTTAGGACTATTTAACGAATAAAATTAAGTTGTTTACTCACAAATCATTATTTAACTATACTTATTTTAAAATATGTATATATTTAATGTAAACGGCGATGTTTGAAAACAAATGACAAACGATAGGTACGCTTCATCTGCTTCTTTTGTTTATCACTGCAACCAGATCATACTATTTATTGCCAAAGGAACGCAATATTCTAAGAATGCTCTCTAGTGGAGAAAAAAATGAAACACATCAAACTGTATATTAATTCATTTCTGATGTCGTATGATGTAAATATGACAATTATATTTTTCTGGATTGTTACCTGGGAAAAAATACATTAAAGAAAGTGCAAACAGTGGTTTCTTTTTTTTTTGGTGGTATAATAAATTGCTACAAATGTTTTTATATTAACTCCCGCATGCGGCATGTGTTGACATTCATGCAGTATATATACAATCTGGTAGCCGTATTTCTCATAGGCTCAGTCACTGCAAAATAATGGTCAGACCTGTTCAGAATATTAAAAAGGAGGAGCTTTCTTTAATATGGTAATTATGACACTGATAAATATTTCGTGAAACACGACTCTGATTGGTTGTAAAACAGAAATCATTGAAACGTGATTGGTCATTTGGGGCATGAGTTAAATAGTCAAATAAAATCTTCCATTATTTTCCAAGAGGAAGAAGAGATGTCGGACGTCCTCGGAAGAGATGGTCTTAGATCTATTAGTGAAGACGGAACAGGCAACTCTTGCCTAAACCAGGAAGTGAAGAAGAAGAAGAAGAAGAAGAAGATGATGATTCACGAATCATGTTTCGTTTCATTATATCAAAACTATTTACATTAGTGTGAAACAAATTGTGGAAACATGTGAATAGTTGATGTGCCTCTATGCGGAGATGCTCAGCACATTTTGATGTTATTCGTCTTTAAGTTATGGTTTCGAACTCTTCTTCTTCCTTCCCAAGATTAGGTCAATGCGACCTGTTCCGGTCTCAAGTCCATTTGTTTCCTTGGCCGTCCCAAGGTTTTTTTTTTTCCACGTGGTTTGTAGGTGTTGATCTTTGTGGCTAATCTTGTATTGTCCATTCTGTCTAAATGTTCTTTCCATTGGTATTTGTGCTCGTCTAGTTTATCGAGTATTGAAAATATCTCCAGTTCATTTCTTATTGATTCATTGTGTAATCTATCCATGCGTGTACATCCTTTTACGGATCTTAAAAATTTCATTTCAGTGGCTTGAATGTGTGAGATATCTTGTTTTGTAAGTACCCAAGATTCATATCCATATAAAAGAACAGGAACAGCCATAATTTTATAAAACCTGAGCTGAGTTTCTCTTCGAGTCTTTCGGAGGGTTCTTCTTATGGCGCCTCACGTCGGTTTAATGTATTATGTATATCCCAATCATAGCTATATGTTATATCTGAACCAAGATAGTTGAAGTGTGCTATCTGTTCTATTATTTCATTATTGATTACTATTTTTGCTCTGACTGGCACTTTGCCCTGAAAAGCCCTAATTTTAGTTTTTGAAGTTGAGACTTTGAGATTATAACTCATTATTTTAAATTGATCATTGCAAATTTCTTTCCTTTGTTCGAAGTGTCCTTGAAAAAGAAATACATTGCCGTTGGAATGAGGTTTCTATTTCTATTGGTTAACATGTTACAGACGTGTGATAGTTGACATCTGCTGCTGCTAATTTGTGCAAATAATTGGATTATTTCTTATGGGGATATGGGAAACAACGTGTCTATGTCACGGAACCAACCACTCCTGAGGATATTCAACTCGGATCAGGGAAGCATGCCAGACCATTTCAGATCACCAACTAGTCCTTGCAAGAAGATATTTTTGGAAACGTATTCGGGAATGCGTAAACAATAACGGTGGCACTTTTGAAGAACTACTTGGTGATTAGACACCTGTTCCTGTAGTAATAGGGTGAGGTACTTTGAAACAGGAAGTATATACATTGGTACACATCCCATTACTCCTGCCAATTCAACATCTTGTAGGAACTGTTCTAATATTGCATAACTAATTATTCTAATTGTATTGTAAAGCCAATAAATAGATCTATCAATCCGTCTAAAATAGAATATGAGGTTGCATTTAAAATAACAGTGGCCAATGTTGTATATTTTCTATAAATGTACAGAAACCTTTCCTAAGTATCTCCGCATATTCACAACATTATGTGATTCATCTTTCAAGTATAAACTCCTGATAAAATAGGGCCTATATGGTTTTCACACAACAATAGCAAACACAATTCGTGAATCACCCTATATAAAAGGAACACTAAAAAGAACTTTGAAAAATAAAGCCAGGAAAGACTCTATAATAAAATTATACAAAACAATGGCAGTGCCTATTATTACTTATGGATCCGAAATATGGACAGTGACAACACGACAATCTGCCAGAATACAAGCTGATGAAATGAAATTCCCTAAATTAATAGCAGGATATCAAAGAACAGACAAAAAAACATAACAGAAATAAGACAACTAAAAGTAGAAGAATTAAACACAACAATAGTGAAATACAGAACAAAATGGAAAGAATACTTAGCAAGGATGACAGAATAGAATACCAAAACCAGCGTACAACTATTCACAACGAGGAAGAAGTAGTTTGGGAAGACCAACGAAAAGATGGAAGCGGCAACAATTTGGAGCCGGAATAGGCTAGTAAACAAACGAAGAAAAAGAAGAAGCTTATCTGTGAACTAACTACTCTCTAATCTAGTTGCTGGTCGGTATTTATTTTGTCTACAATAGCGTAGTCCAATACCGAGCCATAGTCTCTCCTCTGTTAGGAGTTACTACACCAAGTTAATTTACTTATGCTTATTTTCTCATACTATGACACATGTAAAGATATAGACATAAAATTGATCAAATTCCAAAAACTTATACGAACAATAAAAAACACTCTTCTCCGAAAAGTACGCCCAGATACAATTGTAAAATTTCATAAAACAATGGCTTTCCCAACTCTACTTTATGGCTCTGAAACCTGCACTCTTACTACAAGCAAATTAAGTAGCATTACAGCTGCAGAAATGAAGTTATTAATACCTTTAGCGGGTTACACGCTTTACGACAACATGCGAAGTGAATATATTCGCACACCTCTCGAAACACCAGCAATCATTGAACCATCGAAAACATGTCAAAATAATTGGCTTGTACGCCTCCTTAGAGTGCCGACAATTGACTACCTCCGAGGCTATTCAACTACAGACCCACAGGGCAAAGAGACACTGGATGACCTAACAAGCAATGGAGGGACTAATCATACTGGTCAACATGATTTTTGTCTCATGAGTACCAACAGTTGTACTTATTGCAGTTTTTTATCGTGTTTTCAAACATGTATTCGGAATTTCTCCATCACCCACAGTTTTTTTTATTTCAATTTCAATTAATGGATTTAAATATTTTTTAATCAACGTTTTTTCGTCCATTTGTCCATTGTAAAATAAAACCAAATGAGCTAACTCAGGATATTTCAGCTATGGAAAAGAGATATCAAGGCAAATGGAATCCTAATATGCTGGCCGATTATTGTTGAACCATGAAGAGGGATGCTCCACATGGCGAAATATAACAGAAAATCGCCATTTCTTACTTTCTAGGAGAGTCCGAATGTTCGAATATTGTGTAGTTACGAATGTAGAAAATATTAAAGTGTTTGAAATTACTAATGCCTGTCTCTCGGAAACCTTGCGTGATGGAGAAAAACCGGTATCATATTTTAATTCAAGAGAAAAATACTATCAGAATCACATATTTTTTTCTTTCTAGACAAAAAAAAAGTTTATTTTTTTGTTGCTCAGTGTTTGTATCCTGAAGCGGAACATTTTTACTCCCCGATTGTTATTGATTATTATTTTCTCGTAGGTGTCATGAATGGTATGCCGTCAACATACCGACTCAATGAGACATCTAGCAGGCAACTAACGTACTATTAAGATCATAAGGTCAACAAATTTTGCTTAGAGGTATTTTTTATTCAGGATTTGGGATCTTTTACGAGCCTGAAAATCTTCACACTCGGGACTCACGGCTTAAAGTCCCTCCCGGAGGACTTGCACCTTAGATTTTTCTATCCTAAAAGAATCCATCGACTCCGTCCGGTTCCGAAGTCGCGACCCACGGGACCAAAGGCAAACAGCACAACCGCTAGTCCATCGCGGCCGACACTATTTATATTGAGTTTTTGGTGAAAACAAGTGCTGTCCAATGTTCTGTGAGCATAAACTATGTGCTTTATAACGGCACATAGCATTGGACGTATCCAATCTCTGTGTTTCTTCATCCATAGCTTTGTGTTGAAGTAAGTAACAGAATAAAGCGAATGGATTGATTCGCGGCAGATAAGGCGGGATTGTTAGAGAATCGCTTATCAATTGTTTTACTTCCCGGCCTAACGGCGCGGCGTTGCCTTATTGTACCAAGTGACACATCACTGCACATTTATTTACTTGCACCTGGAAATCCCATATGATATTTATAGTCAGAGAAGGAAGTCATGGACCTGTTTATTTTTATAATAGTAAAAGTCATGTTTTAAGTACTATAGTACCCGACACATTTAACATTTATCGGGGATTCTATGCTAACATTCCACCTACATAAATTCAATTAAAAAAACGAAAAAACACAAATTTATTGTTGAAATATGTGGATAATTACCCGAGATAAATAAATAAATAAATAAATAAATAAATAAATATATATAAATTACGTGTCACGTTGTTTGTTCGCAATGGAATCCTAAACTACTGAACCGATTTTAATAAAATTTTGCACACTGTGTGCAGTTTGATCTAACTTGAGACTTAGGGTAGTTTATAACTAAATTTATAGTCGCATTATTTTTTATTGCAAATTATTTGTTTATTATTTAACAAAGAGTTATAATTATCTGTGAATTCCATACAATTCTAACAGATGGCGGTCTAATTATCTGTGAGTTCCATACGATTCTAACAGATGGCGGTGTAAGGTAATTGGTTTATTATTTAACAAAGAGAGATCCAGATGGCTGTGCTTTTTGTTGCAACCGCGAATTTCAATTGAATTACAAATATTGATTATTTCATAATTTAAGTGTGTTCAGTGTTTTTTTTTCAATATTATTAATTTCGTGTGTAAGTATTAGTTTTAAGTAATCTGGCTGAAAGACAGCAACTTAATATAAATTTCTAACGTATACCTTGGTCACAGAAACGCGTGGCCGGGACTTCTAGTATATATGTATATATATATATATATATATATTTGTGTGTGTGATTTTGTTCCAAAAAATGTAAGAAATGCCTTAAAATGAAGTGTGATTACATCGAGATGAAAATCGACTGTGATTGGTTGGTTGTAAACCAACATACATTGAAATGTGATTGGTCATTGACTGCCATTTGGGCATAAGTTAAATAGTCACATTAACGATTTATGAAGTTTCGAGTCAACGGATTTACTATTTATTTATAGTTTACATATTCGAACTTGGGCTCCAGTGAAAAAACAGAAGGATAGAATACAGACGGCGGAGATGAGGTTCCTAAGACAAGTAAAAGGATGTACAAGACTTGATAGAATAAGAAATGAGGATATAAGAGAAGAATTGAAAGTTCAGCCTTTATTGGATCCATCCATCCATAGTAATTGTGCCCGAAGGCAGGTCCTTCACTGCAATCATAGCATTTTCATGCTATGCTTGCAGCTTTACTAGGGAATTGTAGGTGTGGTAGCTTCCCGTTGCTTTCCACACCGGTGAAGGATGATGATGATGATAAGGATGATGATGATGGCCATATGATTTCGGGGACCGTTTGGGCCTTAAAGGTTTCCTGACATTTGTCTTACAGGTGAGGAAAAACCCCGATAAAAACCTCACCCAGAAAAACTGCCCCGACCGGGGATCGAACCCGGGTCCGCTGCGTGACAAGGCAGCACGCTACCCCGAGACCACAGCGGTGGACTCTTTATTGGATAAGGTCACGAATTACAGATAGAAATGGATTGATCATATGGGTGGAATGAGTAAGGAGATATATCTATTGTTAGCAAGAAATTCTCAAGCAAGAGGAAGACGTGATGTTGGAAGACCTAGAAGATGTTGGGCTGATGCATTATGAAGTCGGAACGGGCAATTGCCTAATCCCTGGAGTGATCATGATGATATTCGAGATATAAACATCCATCAATTATGTATTTAAGCAGGAAAAATAATGCTGAGTCGTTGGATGTAATATTATTCTAATGATTACTTAATAGTAAGTTTATGTCATGGAGAAGGACAATTGAAAGTAAAAACAAAAGTAATCGTCTTGATCAATCAATTGCAACGATTTCTTTGGGTAATCGAGAGTTACATAACGCAGTATTCCACAGCATGCTTGTTGCCAAGAAAGAAACAGATTAACATATTATATAAAGTAAAGTGATCCCACAACAGGCCTCGGGAGGCCCTTGGGGTAGTAGGAGGTTAAGGCTCCCACTTTTTCTAGACAATCGGCACTTTATGTCAGCCGGGTTGTCAGCCCTGCGTGACGGCCGCCTTTACCCCAGAACAAGCGTCTGGTACTCATTTCCGTTAGAGGCTGAGTCGACCCCAGGGCCATAGTGCCGCCAGAAGGTTTGGGTCAGTTTAAAAATCCTGACCCAACGGGACTTGAACCCTCGACCCTCCGGCTTGTATCTCAGTGCCTTAACCACTACGCTACGGCGTGCCCCCAACATATTATATTACTCCCTTAATTAAATAATCATGAAGAAACAATGTGATGGTCCAATTCGAATATCAATAAGTTTTAATAAAATGTCATAACTAACTAACTGGCACTATCGAACCCGTAGGTTCATGGCCGCGCGGACATAAGCTCTCCATACATCCCTATCCTGAGCTAATGCTTTCCAAACATTCCTTGTATAATCTCTCTCCTGGCGCGACAGGCCTACAAGGCACTTAGCCTACCAGCCGGCTGCTGGCCTCACATCCACATGTGTCAATCACAGAGGTAGATGATAATCAGCCAGTGTAGGGGTGACATGTGGTCAGCATGTCGAGTCCCCCAGCCGTTATAACTGGTTTTCTCAACCTGGAGCCGCTACTTATTGTAGCTACCCAAATGCATCACGATGTTGGGTGGGCACCGGTCCCATACTGGCCGAAATACCATGAGAAAATTTCTTCCCCCACGGAGACTCGAACCAGCGCAAGTCCCGTAGCTCTGCGCCAAGGCTTTCTGCCTTAACCACTCGGCTACGGCGCGGGACTCTTGTATAATCTACTTCCCTCAAATCATGGTTAATGTTATTCTCCCACCTCATGTTAGTAGAAACACTTGCAATGCCCCATTTTGATTATTGTGACACTCTTTTTACAGACTTAAATATTATTTCCACTCAAAGACTTCAACGTGTTCATAATTCTTGCGCACGTTTTATTTGTGGTATTCGCAAATTTGACCATGTTACACCGTCCCTGGAACAATTATCGTGGTTTCGTCTAAGAGATCGTAGAACTGTCCATTCCCTATCCCTTCTCTATAAAATACTTCACACATCATCGCCTAATTATTTATCACGCCGCTTCATCAGACTATCCGACACACATAATCTTGACACTCGATCCCATCAGCACATTGTCCTTTATATCCCGCCTCATCACACTGTATATTATTCATTATCTTTTACGGTGTCACTTACCAAACATGGAATTCCCTTCCACCCTATGTCAGAGACTGTCAAACTATAACATCCTTCAAAAACAAACTAAAGAATTATTTAATAACAAACTGACTTAACACCTCACTGATAGTATTCTTTTAGCAATATTAATATATTTAATTATTTATGTAAATAATATTAAGAATAACAAATATTTTTATTTGTTTTGTTTTAAATATTGTATAATCGTAAAATTAGTTTTCTATATCTCATTATTTTCCTGTTTTTTATATACACTAGACAGGGACAATTTAATGTCTTGCTTGTATACATTTTATTATTAGTTTTAGTCTTAATTTTAACTAATATTAACTGGTTGTATTATAGATCGTAATATGTATATTAGATATTATCTTTTGATCAAATTTTTACTTAGTGTTTAATATTAGAGTTAATTAAGATTGTTATATTCTTATGTAATATATGTTTGTCCTGGTGAGTGGAAGAGAAGGCCACATGGCCTTAACTCCACCAGGCTAAATAAATCTTAAATCTTAAATCTTAAATCATTCTTGGTCTACCAACTGGGCGTTTTCCCTCTGGCTTTCCTACAAGAAGCCTCCATGCAAGTCTTTCATTCCCCATACTTGCAATATATCCTGCCCATCGAGTAATAATGGAGTCATCCCTAGTTCTTATGCAGAAGAGATTTTAAGGACTTACCTTATATTAATAAAATTACTTTTTTTTCTGCTTAAGTTAATTGACGAATGTGAAATGAAAGAGGGGCATGCAAACTTGATGTAGGAAAACGCCTGGTTGGTAGACCAACAATGAGGTAGGAGAATAACACTATGATTTGAGGGAAGTAGATTATACGGGGGATTTTTGAAAAATATTACACTGAGCAACACGAAAGAAAAATATGTGACTCTGATAGTATTTTTTCTCTTGAATTCAAATATGATATCGGTTTTTCTCCATCACGCAAGGTTTCCGAGAGACGCAAACATCAATATTTTCTACATTCGTAACTACACAATATTCGAACATTCGGACTCACCTAGAAAGTAAGAAATGACAATTTTGTCCTATATTTCGCCTGTGGAGCATCACTCTTGATGGTCCAACAATAATCGGCCAGCATATTAGGATTCCATTTGCTTTGATATCTCTTTTCCATAGCTGAAATCTCCTGATGAAAGTGTTCCCCGTGCTCATCGCTCACTGCGCCAAGGTTTTCCGGGAAGAAATCTAAGTTTATTAAAAAATAATATTATTTAAATCCATTAATTGAAATTGAAATAAAAAAAACTCTGGGTGATGGAGAAATTTCGAATAAAGTAAAGTGATCCCACAACAGACCCGGAGGCCCTTGGGGTAGTAGGAGGTTAAGGCTCCCACTTTTTCTAGACAATCGGCACTTTATGTCAGCCGGGTTGTCAGCCCTGCGTGACGGCCGCCTTTACCCCAGAACAAGCGTCTGGTACTCATTTCCGTTAGAGGCTGAGTCGACCCCAGGTAAGGTCGACTGTAAGACAAATGTCAGCCGAAATCATATGGCCATCATCATCCTTATCATTTTCATCATCATCCTTCGCAGCTGTGGAAAGCAACGGCAAGCCACCACACCTACAATTCCCTAGTAAAGCTGCAAAGCATAGCATGAAAATGCTATGATTGCCATGAAAGACCTGCCCTCGGACAGAATTGCTATGGATGGATATTAATTGATATAGAGTATCACACGCCTTTGATGGTAAAATTATTTTTTTGTAGATAACCCTAGTTTTATTCTAGATGTGTTGGAGATGATTTTTTTTTGTTAACCACTTTAATTTTATCCCAAGCGTGTTGGAAATTAAAATGATTATTCATTTTTTTTAGAGTATTTGAGAATAAAGTTCTTAGGAAAATTTTTGGACCAAAGAGAGATGAACAGACAGGTGAATGGAGAAGACTACATAACAATGAACTACATGGTCTTTATGGGAAGCCAGATATAATAACAGTTAAGTCCCGTAGACTGCGATGGGCAGGACATGTTGCGCGTATGGGGAATGAAAGACGTGCATGGAAACTTCTTGTAGGAAAGCCAGAAGGAAAACGCCCAGTTGGTAGACCGAGAATGAGGTGGGAGAACAGCATTAACTATGATTTGAGGGAGGTAGATTATACAGGGAATGATTGGAAAGCATTAGCTCAGGATAGGGATGTATGGAGAGCTTATGTCCGCGCGGCCATGAACCTACGGGTTCGATAGTGCCAGTGAGTAAGTAAGTAAGTAAGTATTAATTTTTTAGTCTGGTTTTCTTATAAAGCGTCTTGTTTTAGTTTTTTTTAACTATTATTAATTTTTTTTACTTTGATTTTCTAATAAAGCGTATTGTTTTAGTTTTTTAAACCATTATTTATTATTTTAATTCTTAGTTTAATTGATATAATTATATATTTTTTAAATTATTATTATCTAACAGTATTATAATATTTTTGAATATATTAATATAGATAGATAGTTACAGTTAAACGTATCCTTCTGATATTTTTTGGATAAATTACAATGTGGTAAGTTTACAAAATTGTCATTAATGTTTTACAGAATAAGATAAAAATGTAAATATCTTTAAATTCGATACTATTGTAGTATGAGCTAAAAGTAATAAATACTCTTCTAAAAAATGCTCCGGGCCTTTGAACCAGCGACCTATGGATTACCAAAATTATATACCACTACAGTCCACTACTCTACCAACTGAGCTACCACAACAATGGACTAAAAAGTCGATACGTCCGCAACCTATTATACCGGTCTTTATTTTTTTATATATTCCAGAAATTGCACGTAAAACTACAGTAGCAAAATTTAGACAGAACATGACTATTTGGCCAAACATTTATATAAAATAGGAATCTACACGAATCCAAATTGTCCTCTATGCAACAAAGACGAAGAAATGAACGAAGAACATCTACAAACCTGTGAGGTATTACCTGTTGGATCCACCATAGAGAAATATTGGAGAGCAAGAACGCTAATGGCTTCGTTGCCAAGGCCCAGCATTTGAAAACAACAATTTTTTTTGATGTCCTGATGATCCTGGCCAGGATCTTAGAAAAAATGTATGAAATTATTCTATTGTCATTGGTCCTTTACAAGTACACAAAGTTTCAAGTAGACCCAATGTTTTTAAGTGGGTGAAAATCGTGTTGAAAGATTCCGTTACATAGACAGATACAGGTCAAGCTAATATAAAGCGTGTAAAAAGGATATAAATCTCTCTCTTTTCTAATCATATCACAAATAAAATACAATGCTAACACGTTTCAAATTTTATTAGAAGTTATATATATATCTGTTCTATTTTGAGACCGTATAAGTGACAGTTTTATCTTATATTTCACTGCATTAAGATATGTCCTTTATTTTTACAATAAAATATTACTACAAACTTTCCATTTCATACTGATATAATTTAAAAGTATTCGAAGATAAACTGCCAAAACCATAAGAAAACAACTATTAGTTTATGCATATCAAAGGAACTTAACGTTGCAAGTTGTTTGCAATGGTAAGCTTGCATTTAAACAAGGAATCAACAAATAAATAAATATAGCATGGTAAATATTTTGAGAAATTTGAAGATAGTGCATTAAAAAACATTTTACGAACATTCTACTTATTCGTGAAATTACTAATTTAGTCTAATAAACCATAAAATGGACATAAATGCATAGGACAAAATGTCAAAAACAATTCCGAACAAAAATTAGCTTTAGGCTATATCTTGTAATATAAATGAATTGAGGCATGGGTTTAAATTTAAAATGAAATTTTTTAGGTTTTAATCAGACCCTTTCAATATAAATTTAAACCCATGCCTCAATTCATTTATACTTACTTACTCACTGGCACTATCGAACCCGAAGGTTCATGGCCGCGCGGACATAAGCTCTCCATACATCCCTATCCTGAGCTAATGCTTTCCAATCATTCCCTGTATAATCTACTTCCCTCAAATCATAGTTAATGTTGTTCTCCCACCTCATTCTTGGCCTACCAACTGGGCGCTTACCCTCTGGCTTTCCTACAAGAAGCTTCCATGCACGTCTTTCATTCCCCATACGTGCAACATGTCCTGCCCATCGCAGTCTACGAGACTTAACTGTTCTTATTATATCTGGCTTCCTATAAAGACCATGTAGTTCATTGTTATGTAGTCTTCTCCATTCACCTGTCTGTTCATCTCTGTTTGGTCCAAAAATTTTCCTTAGAACTTTATTCTCAAATACTCGTAATCTCCTTTCCTCCCTTAAAGTAAGAGTCCATGTTTCGCACCCCATATAATATAACTGGTAGAATAATAGTTTTATATATTTTCAGCTTAACGTTTTTTGAAAGAAGTTGGGACATCAAAAGTCTCTGCAATGCATAATAGCAAGCATTTCCAGAATTGAGCCTATGTTTAATTTCTTTGTGCATCTCATTCCTATTTGTGATTATTGTTCCTAGGTATTTGAATTCAGCCACTTCCTGAAAATTTCCCTCATTTGTCATTAGCTGTCCATTTCCATTATATACTGAATTTCTACGTGTGACCATATATTTAGTTTTACTGATATTTACTTCCAGTCCTAATTTCTTAGTGTTATCTCAATAGTGTGTGCGGTTTGGCCTTCTAGATCCGATCTTCCTCCGGGGCTATCGGCCAGTAGTACTTACATCATCAGCATAAAACTAACAGCTTATTAATACCATTGAGTTGTAAGCCTTCCTCATTCTCTAAAGATTTAAATGGCATGCATCTATTACAAAAATTCAATTAGTAGAGGAGATAGTGCTATCAGCGCTTGTCTTCAAGGTCAACGCCATTCTGGATTTCAGCGAAAGCTGTCTGAAACCTGTTTGGGCCTACACGCTATCCGCTACTCTTTGAGGCCATTTAGACACATTCGTATAAGTCTACTAGACGGCAACTTTTTATGGAGATTCTCGTATACTCCAGGAGGATACTGATATAACTTCTCCCTCTTAATATTGAATCATATGGCGTTTTTTGAAGTCTACATATAGTTGATTTACAGGTACCATTATATTTCCCATTTCTTTCTCTAAAATGTCTGTCTTAATAAACTGAAAATCTAGTATCGGTTGTAGACCTGTTTCTTTCTCTAAATGCACATTGATGATCTCCTAGAATGTCATCAATATAGTGGAGTAAGGTCGGCTTACTAATATATTTGTTAGAATTTTGTACGAAGTGGAAAGTAATGAGATTCCGCCTGGTTAATTTTGTTGCAATCAGTTTTATCTCCTTTTTTATCGTTATAACTTGGTATGATAATTGGATTCCTTCCATTCATGCTGGAAGAGCTTCTTTTTCCCAAATCATACTAAGCAACCAGCATATCTTGTCCGATGCCAATTTTCTCCTTTCTCCCACTCTGATTTTATCAGTTCTGCTGGGAATCCTCTATCTGAAGCCTGATGGCTTTAAACATCTTCAATTTTTCAATCGCCATTTCAACCTCTAATGCACTTGGCTTCTGGCGATCTAGCATTTCTGCTGCTCTGTACATTATCCTCGCCTCAATGTCGCTGTTCTTTATGTACATTTAATAGGCTGATTAAAGTAACTCTTTGCGGGCATCCATTTAATATACTTCAGCTAGAATCTGCAACCATATCTTCTCTATTTCATTCATTCGAATTATGTTTGTTTTCTAGGCCTGAAACGCCGCTCTCTTCTCTATTTCTCTACCTAATTCCCTGATATAATTCCTCATAATGTTCCTATTTTTTTGGGGCATTCATTTCAAGATCATTAATCTATCTCTGGCTCAAATATTCCGGCTCGTTTTTACTCTTTAGGGCAAGCTTGGTGGTTCTCTGCCCTCTAACACTACCCAATTGCTGCTAAATTTACCATCAGTTTGGCTTGTGTAACCATTTCATTTTTGCTAGCTTTCTTTCTTTTTCAATGTCGGGCACATTCCTCATCAAAAAAAACCATTTCTTGTTTTGCCTCTTTTTTTTAAACATACCAATATGCTTTCTGATGCTGACAATTTACTAGTATCTCTTCTAGCCTCCCATTCTTTATTTATATCATTTTCTTCTTCGTTGCCCACATTGTCATCTGAAGATTCCAGTACTTCAAATCTATTAGCTATTTGATTGGTATTCTTTTCTTTTCTTCGCCGCATTTCATCATTTTTCAAGTTTTTTAATTCGATATTTTAAGCAGAATCATCTGTAAGGATGGGCGTTCTTCTCTCCATAGTCGATATGCCGTTTGTCTGATTTTCACTCTGACCAGATGATGATCCGAATTGCAGTCTGTCCCTCTAACTGATCTAACATCAATGATGCTACTGTGCCAGCGTTTATCCACTAATACATGATCTATCTGGTTCCGAGTTTCTCCATCTGGGGACGTCCAGGTGTATTTATGAATATCCTTATGCTGAAATGTTGTGCTCTTAAGAATGGGATTCTTTGATGTGGCAAATGTGACTAATCTAACCCCGTTGTCGTTACTATCTTCATGAAGACTGAATTTGCCTATTGTTGGTTTGAATATATCTTCCCGCCCCACTTTTGCATTAAAATCTCCTAAGACAATTTTCATATGATATCGTGAAAGGGTATCAAATAAGCATTCTAATTCTTCATAGAACTCATCCTTGATCTTGTCATCTTTATCTTCTGTGGGGGCATGTACATTTACAATTATAAAATCATGTCGTTTACCCTTTAGAATTATGTATGATATCCTATCACTAAGAAATTTAATATCTCGGATAGCGGATAGGATCCTCCTTCTGACTAAAAAACCCGTTCCAAATGCAGGTCTTTCTGCACCCCCATAGTATAATGCAAAGCTTCCTGATTCCTGACTACCTTCTCCTGGCCACCTAACTTCCTGTAAAGCGACTATATCCAAGGGCGATTTATCCAATTCCTGCGTTAATATCTCTAGTGCCCCGCTATTGTATAAAGTCCTAACATTCCATGTTCCTAGGAACATGTCCCTGTGTTTGAGCCTTTGGCATGGGTTCCCTGAAGTAGTCCCCGCCCGGAGAACCGAATGGGGGACTATTTGACCTCCGGAAAAATTTTACCCCAGATGAACCCATGTCCGCATTTCTTGACGGTTGTATTTTTACGGTGAAAGATCGTCACTCTTTCGCCCAAGGTACTTTTTTCGTCTGGCTTATCACCTTCGACCAGTCCGGCATGGGTAACCCTATCGGCAGCAATGCTACCGCCGGCATAGCTCTCAGGATCATTTAAGCACGCAATCCACTCCACCACGACAAGGTAAAGATACCATGGAGGGCAATTCATTTTATATTACAAGATATAGCCTAAAGCTAATTTTTGTTCGGAATTGTTTTTGACATTTTGTCCTATGCATTTATGTCCATTTTATGGTTTATTAGACTAAATTAGTAATTTTCCATAAATTTTTATAATACTCGCATTTTACAGAAGCACTATAACAAAGCTTACACGAACTATAGTTGCTCCTGCCCTAAAATATATTTTTAGAAAGAGATTTTCAATCTTCGGTGTTAATCTTAATACGAGTATATAAAATTAATGTTTGAAAATTTTTCTCTTCAAATATAATTTATCTAATGTTTCTTTGTTGATTTGTTTGTTCGTAATTTATGCGCGGCCATACCGTTGATCCGATTTTGATGGGGCTTTTTGTAAAATGTTCAGGAGATTCCCGGGATGAACATAGGCTATAAGAGAGTTGTGATACTCAACCCCTATACCCTTAAAAATCGCCCTTTGTAGTGGAAAACGTGAAAAAAAAGTAGCTCTTTGGACGCTTAAATAGCTTAAGCTGCCTAAACTATAATAAATACACAAAATTAATGTACACAAAATTGAATATCTCAAAAAGCTCTACAAAAAAGTCCGCGACAGCATATGTTTATCTCTTACGGATAACTCACAATAACCATTTTTGTCATTCTTTGTTGCCAAGAAGATCGAGACAAGTACGTAGATTCCTGCACAAGCATAGCAGCTCATGGCGGGTATTCTTTTACGGATAACTCACAATAACGGATTTTCTTTTTTAGCTCATTTATGCCAAGAACATCGAGATAAGTAGGTTCCCAGGCAACACGGGTAATCAGCACGGGGAATCTAAAAATAATTACGATATAAATTTATAACTTTACTTATTTAACTAAACATAAAACAATTTTCGTATTTAAGCTCATTTATGTCAAGAAGATCGGGAAGAGTAGATTCCCAGACAACGCCGGGTAATCAGCAAGGTGTATCTAAGAAATATAAATGTATAATTATATTTCCTTTCACTTATTCAATTAAACATAAAAGCACATTGATTTTCAATTATTTAGGCGTAGCAGCACACGCCGGGTATTAGCTAGTTGTTTAATAAATTATAAAGAGTAAGCCACACCTTAATTAAATTTATTATTTTTGACTCACAAGATCGTAAAACTTTTGATCATCAATTCGACAACGTAGAGTGAAAACTCTGAAATCAGAAACAAGTTTCTATTTTACAACTCTTAAAATAATTTGAGAAAGATAGACTTCCAAGTCCACAAAACTGTTTTATAGCTGTATTTTAATCATAAGTAATGCCACGAGTGATTTCCAAATTATCGATAAATTCACGAATTCACGAAGTGAGGAGTGAATTTATCTAGAGAATTTGGAAATCAAGAGTGGCATTTGTTAGGACTATTGAACGAATGCAATTAAGCTGTTTACTCACAAATCATTATTTAACTATAGTTATTTTAAAATATTTATATATTTAATTTAACGGCAATGTTTGAAAACAAATGAGAAACGATTAATATGTTCAATTTATTTGTCACTGCAACCAGATCATATTATTTATTGTCAAAGGATCGCAATATTGCAAAAATGCAGCCTAGTGGAGAAAAAATGAAATACATCAAACTGTTTATAACCAACATTATAGGTTATTAATTAATTTCTGATGTCCTATGATGTAAATATGTCAATTATATTTTTCTGGAACGTAAATACCTAGAAAATAATACGTTTAAGAAAGCGCAAACAGTGGTTTTTTTTGTGGTATAATAAATTGCTAGAAATGTTTTTGTATTATATCTCGCAAGCAGTATCTGGTTTCATTCATGCACTATATATACAATCTGGGAGCCACTTGCATTGTAGGATTCTTACATCTTAATATATAAACTGTTATATTCAATGTATTTCTTGGAGAGTCAGTCACTGCAAAATAATGCTTTGACCTATTCAGAATGTTAAAAAGGAGGACCCTGATTTTAATATGATAAAATTAAATTGATAAAATCGAGGTGAAAACTACTGTGATTGGTTGTAAAACAAAATTCATTGAAATGTGATTGGTTATTGACACCCATTTGGGACATGAGTTAAATTGTCATAAGTAATGCCACGAGTGATTTCCAATTTATCTAGAAAATTTGGAAATCAAGAGTGGCACTTGTTAGGACTATTTAACGAATAAAATTAAGCTGTTTACTCACAAATCATTATTTAATTATAGTTATTTTAAAATATTTATATATTTAATGAAAACGGCGATGTTTGAAAACAAATGTGAAACGATTGGTACGCTTCATTTGCTTCTTTTATTCTCACTCCAACGAGATCATATTATTTATTGCCAAAGGAACGCAATATTGTAAGAATGCACTCTAGTGGAGAAAAAATGAAACACATCAAACTGTATATTAATTCATTTCTGATGTCGTATGATGTAAATATGACAATTCTATTTTTCTAGATTATTACCTGGGAAAAAATACTTTTAAGAAAGTGCAAATAGTGGTTTCTTTTTTTGGTGGTATAATCAATTGCTACAAATGTTTTTATATTAACTCCTGCATGCGATATGTGTTGACATTCATGCACTATATATACAATTTGGTAGCCGTATCTCTTATGGAGTCGGTCACTGCAAAATAATGCTATGACCTATTCAGAATGTTAAAAAGGAGGTGCTTTCTTTATTATGATAAACTTTAGTTGTAAATTCTAGGCGAAACACGACTGTGATTGGTTGTAAATCGAAAATCATTAAAATGTGATTGGTCATTGACTCCCATTTGGGGCATGAGTTAAATAGTCACTAAAATGAACCTACTTCCTAAAAATTTTCCAAAAGATATTTTGTATAAATATCAGGGCATTTTCACCTACTAGAAGACATGAATATTCACCCGTATATGTCTATATGGAGAGAAAAATAATGGTGTAAATCTATAGTAAATCCAGATGTTAACATAACGCGTAAGTTACTCTAGGTTAATTTTTTGGGTGTTACCTGAATCAAAATTTAACAGAGAGGCTTGAATTGAATTTTTTGTCAACAGTGATTACAACTTTCTCCTGACGAAAATTTACATAGCTAGCTCTGTCACGTCCAAATATAAATATTTTAATAGATATCTGTGAAATTAACTATCTCATTGGCACTATCGAATCCGTAGGTTCATGGCCGCGCGGACATAAGCTCTCCATACATCCCTATCCTGTGCCAATGTTTTCCAATCATCCCCTGTATAATCTACTTCTCTCAAATCATAGTTAATGTTATTCTCCCACCTCATTCTTGGTCTACCAACTGGGCGTTTTCCCTATGGTTTTCTTACAAGAAGCTTCCATGCACGTCTTTCATTCCCCATTCGTGCCACATGTCCTCTCCATCGCAGTCTACGAGACTTAACTGTCATTATATCTGGCTTCCTATAAAGACCATGCAATTCAATGTTATGCAGTCTTTTGCATTCACCTGTCTGTTCATCTCTCTTTGGTCCAAAAAAATTCCTAAGAACTTTGTGAAATTGTGAAACAAAATTTTACTATTTAAGAGTTGCACAATTCTAGTGCAATCATGAATAGGTTTTATGTAAATTTATTAAGTTGTAAACTGTAATTAAATTGTGTTAAAACACTGAATGTAAAGTATGTGGTGTTACTAACGCCAACTACTGTAGTTCTACATTACCGATAATAATAATAATAATAATAATAATAATAATAATAATAATAATAATAATAAATAATATATTCGAAACCCATGGATGCGAGAATTTAGAACTGGAATGAGAACAAGAAGACTGGAGGACATGGAGTGGATGGATAGGAACGAGTGGAGAAGGAAAATAAAACTAGGCGCAGAAAGACGTGTAAACATTAAAAATCTGCATCATCATTATCATCCAGTATCATGGCAGCTGCCGCCGTCTTCCAGAAACCAAACTCCATTCCTCTCTGTCCATCCATTGATCTTCCTCCAATCCTCTGATATTCATAGCTGCTTGTACCCCTTCTATCCAAGTTTTCTTCGGTCTTCCTCCTTTCCATTCGGATCCATTCCATAACAATGTTAGGCAATCTTTGCTCTGGCATTCTTTTAACATGGCCATACCACTGTAATCTTTTCTTTTCTATAATGTCTATGATGTCCGGCTCCTCTTGTAGACACATATTTTCCCTTATTTCTTTATTTCGTATTCTATCCATTCTACATTTTCCAGCTGATCTTCTTAAAACACCCATTTCTGTACTTAAAATTCTTTTCATTTCCCTGGTAGGAATTTGCCAGACTTCAGCACAATATGTTAAAATGCTCTTAATTATGGTTTGATACATTTGTAATTTTCTATTTTTTTGTAATATTTTTGCTCCACCCGAGTTTAAAGCATTTATTGCTTCTTTGTGCGATTCTATTTTTAATTTCCACTGTGTTATCGCCTGAATGGTCTAATTTTGTTCCTAAATAAGTGCATTCAATACTAGGTTTTAGTTCTTCTCCATTGTTGAAATTTATATTTATAAAAATCTGTACTTACTTAATTACTCTTACTTACTCACTGGCACTATCGAACCCGAAGGTTCATGGCCGCGCGGACATAAGCCCTCCATACATCCCTATCCTGAGCTAATGCTTTCCAATCATTCCCTGTATAATCTACTTCCCTCAAATCATAGTTAATGTTGTTCTCCCACCTCATTCTTGGTCTACCAACTGGGCGTTTTCCCTCTGGCTTTCCTACAAGAAGCTTCCATGCACGTCTTTCATTCCCCATACGTGCAACATGTCCTGCCCATCGCAGTCTACGGGACTTAACTGTTGTTATAACTGGCTTCCTATAAAGACCATGTAGTTCATTGTTATGTAGTCTTCTCCATTCACCTGTCTGTTCATCTCTCTTTGGTCCAAAAATTTTCCTAAGAACTTTATTCTCAAATACTCGTAATCTCCTTTCCTCCCTTAAAGTAAGAGCCCATGTTTCACACCCAAAATCTGTATATAAATAAATTATTATTACTATTATTAATATTATTTTACCATATTAATATTATTTTACTGTTATTATTAATACTTTTTTAATTATTTTTGCTATTATTATCATCATTTACACATAAGACTGCTATCTTGGCAACTTCGCTATTAATAAAATGTAGCAAATATTAAAATACTGTAACATTAGCAATGTTCTTACTAACAGCCTGTCACCAGAAAAAGAAGAGAGACGATGGAGAATATTGGTTGAACGGTTTTAATAATCAATCAAAAATGTATGATCCCTCGACTAAATTAATTTCGTATGTAGCAAATGTTTTTATATATAAAGTAATATTATCATAAGTAATGCCACGAGTGATTTTCAAATTATCGATAAATTCACGACTCACGAAGTGAGGAGTGAATTTATCTAGAGAATTTGGAAATCAAGAGTGGCATTTGTTAGGACTATTTAACGAATAAAATTAAGCTGTTTACTCACAAATCATTATTTAAATATAGTTATTTTTAAATATTTATATATTTAATGTAAACGGCGATGTTTGAAAACAAATGAGAAACGATAGGTACGCTTCTACTGCTTCTTTTGTTTATCACTGCAACCAGATCATACTATTTATTGCAAAAGTAACGCAATATTGTAAGGAGGAGCTTTCTTTAATATGGTAATTATAACACTGATAAATATTTGGTGAAACACGACTCTGATTGGTTGTAAAACAGAAATCATTCAAACATGATTGGTCATTGACTTCCATTTGGGGCATGAGTTAAATAGTCTACGATATTTGTTAAATTAAAACTATTCACAATTGTGAGCAACCAATTAACATTAACTGACGCACATTAATAATTGTACTGTAAACAATTGCAGAGCGAAAACGGCCTCCTGATTCGACAACAATACAAACAAAAATTAATCAGAGTTTAAAATTTGGGTCAAATAAAATCAGATAACTTACCACTTCGCTTCCATTGTTGGAATTTATGATAGAGAAGACAGGAACAGACGCAGCACACGCAGCTGAGAACCATAAGGGTGAGTACGACGCCAACCCACACATCGGCTAAGAACTGTTCATATTCTTCATCCCTACCCCGCGCCACTGCTCCTGGAATCACTGCCACTTCGTCCACTTCAGTTACAAGAACAGTTATGTTATGTGCTACAGATGAATTCATTTCACTCTCCATTGTTCTGCTCATCATTTGTAAATCTCAAACAAATAATACTGTAAACAAGCCACTAGCCGACACTGTCAAAACAAAAATTCAACTAAACCCGCTCATTTGTTCACAACTGCACCACGAACACAAGGTCTTAATATTTATTTTCATATTTCAACATTGTGAATATATTCGTGAAATAGTGTTGGATACGTGTTTAAGCACTCGCAGGCCACCGCACAATGACAAATGAATCAGTTCACTTGTAGATTAGAGTGCTTGAAGGGAACCACAGTTGTAGGTTATGTTTGACCGCAACTCTCGTACGTGATCGAAGGTAAGTCGAACATCGCTGGTGGAGTTTATGAATGATCCATGCAGGAAACTGTTGCTAGTAGATATTCTTCCCGCCTGCTTCTTACTAGGAAGCAGGATTACAATTTCCAAGTATTATTTGCAATACAAGCTAAATCTGCACATGAATTCATGTTTATTACGGGGATTTTACTAGCAGAATTCCTTTCACGTTATTAAAAAAAAAATGCCACTTATTGTTTGTTGTATTACGATATTATGTACATTTACAGTACAAAATGGAAGTTCCTCAAATGAAATGCTAACGGCCACCGTACGCAGGTACTGCCGTATGTTGAGGATGAGCGACACCTCCAGTTGAGTTTCTTATCAACAACTGACCACGTTTAGAAGCTTCGTCGTTTTTATAAACGTGTACAGGAAGGAAGGAAGACCTGAAGGAGGGAGGGAAAAACACATTAATATTCAGAGAAGTAATTCAAACAGCATTGACAGACAAGGAAGAACAACTATTAAACGTACTTTTGTTTATCAGTTTGTTAGGAGTCGGATCAGTTATTCAGGTGAACAGCTGTTATTCCCCTCTTCCCCCTCTCGACATGCTCCGACCCGCCGCAACACTTTTACCGCCTGTGCGATGTTGAAGAACTCCGCTCAAGGCAATAAATGACCTTGTCACAGAAGCGATTTACCTATTAACAAGATGTTTTTTTCATTCTCTTCTCTTTGAATACACAAAAAAACTTTTAAAAATGGACCACGTTAAACGTTGTGAAGGTTACACAGAATCGCTTAACAGTATAACATCTATTTTTCGCCACGCGAATTTGCATTTTAGATTTTTAGACTGTCAACTAGTAAAAACTTTCAGCTTAGCTAATTGTTGACTAGTTTTTAATCAATTAATAAGGTATTTATTTGATGAAAATTCATTAACTAACTAATTCACTGACACTATCGAACCTATAGGTTCATGGCCGTGCGGACATAAGCTCTCCATACATCCCTACCCTGAGCTAATGTTTTCCAATCATCCCTTGTATAAATTCTACTTCCCTCAAATCATAATTAATGTTATTCTCCCAACTCATTCTTGGTCTACCAACTGGGCGTTTTCCCTCTGATTTTCCTACAAGAAGCTTCCATGCACGTCTTTCATTCCCAATTCGTGCCACATGTCCTGCCCATTGCAGTCTACGAGAAATGGAACTTTTACCATCAAAAGCTTGGGGTGCTTTTATGGTTTTTTACATTTTTTTCTTAGACACTTTACTTTTACCAATATCTATTTATTATCAAATATATTAATTGATATAGAGCACCACATGCTTTTGATGGTAAAATTATTTTTTTTGTAGATAACTCTAATTTTATTCTAGATGTGTTGGAGATGATTTTTTGTTGACCACTTTAATTTTATCCCAAGCCTGTTGGAAATTAAAATTATTTTTCATTTTTTAATTTGGTTTTCTAAAAATGTAAATATCTTTAAATTCGATACTATTGTAGTATGAGCTAAAAGTAATACTCTTCTAAAAAACCTCCGGGCCGAATTTGAATCAGCCACCTATGGATTACTGAAATTATACACCACTACAGTCCACCACTCTACCAACTGACCTACCACACCGATAGACTAAAAAGTCGATACGTCCGCAACCTATTATACCAGTCTTTACTTCTTTGATGTGCTCATGATTCTGGCCAGGATCTTAGAAAAAATATGAAATTATTGTATTGTCATTGGTCCTTTACAAGTATACAAAGTTTCAAGTCGATCCAATGTTTTTAAGTGGGTGAAAATCGTGTTGATAGATTCCGTTACATAGATAGATACAGGTCAAGCTAATATAAAGCGTTTAATAAATAATAGTTTTAAAAAACTAAAAAAATCGCGCTTTATTAGAGAACCGAACTTTATTGAAAAATAACTTTAATTTCCAACACGCTTGGGATAAATAATTTTACCATCAAAAGCGTGGGGTGCTGTTTACCAATTAATATGTTTGATAATAAACAGATATTGGTAAAAGTAAAGTCTCTAAGAAGAAAATGTAAAAATCATAAAAAGCACCCCACGCTCTTGATGGTAAAATTATTTATCCCAAGCGTGTTGGAAATTAAAATTATTTTTCAAAATTTTAGTTCGGTTTTCTAATAAAGCGTGTTTTTTTAGTTTTTTAAAACAATTATTTATTTTTTACTTTTTAGTTTTAATATTTTACAGAATAACATAAAAATGTAAATATATTTAAATTCGATAGGCTACTATTGCAGTATGAGCTAAAAGTAATACTCTTCTAAAAAATACCTCCCAGCCGGATTTGAACCAGCGACATGGATTACTGAAATCATATACCATTAAAGTTGACCGCTCTACCATCTGAGCTGTTATAACGACTGACTAAAAAGTCGACGAGTCCGCAACCTATTATACCAGTTTTCATTTTTTTGATTTTCTGATGATTCTGGCCAGGATTTTAGAAACAAAATATGAAATTGTTGTATTGTCACGGGTCCTTTACAAGTACACAAAGTTTCAAGTCTATCCAATGTTTCTAAGTGGGTGAAAATCGCGTTGAAAGATTCCGTTACATTGATACAAAAATACTTTTTTTTATTTTCTGATGACTCTGGCCAGGATTTTAAAAAATAAATATGAATTTATTGTATTGTCACGGGTCCTTTACATGTATACAAAGTTTCAAGTCTATCCAATGTTTCTAAGTGGGTGAAAATCGCGTTGAAAGATTCCGTTACATTGATACAAAAACACTTTTTTTGATTTTCTGATGATTATGGCCAGGATTTTAGAAAATAAATATGAAATTATTGTATTGTCACGAGTTCTCTACAAGTATACAAAGTTTCAAGTCAATCCAATGATTTTAAGTGGGTGAAAATCGCGTTGAAAAATTCCGTTACATAGATAGATAGATAGATAGATAGATAGATAGATAGATAGATAGATAGATAGATAGATAGATAGATAGATAGATAGATAGATAGATACAGGTCAAGCTAATATAAAGCGTGTAAAAAGGATTGGACGGTGGAGATTCGAATGACGTAGAGATGTGGAGGAGAATGACAGATTAATTAGATGCAGGAAGGTGTTGTGAAAAATTCTGAAACCTGCTAAACAAATAAATAAATAAAAAAAATATATATATATAAAATACACTAATTAACTTAATCATATAATATACTGTGATAACGTTTGTTTCACACTGTGCCAAGTCATTGAACCACACATTGTAGCTTTCATGAACTTGTAGAAATATTTCTCAATCTATGGGACTCGACCCAGTGCTGGGTCCTGGTGGGGGAAGGGTTTGGTGGGTCGCGAGGTGCCCTAATGTGATAAACCGCCAACAAAACTTTTACATTGCAACTTTCAAGATATAATTGCAATAAATCTAATTCTGTTCTGGTACTTTCTTTTCATTATACTTCCTAAAAACTGTAATATCAACATCTACAATGGTGTAACAGCCCAATTTTGGGCCTTAGTCTCTCCTTTTTTAGGAGTTACTAGACCAAGTTAATTTATTTGCGTTTATTTGTCCTCAGATGTCATGGATGATATACGGTCAACATTTCGAGCCAATGAGACATCTAGTAGCCAACCAAGGTATTACTATGACTATTTAACCCATGCCCCAATGATTGTTTGAATTACAACCAATCACAGTCGTGTTTCACCTCGAATTTATCAAACAAGTTTATCATTAGTAATGTCACGAGTGATTTCAAAATTATCGGTAAGTTCATGACTCACGAAGTGAGGAGTGAATTTATCTAGAGAATTTGGAAATCAAGAGTGGCATTTGTTAGGACTATTTAACGAATAAAATTAAGCTCTTTACCAAGAAATAATTATTTGAATATAGTTATCGGAGTTTTAAAATATTTATATAGTTAATGTAAACGGCGATGTTTGAAAACAAATTAGAAATGTGAGGTTATGTATATTCACTGAAACTCGATCATGTTATTTATTGCCAAATAGGATCGCAATATTGTAAGAATGCACTCTAGTGGGGAAATAATGAAACACATCAAACTTTTATAATCAACATTATAGGTTAATCGTTTATATTTTGAATAAACAACTAAGTAAAATCACTGAATCTATTCATTATTTGCTATATTCAATGTATTTGTTGGAGAAAAATAATGGTCTAACCTGTTCAGAATATTAAAAAAGGAGGAGCTTTCTTTATCACAAAAGCAGGAGCTGATAAAGAGAAATCGATAAAGAGCGAGGTGAAACACGACTGTCATTGGTGTAAAACAGAATTCATTGAAACGTGATTGGTCATGGCCTCCCATTTGGGGCATGAGTTAATAGTCATATTAAAGAAAGCTCCTCCTTTTAACATTCTGAATAGGTAATAGCATTATTTTGCACTACATTGTTTCAAATAAAGTTAAGTTCATTTAAAATGCTGTGATTTGTTTCGTATAATGTAACTATAAATTACAGTAGAGTAAAAAGTGATAAAGTGATCCCACTATAGGCCTCAGGAGGCCCTTGGGGTAGTAGGAGGTTAAGGCTCCCACTTTTTCTAGACGATCGGCACAACTGATATCTTAAGTTCGACACAATGAAAACATTAACTACGTAACAACTATATAGAGCATTCCATTAATAATCATCATCTAGGAAGATACTTTATTTTATATAATTTTATTATATTCTATTTTTTGTTAGTATTAGCTAGTATTAGATCACATCATAATTGTATTTTGTTTAGTTTGTATTTTAATATTATCTTAAAATTGTAATATGTATGTAATTTTTGTATAATTCTACTATTCGCTGGTTGAGTGGAAGAGAAGGTATTATGGCCTTAACTCTGCCAGCTAAAATAAAAGCATTATTATTATTTTTTTTATTATTATTATTATTATTATTATTATTATTATTATTATTATTAATGTCAGCCGGGTTGTCAGCCCTGCGTGACGGCTACCTTCACTCCCAGTACAAGAGCCTGGTACTCATTTAAAATAGAGGCTGAGTCGACCCCAGGGCCATAATGCTGCAAAAAAAGAACAGGGCCTAATTTAATTATCCTGTTTGGTTGAAAGTGGACTTAAAATTAAGTTTATTTTCCTTTATTAATTTCGATGTCATTATTTAACTAGTCTTACTAATCTGAAGAACTATTTAAATGGAATCCACTGCATTAGGATAATGCAAAATTATCCCAAAAATTGTATTGGGTAGTTTCAAGTTGGACGCTGGTCTGACACCGCTGGGGTCACGAAATCGAGTCCCGGTCACTCCATGTGGGTTTCTTCGTGGACGAAACGGAGCTTGGTTACATTCTCCCTGGGGTTTCTCCCGTTTTCCCCTGCTACAAATTTCATTCCACCATTTCTCCAACTCATCTCATCCATTTCGTTTATCCGCCCCTGTGACGGTGCATCGGAATTGGTCGGCCGGCACCCTTGTCGTTCACAGACCTCTATAAATATAGGGAGCTTCATCTCATCTCATCCCTCGACCCGACCCTAAGTTGGACACGAGTTGAGGATATTTATATTTAGTTTCAGGTTGTATTGCGTAGTTGAGTAGCTCACATATAGCTTCAACAGATCTGCATTCACTGATTCCTTGTCAATGAGAAATAGATGTCTGAGCAAAAGAATGGTTGTGACAATTACGCAACAACCTTGACATACTCCAGGTAGACCCGTGTGTAAGATTCAGTGACTTTGGGATCTCCACTTCCACTAACCCAATGACGAGGGAGAACTTTCGTTCGGGGATAGATATAACTAACTCACTGGCACTATCGAACCCGTAGGTTCATGGCCGCGCGGACATAAGCTCTCCATATATCCCTATCCTGAGCCAATGTTTTCCAATCATCCCCTGTGTAATCTATTTCCCTCAAGTCATAATTAATGTTATTCTCCCAACCTCATTCTTGGTCTACCAACTGGGCGTTTTCCCTCTGGCTTTCCTACAAGAAGCTTCCATGCAAGTATTTCATTCCCCATACGCGCAACATGTCCTGCCCATCGCAGTCTACGAGACTTAACTGTTCTTATTATATCTGGCTTCCTATAAAGACCATGTAGTTCATTGTTATGTAGTCTTCTCCATTTACCTGTGTGTTCATCTCTCTTTGGTCCAAAAATGTTCCTAAGTACTTTATTCTCGAATACTTGTAATCTCCTTTCCTCCCTTAAAGTAAGAGTCCATGTTTCGCATCCATATAATATAACTGGTAGAATAATAGTTTTATACAACTCATTATACTACAACAACAAAATAAACCACTGTTTGCACTTTTTTAAACGAATTATTTTCCAGGAAATAACGTTTCATAAAAATATAATTGACATATTTACATCATAGGGCATCAGAAATTAATTAATACCTATAATGTTGGTTATGAATTTCTCCACGAGGGTGCATTCTTACAATATTGCGATCCTTTGGTAATAAATAATATGATCTGGTTGCAATGACGAACAAAAGAAGCGAATGAAGCGTATTACCCGTTCAAGGAGTAAGCGCAGTTGTTGACGGAGGGCACTGCAGTCGTGTTTATGCAGGAATAGAACACGTGACACTGCTATCTACGAGTGCAGAGGGGGACGGGACGTGGGACGCTGACAGTGAACACTGGCTTAGATGACGTCACGTGTAGCAACAAAGAAAGCTTCGCAATTCTTCCGCCTGCAGAAATATTTTGAACGACTAATACCAATCGTTTCTCATTTGTTTTCAAACATCGCCGTTTATATTAAATATATAAATATTTTAAAATAACTATAGTTAAATAATGATTTGTGAGTAAACAGCTTAATTTTAATCGTTAAATAGTCCTAACAAATGCCACTCTTGATTTCCAAATCCTCTAGATAAATTCACTCCTCACTTCGTGAGTCTTTGGAAATCACTCGTGGCATTACTTATGACTATTTAACTCATGCCCGAAATGGGAGTCAATTACCAATCACACTTCAATGATTTTTTATTTACAACCAATCACAGTCGTGTTTCGTCTAAAATTTACCAACTAAATTTTATCATAATAAAGAAAGCACCTCCTTTTTAACATTCTGAATAGGTCATAGCATTATTTTGCAGTGACTGACACTCTGAAACACGGCTACCAGATTGTATATATAGTGCATGAATGTCAACACATACCGCATGCGGGAGTTAATATAAAAACAGTTGTAGCAATTGATTATACCACCAAAAAAAGAAACTACTGCTTGAACTTTCTTAAATGTATTATTTCCCAGAAAAATAGAATTGTCATATTTACATCACAGGACATCGGAAATGAATTAATATACAGTTTGATTGTGTTTCATTTTTTCTTCACTAGAGTGCATTCTGACAATATTGCGTTCCTTTGACAATAAATAATATGATCTGGTTGCAGTGACAAACAAAAGAAGCAAATGAAGCATAGCAATCGTTTCTCATTTGTTTTCAAACATTGCCGTTTACTTTAAATATATAAATATTTTAAAATAGCTATAGTTAAATAATGATTTGTGAGTATACAGCTTAATTTTATTCGTTAAATAGTCCTAACAAATGCCACTCTTGATTTCCAAATCCTCTAGATAAATTTGAAATCACTCGTGGCATTACTTATGATAATGCATTTTCCAATATGTAAAGTGAATTATTTAAACCTTCATTCCCAAATAACTGACCTTTTCTGAGATTTCCTTAAAAAAAGAACAAAGGTCCATAACATATTTATCAGACAAAGAGTAGATAAGCATCTAATACCGGAAAATGTTGAGTTACACATGAGCTTGGTTATAAAGGTGGGTTTTTCCATATTCTTATGACTGCTCTCTTTGACATCTACTTAAAAGTTGCTCAAACGCAGTTTTAATTTATAATTGTTTCGTAAACAATGTTTTGCCGCATAGCTACGTATTAACTGCGACATATCAGGATGCGTATTTGTATTATCTCTATATTTCTTAATTAGGTTAATTATTGCTACAAGACTAATCGGATAGATAGATAGATAGATAGATAGATGGAAAGCTCTGCGGCCATCACTTAAGTGTTGGCGGTGAGCGATCCATTTTGGTCCTCCTTAATAGGCAGAACCCCTTTCATATAATATTATGCTCAAATAAACAAAATTAAAATAGTGAATTAAATCATCATAACATAATCGCAACCCCTAATAAAATTCCAGGGCAATGAGTGTTTGATGATATTGTGTTATACATTAAATCAAATAAGTCAGCCATTCTTATGTGTCTGGCAACAGAAAATCTTTTAAGAAAGTCGGACCTTCTTATTCCAACCCTTAATAAAGTGTCAACTCTGAGAAAAATCACACTTTTTCAATTCGCCATGCTCAATTAAATTTCAAACTTTTAAAATAGATACTTTCTTCAACATGCTTCAATAAAGATTTATCTCTGACTTCAGATGACCGTGGGTCAAATGAATATGGCATTCCATTCCATTCCATAGTAACTCTGCCCGAAGGCAAGTCTTTCATTGCTATGCTTTGCATAGCAATGAAAGACTTGTCAAATGAATATGGCATTCCATTCCATTCCATAGTAAGTCTGCCCGAAGGCAAGTCTTTCATTGCTATGCTTTGCATAGCAATGAAAGACTTGTCAAATGAATATGGCATTCCATTCCATTCCATAGTAACTCTGCCCGAAGGCAAGTCTTTCATTGCTATGCAAAGCATAGTAACTCTTCCCGAAGGCAAGTCTTTCATTGCTATGCAAAGCATAGCTTCGGGCAGAGTTACTATGGAATGGAATGGAATGCCATATTCATTTGACCCACGGTCATCTGAAGTCAGAGATAAATCTTTATTGAAGCATGTTGAAGAAAGTATCTCTTTTGGAACAACACCAAAGAGTGGTCGCTTACATTTAAGAATTTTCATATCGAACTCATACCTTGAAATCCGGAGAGGCAGAGACAAATTTCAAACGTAATACATGGAACCCTGAGAAAGTTGATAGTATTAAATGCTTGGGTTCTCAGTCTTAAGTAATGCCACGAGTGATTTCCAATTTATCTAGAGAATTTGGAAATCAAGAGTGGCATTTGTTAGGACTATTTAACGAATAAAATTAAGCTGTATACTCACAAATCATTATTTAACTATAGTTATTTTAAAATATTTATATATTTAATGTAAACGGCAATGTTTGAAAACAAATGAGAAACGATTGGTACGCTTCATTTGCTTATTTTGTTCGTCACTGCAACCAGATCAAATTATTTATTGCCAAAGGAACGCAATATTGTAAGAATGCACTCTAGTGGAGAAAAAATGAAATATCAAAGTGTATATTAATTCATTTCTGATGTCCTATGATGTAAATATGACAATTATATTTTTCTGGGAAAAAATACATTTAAGAAAGTGCAAACAGTGGTTTCTTTGACTTAAGCTTTCACGGCCGGAGTTACTATGATGATCTTGTAGAAGATTTCCGGGCTGTTGGCCGTGGTCTTGATGCTTGTAGTTCCTCAACGAAAAGAGAAGCTCAGATTAAGAGTTTTCATGAGAAAGAAAAATCTAATAATTTATTGACTTAGGCTTTCACGGCCGGAGTTATTATGATGATCTTGTAGAAGATTTCCGGGCTGTTGGCCGTAGTCTTGAGGCTTGTAGTTCCCCGACGTTTCGCCAGACAACCCTTGAGGATGCCGGACTCAGTCTTTGGCATAACATCGGGGAACTACAAGCCTCAAGACCGCGGCCAACAGCCCGGAAATCTTCTGCAAGATCATCTTAATCTAATATTGTATTGTATTGTAAGCCTATGTTTTCCCTTTACAGAGATTTAGGCGCTCTCCCCCTACAGGGATGAATTTGAACCATACTAATTTAGTTACACTTGTTTTCGTATAGGCGTTCCGCCTCATACTGACATCTAGGAAACCAAGGTAGTACTAGGACGGGAAAATGCCGTAAATTTTGCTTAGAGGCTTTTTCATTCAGGCTTAAGGATTTTTTACGAGCCTGAAAATCTTCAGACTCGGGACCCACGGCTTAAAGTCCCTCCCGGAGGACTTGCTCCTTGGATTTTTCCGTCCTAAATAATCCATCGACCCCGGCCGGGTTTGAACCAGCGACCCTTGGGACCAGAGGCAACTTAATCTAATAACTGTTTCATAAATTACCACTTTATACAGGATGAGTCTAAATTCCCCTTACAGTGTTTGAGGACTTGTAGTAGGGACCAAAGCAATTACGTTTAGCATAGCAACTCGTGTCCGGAAACATATCGATTTTCCGCTACAAGCAAACTCACCACACACGCTTTTTCGGCGCCACTCATTAAGATAGTCTTGATTAAAATATAAAATTATGGAATATTCACCTGAAAGATCCGTCTCCTCAACTTAATTAGTTATTTAACTGTAGCGCTTTCGGGACTTGTCCCATCATCGTCAGGATTCAAAAACTGGTGTTTCACTGAAGATCTGGTAGAGGGAGTTACATGTATTGGGTTCGTTTTCGTTTATCAGATTGCCGTTGTTGTGAGCCGCTTTCATGATTTCCATCTCTTCGAGTACGTTTATCTTCGCTGGATTATTTTCTCTGTGCATTACTGTTAGGGTGTTTTCAATATTTAATATGGGATGTCCTTCATGGATAACGTGTTTTGCATAGCTTGATTTTCCTTCTGCGTGAATAAATTCTCGAAAATAGTCTTGACTAGGGTAGTTCAATGTGATTCCCCGCTCATCTGATGTTCCATGTCCACTGCAAGTTTATTTACGTGCTACTCAGTTGAGTTTGAGATCCGCCCAGACGTATGTACCTGCACAGTACAGTAGTAATCCTTCACGACAGCACACAGCAGAATTCAAGATGTATGCACTTAATAGGTACAGTGTTGCTGTTATGAATGGCATACATGTTTGCAGAATACACAGACGTGATGTTATTGTACAGTGAAGCTCGATGCAATGGCAGGTCCGATTGTTTGGCCTGCACGTTCTCCCGACTTGACCCTCCAGACTACTAGTGTGAGGTCACAAGAAAACCTTAATTTACGAGACCCCTGTAGAATCCGAGGAAGACCTACTAGCACGAGTTATGACTGTTGGAGAGCCAGGGATTGGTGAACATGTGTACGAGAACTTGGTACGGTGGTACCGCATCTGTATTGAAGTCGGTTGTCGTCACATAGAGCCCTTCTTGTAAGTGGTTCCAGACAACAGCAGCACGAGTCGGAGAGAGCAACATGTGTTGTAGTGGTATTTTGTGGGTAACGGAAAAAAGTACATTTCCGGACATCGGTTCCTATGTTAAATTTAATTGTCATTCCTCTGTATAAGTTCTCAAACTCTGTTAGGGGAATTTAGACTCACCCTGTATTTCATTCACAATTTAAAAATAGGAAACAACGAATGGTAACATTACCGACTATCACTCTATGGAATAAACCAATTGCGTCCAATTATAACGATTCTGCGGGTCATAAATAGGTATATTTTTTAATCAGGTAGAAGGCCGTAGTTAGAAAATAAAGCAAATACCCATACTAACATTGTAATCGCGTAATATACCACTTATGAAAGAAAACATAATTATTTTGTAAGTAGCATTCCTACTCAGTGTGACTATTCGAAAACACAATTCCACTGAAGAGAGATAGAGGAGGGAGAAGTCATTTCGTTAATTTTGTCCTTAGTCACATAGCATGGTGCCATAAAACTTTCTCTTGATGCTAGGGGTTGTTCGATGAATTAACTGTTTACTCAAGTATAGAATCGATATATGCTGAATTAATTTCAAATGCAACACTAAAAAACTTTGAAAAATAAAGCCAGGAAAGACTCTATAATAAAATTATACAAGACAATGGCAGTGCCTATTATTACTCATGGATCCGAAACATGGACAGTGACAACACAGCAATCTGCCAGAATACAAGCTGCTGAAATAAAATTTCTCAGACCAATAGCAGGATATCAAAGAACAGACAAAAAGCATAACACAGAAATAAGACAACAACTAAAAGTAGAGGAATTAAACACAACAATAGTGAAAAAAAAAATGGAAAGAACACTTGCCAAGAATGACTGAGAATATATTACCAAAAGCAGCATACAGCTATTTACCACGAGGAAGAATAAGTTTGGAAAGACCAAAGAAAATATGGAAATAGCAGCAATTTGGAGCCGGAACAGGCTAGTAAATAAGCCTAAACCGTGATGAACAAGAAGAAGAAGAATTTAAAATGTTCAACGACTAATATAATGCTTAAGAGTTTTGTATTATATGCTATGAAAACCGCTGTGGTCTCGAGGTAACGTGCTGCCTTGTCACGCAGCGGGCCCGGGTTCGACCTCCGGTCGGGGCAGTTTTTCTGGGCGAGGTTTTTATCGGGGTTTTTCCTCACCTGTAAGACAAATGTCAGGAAAACTTTAAGGCCCAAACGGTCCCCGAAATCATATGACCATCATCATTATCATCCTTCACCGGTGTGGAAAGCAACGGGAAGCTACCACACCTACAATTCGCTAGTAAATGATATGATTGCAGTGAAATACCTGCCCTTGGGTAGAATTACAATGGATGGATGGATGGATGCTATGAAAAAATGTACCATAAAAGGAATAACTTTTAAAATCGTTTTACAAATAAAAATGTTTTAGTGGAAAAGTAACAATAAATCACATTACAATAAGCGAAAACTTTGCGAGTCATTTGAAATAGCTTGGAGGTCCGCATGTGGCCCGCGGGGCACAATTTGCACAGCCTTGGAATAGACTATTGAGATTTGATCATTTTAGTTTCACAATTTACTGATATTTTCTAATTAATCTTATAACAAACTCACTATCACTATCGAACTCACAGATTCATGGTCGCGCGGAAATAAGCTCTCCATTCATCCCTATCTTGAGATACTTTCCAATCATCCTCTGTATATACAACTTCCCTTAAACCATGATTAATGTTATTCTACCATATCATTCTTCGTCTACCAACTGGGCATTTTCCCTCTGGTTTTCGTATAAGAAGCTTCCGTGCCCCTATTTCGTTCTCCATTCATGCCACGTGTCCTGCCCATCGCAGTCTACGAAATTTAACTATTATATCTGGTTTCCTATAAATATCATGTAGCTCACTGATTTTAGTCTTCTCCAATCGCCTGATTGTTCATCCGTCTTTGGTCCAAAATTTCCATATTCTCAAATACTCATAGCCTTTTCCCTTCCTTGAAATAAAATTCATGTTTCGCACCCGTATAATATAACTGGGAGAATAACATTTTACATATTTTCAGTTTAACGATTTTTGAGAGGTTTTGGGGCGACAAGAGTCTTTGTAATATATATAATAGCATGCATTTCCAGAATTGAGCCTATGTTTAATTTCTTTGTGCATCTCATTCCTATTTGTGATTATTGTTCCTACGCACTAGTGGCGAATTCCAATAACAGAAAAAAGGAGGCAGAAGAATAACTAACTAACACACTGGCACTATTGAACCCGTAGGTTCATGGACGCGCGGACATAAGCTCTCCATATATCCCTATCTTGAACTAATGTTTTCCAATCATCCCCTGTATAATCTACTTCCCTCAAATCATAGTTAATGTTATTCTCTCACCTCATTCTTGGTCTACCAACTGGGCGTTTTCCCTCTGGTTTTCCTATAAGAAGCTTCCATGCACGTATTTCATTCCCCATTCGTGCCACATGTCCTGCCCATCGCACTCTACGAGACTTAACTGTTCTCATTATATCTGGCTTCCTATAAAGACCATGTAATTAACTGTTATGCAGTCTTCTCCATTCGCCTGTTTGTTCATCTCTCTTTGGTCCAAAATTCTTCTTAAGAACTTTATTCTCAAATACTAGTAATCTCCTTTCCTCCCTTAAAGTAAGAGTCCATGTTTCGCACCCATATAATACAACTGGTAGAATAGTAGTTTTATATATTTTCAGTTTAATGTTTTTTGAAAGGAGTTGGGACATCAAAAGTCTCTGCAATGCATAATAGCACGCATTTCCAGAATTGAGCCTATGTTTAATTTCTTTGTGCATCTCATTCCTGTTTGTGATTATTGTTCCTAGGTATTTGAATTCAGCCACTTCCTCAAAATGTCCCTCATTTGTCATTAGCTGTCCATTTCCATTATATAATGAATTTCTATGCGTGACCATATATTTAATTTTATTGACTATTTAACTCATGCCCCAAATGGGAGTCAATGACCAATCACGTTTCAATGATTTCTGTTTTACAACCAATCAGAGTCGTGTTTCATGAAATATTTTATCAGTGTTATAATTACCATATTAAATAAAGCTCCTCCCTTTTAATATTCTGAACAGGTCTGGCCATTATTTTGCAGTGACTGAGCCTGTGAGAAATATGGCTAACATATTGTATATATAGTGCATGAATGTCAACACATATATAAAAACATTTGTAGCAATTGATTATAGCACAAAAAAAAACACTGTTTGCACTTTCTTAAATGTTTTTTTTTCCCAGGTAATAATCCAGAAAAATATAATTGTCATATTTACATCATACGACATCAGAAATGTATTAATATACAGTTTGATGTGTTTCATTTTTTCTCCACTAGAGAGTATTCTTACAATATTGCGTTCCTTTGGCAGTAAATAATATGATCAGGTTGCAGTGATAAACAAAGGAAGCAGATGAAGCGCACCTATCGTTTCTAATTTGTTTTCAAACATCGCCGTTTACATTAAATATATAAATATTTTAAAATAACTATAGTTAAATAATGATTTGTAAGTAAACAGCTTAATTTTATTCGTTAAATAGTCCTAACAAATGCCACTCTTGATTTCCAAATTCTCTAGATAAATTCACTCCTCACTTCGTGAGTCGTGAATTTATCGATAATTTGGAAATCACTCGTGGCATTACTTATGATAATTACTTCCAGTCCTAATTTCTTAGTGTTACTCAATAGTGTGTGCGTGTTGTCCTTTAGTATCTCCTCGCTATCGCCCAACAGTACTACATCATCAAATGATATAAATATCTGAAAGCGGGCTGGGAGATATCTGAAGTTAGAGATGTGAATAATTTGTGAAGAGAAGACGAAAAGAGTGCAAAGTTTTTGTGTCGTTTAGTCGCAGACAAGACAGTGATTCAATAGATGACGAAACATGACCATACTTTCGGATGTTACAAATACTGTATATCTAACGCAACCATGCTAATAGGTCCAGCTGATATATTGACGCAAACAGCATTGTCAGAACACAGTCCTTATTAAGCGTACAACATTGTACCATAAACGCAGTATTTTAAAAGTTTATTTCGCATATACTTTAACCTTTGAACGTATTTTCGCGGGAGAATGACGCAGAGAAGATGGGTGATGACTCAAGGTTGCAATTTAATGGAACGTATGATCCTACATTACAGGTAAATTGCACAATGAACAATCTTACATCATCTGAAAGTCATTTTATGTATTACTTTTTCAGGATTAAGTTTTGTGGCCAACTGGTAAAACTTAATACAATTATACACATGAAAGCATACTTCGAACATAAATACGCAATAAAGCACATGTCATGATATTCCAAAAATAAAATGTAATCTAGATTACATAACAAACTCATGCAATGTTCTTTCTGATTATTTAACTCATGCCCTAAATGGGAGTCAATGACCAATCACGTTTCAATTAATTTTGATTTACAACCAATCACATTCGGTTTCACCTGGAATTTATCAAATTAATTTATCATATTTAAAAAAATCTCCTTTTTAACAATCTGAATAGGCCAGAGCATTATTTTGCAGTGACTGACTCTCTAAAAAATATGTTGAATATAACAATTTAGGCCTATATATTAAGATTTAAGAATCCTAGAATGCAAGTGGCTCCCAGATTGTATATATAGTGCACAAATGTAACCAGATTCTGCTTGCGGGATATACCACAAAAAACACTTTTTGCACTTTCTTAAACGTATTATTTCCCAGATGTTTACATTCCAGAAAAATATAATTGACATATTTGCATCATCATAATAATAATAATAGCTTTATTTTACTTGGCAGAGTTAAGGCCTTAAGGCCTTGTCTACCACTCAACCAAATATATATATATATATATATATATATATATATAAACGATTACAAGTTATGAATACAATACAATTAATATTTATAATGTATTTTGAGGGTATCAGAAATTAATAAATAACCTATAATGTTGATACTAGTAAAATTCATGGTGATTTTCCGTTGAGGTATTAGTAAGTTGAGGAGACGGACCTACAAGGTAACTATATTATAGTTTTTAACCGTACCTATAATGTTGGTTATAAACAGTTTGATATGTTTAATTTTTTCTCCACTAGGGTGCATTCTTACAATATTGCGATCCTTTGGCAATAAATAACATGATCTGGTTGCAGTGATGAACAAATGAAGCATAACAAACGTTTCTCATTTGTTTTCAAACATCGCGGTTTACATTAAATATATAAATATTTCAAAATAACTATACATAAATAATGATTTGTGAGTCAATAACTTAATTTTGTTCGTTAAATGTTGCTAACAAATGTCACTCTTGATTTCCAAACTCTCTAGATAAATTCACTCCTCACTTCGTGACATCGTGAATTTATCGACAATTTGGAAATTACTCGTGGCATTACTTATGACTATTTAATTCATGCCCCAAATGGAAATCAATGATCAATCACGTTTTAATGAATTTTGTTTTATAACCAATTACAGTAGCGTTCCACCATGCTATTTATTGGATTCTCTTTGCCAAAATAAAGAAACCTCCGCCTTTTTAATATTCTGAATAGGTTCGAGCATTATTTTGCAGTGACTGACTCTCCAACAAATACATTGAATATAGGAAATAATTAACATAATCATTGGAACTACACATTTGATAATTGTATGTTCAATAGTTGTGTTTTAAATAATGATTTTATTCAATTGTTTCCTAAAAAATTAATAATTGGTTATAATATACAATTTGATATGTTTGATTTTTTCTTCACTAGAGTGCATTCTTACAATATTGCGATCCTATTTCAAGTTTCCCACGCCATATGGCAATCAGTAATAAATAAAGTATTATTATTATTATTATTATTATTATTATTATTATTATTATTATTATTATTATTATTATTATAATCAAGTTGCACTGGATGAACAAATTAAACGTAACACAATTCTGATTTTTTTTCCAAATATCGCCTTTTACATTAAAAATGTAAGTATTTTAAAATACCGGTAACTATATTTAAATACTGATTTGTGAGTAAACAGCTTAATTTTATTCGTTAAATAGTCCTAACAAATGCCACTCTTGATATTACTTATGTCAGAAATGTCTCTTCCATGTTTAGAATAAATACATAAATACAGTAGTCTCTGCCTGCTCCTGGAATTTCCTTTCTCAAGATATCAGGGGTTGCCGCACACTTGGCACTTTTAAGTCACGCTTATACAGTTACCTGTTGTCTAATAATTAATTTTTCTCTATTTATTTAAATTTATACTATGTCATTAATAATTTATTCTCGTTTTTTATATACGAGTATCTTGTACGTATTATACATTAAATTCGTTAAATCTAGAGTAAATCAAAACACATTATAAATATTAATTGTATTGTATTTATAACATGTAATTGTTTATGTTTATTGTAATTTATATGTAAGACTATTTTTTTGTATTTTTTTAAAACCTGGTTGAGTGGCAGACAAGGCCTTAAGGCCTTAACTCTGCCAGGTAAAATAAAGCTATTATTATTATTATTATTATTGTTATTATTATTATTATTGTTGTTGTTGTTATTGTTGTTGTTATTGTTGTTATTGTTGTTGTTATTGTTGTTGTTGTTATTGTTATTATTGTTGTTGTTATTATTATTGTTGTTATTATTGTTATTATTATTGTTGTTGTTATTATTGTTGTTGTTATTATTGTTGTTGTTATTATTGTTGTTGTTATTATTGTTGTTGTTATTATTGTTGTTGTTATTATTGTTATATTGTTATTATTGTTGTTATTATTATTGTTGTTATTATTATTGTTGTTATTATTATTGTTGTTTTTATTGTTGTTATTGTTATTGTTGTTATTGTTATTGTTGTTGTTATTATTGTTGTTATTATTATTGTTGTTGTTATTATTGTTGTTGTTATTATTATTGTTGTTGTTATTATTGTTCTTATTATTGTTATTATTATTGTTGTTATTATTATTGTTGTATTATTATATGTTATTATTATTGTTGTGTATTAATTATTGTTGTTATTATTATTGTTGTTGCTGTTATTGTTGTTATTTTGTTGTTGTTATTATTTGTTATTATTGTTGTTATTATGATTGTTGTTATTATTATTGTTGTTATTATTATTGTTGTTATTGTTATTATTATTAATGTTTTTATTATTATTGTTATTATTATTATTGTTGTTGTTATTATTATTGTTATTATTATTGTTGTTATTATTATTGTTATTATTGTTGTTATTATTGTTATTGTTGTTATTATTGTTATTATTATTGTTATTATTGTTGTTGTTATTATTGTTTTTATATTATTGTTATTGTTGTTATTGTTATTGTTATTATTATTGTTATTATTATTGTTATTATTATTATTATATTATATTATTATTATTATTATTATTATTATTATTATTATTATTATTATTATTATTATTATTATTATTATTATTATTATTATTATACAGTATACAATAATGCGTGGTACGAAGGTTCCGAAAGAATTTATTATGAGCTCAGCATCGTTTATAAAATTGGAAAACAGCCAGATAATCGAACAGTACATTTAGAGATATTAAAAGTTACTGAATCTAGTATCCCGTAATAGTATATTACGATGCGATGTTGGGAAGTGGTTTTTTACAGAATCGAGAAAAATGTTTAAAAATCGGCGAGAGCATGGTTTTTAATTTCCGAGATTCTGTAAAACACTTCACAAACGTGCGTTGTACAATTTTTTTTGTGCGATGGTGTTTTCAAAATAATAAATAATAGTAAAATAATAACATCTTTGTTCGAAATATTTGTGTTCATTATAAACAAATGACTATTGTTAACAGTGTGGGCAATGTTTATTAGTTGAAACGACAGGGGACTGTAAGACCAATTTAGTGATAAAATGCGGCAAGTACGTATTTATTGTTTTATATCGTTTCAAATAAAGTTCAGTTAATTTAAAATGCAGTGATTTGTTTCGTACTATGTATATTAACATTGCCTTTTGGAATTTTTTTTGTATATACATTGTATGTAGTATATATAGAGGGCAGTGGTTTTACTTCCCACACGCGTGTTTCTAATATGTAATATTACAGTACAGTTACTTTTATTACAGTAGAGTTATTTAGGTTGGCAACCCTGAAATATAGGATGTTGAACTTTCAATCATGGTCGCCATTGTTGTAAATACGACAAAACTCACTAACTTATAAACGTGAATCAAAGGAGGGGCGTTTATACAGGGTGTTTCAGAATAAGTATTACAGACTTCTAGGGGTTGTAGAGGGGGCTTAGTAAATAAAGTTTTTAATAATAATAATAATAATAATAATAATAATAATAATAATAGCTTTATTTTACCTGGCAGAGTTAAGGCCTTAAGGCCTTGTCTACCACTCAACCAGGTATAAAAAAATACAAACAAAAAAATAGTCTTAAATCTAAATTACAATATATACATAAACGATTACAAGTTATGAATACAATACAATTAATATTTATAATGTATTTAATTTACTCTAAATTTAACGAATTAAATATATAATATGTACAAGATATATACAAAAACTAGGAAAATATTTAATGGCATAGTATAAATTTAAATAAATACAAAAAAATAATTATAAGACAACAGGTAACTGTATAAGCGTGACTTAAAAGTGCCAAGTATGTGGCAACCCCTGATATCTTGAGGAAGGAGATTCCAGGAGCGGGCAGAGGCTACTGTGAAGGAAGTACGAGTAGAATAGGAGGGAGTGCTATGAAGATAAAGAACTCATGTCCGGAAAAGTACCATTTCGATGTAAAATAGCTTTGAAGATCGAAAGAAAATAGGCTGATATCGTGTGTCCTGTGTTTCAGAATAAGTATTACAGACTTCTAGGGGTTGTACTACAAATGAGGTTCCACGTGGCGACCCTGTTGTTCGTTCCACAAAGCGTACCTGCGGCGCATGTTCACACACACGCCTCATAAGACCTGATGCGTGCTCATTAATTTCTGCTGCAGTCAGAATTCGTGCAAGATCTTCCTCCGACTCGACAGGTGTAGTACAACCCCTATAAGTCTGTAATACTTATTCTGAAACAAGACACGCGATATCAGCCCATGGTGTTTCAGTTTTCAAACATATTTTACATCGAAATGTTAAGTTTCCACCGATATCAGCCCATTTTCTTTCGATCTTCAAAGTTATTTTACATCGAAATGGTACGTTTCCGGACATGAGTTCCTTAACAAAACTTTATTTACTAAATCCCCTCTACAACCCCTAGAAGACAATAGAAATGAGATTTCTCAGATCAGTTGCAGGTGTATCTCTAAGAGATCAAAAGAGAAGTCAAGATATCAGAGATGAATTACAAATATATAATATAAACGAGAGAATACACAGAAATATGGTTTGAACATATACAAAGAATGCCAAATAATCGTTTATCAAAACAGCTGCTTCATTATAGGCCTCTAGGCCGAAGAAATGTAAGAAGACCAAAACGTCGTTGGAAAGACGACCTGCACCTGCAGCATATAGTGCACCGGGGAGCGGAACGGGCCAACAGGTCCATACCTTGAAGAAGATGATAATGATGATATGTTTCCGGACATGGGTTCCTTATCAAAACTTAATCTACTATTGTATATCTGACTTAATTTGGCAAAGAGAGAGATGGAGATATAAGGGTATATCCTTGACCGCTTCCGCTCGGTTACAAAAGAGAGAACCCACCCTGTTGTCAGTTTTCGTCTTCCCCGTTTATCCCTATTAACATCTGGTGAAGAAACTCCGACAACACTGGTGCGAGTGAGAGAGGTGAGCGCAGCTGTCTCTTTCTACAAATTTCTTGCAAAGTTAAACCCGACGGACAATAAGGGCCGCATGCAAATACATTAGTCTCTACTCAAATTACTTCCAACCACTGGTGAGCTGACTCACCGTGAGCAAGTGCAAAGATCGAATTAGCGACCCACTAACTGGTCATGCATGAAAGTCGTCGTTTTCATAATATTGGCAAGAAATTACCCAGAATTCTCAGCGATATAACCACTTCCGTTATTTTCGTCTGCTAGAGGAATGCATTTACGCTTGCGTCCCGCAAATAATACCGTATACGACGACGTCTGCGTCGCGCAATATTACGCCGATTCTCCTGTTCTTCTAGTTGAATTCTTTGGTAGATTCTATCAAATTCCTCTTCTCCGCGTATACCGAAAACATAATCGAAGTCTTCAAGATCCGACATATTGGATAAAGCAGCAAGGTACGCGGCAAGGTTTCAAACTACATCGGTTACCATCGGTTCCATCGGGTTGCTCACGATTCGTTTCTCTGCTAAGTCACCTCGCCAGGTAGCTTAGGAATTTCAACAATTATTATCGCATGGACAGATTTTTGAGTAAAGAAAAAGTATTTGGATGCAACTTTCTCATCAGAGTACAGGCAGAGGACGACTTTTACGGTCTAATGCGTTCATAGATTCGTGCATAAGTCCCCTCTACAACTCTAGTAAGTCTGTAATACTTAATCTGAAACACCCTGTATAGTTCGAAACAGGTAACTTCCGTATTTGGCCTACTTGAACTAATCGCTGCAGTTATAAGACTGACTCGCTTGTCATTATTAAAAGAGACCGTGAAGTATAAACATGTCAAATTACAAATGGAGCGTTTTGCTTTATGAATCACTTTATTTGACAAGAATTATTTATGACAATATTTTTTTCCGAACCTGAAGATGTCTATTTACTATCTAGTTATGCTATTCAACATTGTCCGTCGCCGTGGCGTAGTTGGTAGAGTCCCTACCTTCCACTCCGGCGACCCGAGTTTGATTCCCGGCGGGGTAGGGGATTTTAAATCTCCACCTTGGATCTAGGTGTGTGTCCTGTCTTGTGTTTCTAAGTGTGAATAAGATAAAAATATTAACTAAGGTAAAACAAAAAGGAATAACAGTATAAACGGAAGAAAACGACAAGGAAAGAAATTGTCCGTCGCCGTGGCGTAGTCGGTAGAGTCCCTACCTTCCACTCCGGCGACCCGTGTTCGATTCCCGGCGGTGTAGCGGATTTTAAATCTCCACCTTGGGTCTGGGTGTGTGTCCTGTCCTTGTGTCTACATGTGAGAATGAAATAAAGTTAACAATAAGGTTAAACAATAGGATAAAACAAATAAGGAAAAACAACGTAAAACGAACAGGAGACAAAAAAATGGAACTAAGTGTAAACAAACAATTTAAAAAAAACATAAGTTTTGGATAAATAAATACAAAATGGTGTAGCCTACGTCCAATACGAATGATGTTGTCATACAGCGAATAGTCAGTTTATCCATTAACGCGTATACAACAACAGTAGGCACTTGTTCCGATTTTTCGCCAAGAATTCAATGTAAATACAAATACGCAACTATTATACGACATAGCGGAACGTTTACCTCAAGTCATAACAGCACTGTTGCTGCGTCGCACGGACTTAGATACTAACAATGCATAGTCAGGAAGAAATAGCAAATGAAGAACTAACCGAGCTTACTTAGAATAAAAGCTTCTCTGCTCGAAGCCACAAATTGACGAGAAGCGAGTGTACGCGGGATGACACGGCTTTAGTTCGCATATAATTCACAAACGAAGCAGGTCAAACTTCCTTTGTGTCGGATAGTACATCAGATGATAGTTCAGAGCTACCAATAAACAGGAACTGTAAATATCGGTTTTTCCGATGTATAGCTGGTAAAAGTGGCAGTGGTCACTGACTTCAAAGCAAATGTTCGTTGGAGTGTTTTCGCTATTACTCGCAAAGGCATTGTTACACGTTGTTGGGCCTCTGTCTGAACTGTCCTGATATCTAACTAACTAACTCACTGACACTATCATAAGCTCTCCATACATCCCTATCCTGAGCCAATGTTTTACAATCACCCCCTGTATAATCTACTTCCCTCAAATCATAGTTAATGTTATTCTCCCACCTCATTCTTGGTCTACCAACTGGGCGTTTTCCCTCTGGTTATTCTACAAGAAGCTTCCATGCACCTCTTTCATTCCCCATACGTGCCACATGTCCTGCCCATCGCAGTCTACGAGACTTAACTGTCCTTATTATATCTAGCTTCCTATAAAGACCATGTAATTCACTGTTACGCAGTCTTCTCCATTCACCTGTCTGTTCATCTCTCTTTGGTCCAAACATTTTCGTAAGTACTTCATTCTCAAATACTTGTAATCTCCTTTCCTCCCTTAAAGTAAGAGTCCATGTTTCGCAACCATATAATATAACTGGTAGAATAATAGTTTTATATATTTTCAGTTTAACGTTTTTTGAAAGGAGTTGGGACATCAAGAGTCTCTGCAATGCATAATAGCATGCAATCGGATCCCCAAAGCTGTTAGAATTATATACCAAGAGGAGGAAGATCTCTGGGTCGTCCTATGAAACGCTGGAGGGAAAATTTTCTATAGGATCGTATCAGGCCTTGGCCTAATACTTGCAAGGAAGAAGAAGAAGAAGAAGAAGGAGTGTGTGTGAATGGCGTGTTTCGTCTTAATGTTGTGTTGTTAGGAGGATGCCTTGACATTGAACTGCTCACTATTTCGGGGAGGCACTCCCTGTCCTTGTATAGTCAAAATAAGTATGTGTATGATCCACAGTTGAAATCCGTCATCCGACAAGTCGTGATACTGTAAAGCCCGGGTGGCGTGTAACACATAAAAGTACCTGTAAGGTGAGAGGTTAAATTACATTAATGAAATTGCCGTAGCGTAGTGGTTAAGGCACTGAGCTACAAGCCGGAGGGTCGAGGGTTCAAGTCCCGTTGGGGTCAGGATTTTTAAATTGCCCCAAACCCTCTGGCGGCACTATGGCCCTGGGGTCGACTCAGCCTCTAATGGAAATGAGTACCAGACACCTGTTCTGGGGGTAAAGGCGGCCGTCACGCAGGGGCTGACAACCCGGCTGACAGCAAGTGCCGATTGTCTAGAAAAAAGTGGAAGCCTTAACCTCCTACTACTCCAAGGGTCTCCTGAGGCTGAAAAGTGGAGAGACCCTCAAAAGTAAAGTAAGAATAATATATAGTTACTTTTACATGCTTCATATTAACTTGACCTGTATCTATCTATAGGGTTTCCAGTATAAAACCGGACACTCTGCGGCTGGCAGAGTGAAATGCGGACGAGGAGAGAGCGCAGCCTGACGGGTGAAACCCCGTGAGGCGTGTCCGGTTTTATATTGCAAGCCCTGTATGTAACGGAATCTTTTAACACGATTTCCACCCACTTAAAAACATTAGATCGACTTGAAACTTTGTATACTTGTAAAGGACCAATGACAATACAGTAATTTCATATTTTCTTCTAAGATCCTGGCAAGGATCATTAGGACATCAGACCGATATAATACATTGCGGACGTATCGTCTTTTTAGTCTATCGTTGCGGTAGCTCAGTTGGTAGAGTGGTGAACTGTAGTGGTATACAATTTCAGTAATCCATAGGTCGCTGGTTCAAATCCGGCCCGGAGGATTTTTTTAGAAGAGTATTACTTTTAGCTCATACTACAATAGTATCGAATTTATAGACATTTACATTTTTAGAAAACCAAACTGAAAAATGAAAAATAAATAATAGTTTAAAAAACTAAAACAACACGCTTTATTAGAAAACTGAACTAAAAAATTAAAAATAGTTTTAATTTCCAACACGCTTGGGATAAAATTAAAGTGGTCAACAAAACAATCGTCTCCAACACATCTAGAATAAAACTAGAGCTATCTACAAAAAAAAAAAAAAAAATTTCCATCAAAAGATATTGGTAAAAGTAAAGTCTCTAAGAAGAAAACGTAAAAACCATAAATAGCACCCCACGCTTTTGATGGTAAAATTACTTTTTTTTTTTTGTAGATAACTCTAGTTTTATTCTAGATGTGTTGGAGATGATTTCTTGTTGTTGACCACTTTAATTTTATCCCAAGCGTGTTGGAAATTAAAATTATGTTTCATTTTTAGATCGGTTTTCTAATAAAGCGTGTTGTTTTATTTTTTAACTGTTATTTATTTAAAGACTAAGATTAACATATTTCAATTCCTTCTGGATTTCTTCGTATTAATACTTGCAAGTAAATTTGAGACTCCTTAGGACGGGTTACTGGCCGACGCTAAGTATTCCAGTGGTAGGGCTGCTACCTTTTAGTCTCTGGACAGACATTAGGATACCGCATTTACTCAGTACCCGATGCAACGGTTATACCGCCGTGATTCGGTCCTCAGAGCCTCGTTTGTTAAAACGGGTTGTACCACGAGAAGGTGAGGGTGAGAATTCGATAAGAAAAGTTATATAAACGTCACTACCCCTTACAACCCTACAGAAACATATACAGAGACTTAGATCTGCTGAAATGAGATACCTTCTACTAGATCACAAAAAAATGAAAACATCTTAGAAGAATTACACATGGAATCTTTGAAAACAAAATGTCTGATAACACTGGTCAACATGATTTTTGTCTCATGAGTACCAATAGTTGTACTTAATGCAGTTTTTTAAAGTGTTTTCAAATATGTATTCGGAATTTCTCCATCACCCACAGTTTTTTTTATTTCAATTTCAATTAATGGATTTAAATAATTATATTTTAATAAACATTTTTTCGTCCATTTGTCCATTGTAAAATAAAACCAAATGAGCTAACTCCAAATGGTTTCAGCTATGGAAAAGATATATCAAGGCAAATGGAATCCTAATATGCTGGCCGATTATTATTGGACCATCAAGAGGGATGCTCCACAGGCGAAATATAGCACAAAATCGTCATTTCTTACTTTCTAGGCGAGTCCGAATGCTTGAATATTCTGTAGTTACGAATGTAGAAAATATTAAAGTGTTCGAAATTATGAATTCCTGTCTTTCGCAAACCTTGCGTGAGGGAGAAAACCCGGTATCATATTTGAATTCAGGAGAAAACCCACTATCAGAATCACATATTTTTCTTTCTGGGACAAAAAAATTATGTTTTTTGTTATAAGTCAAGATGGATGCAACATGTTCATCGAATGGAAGATCGCAGGATACCGAAACAAATGTTAAGTTTAATTATATTATTTTTAGTCTGATCATCTTACCTCAATATTAATGTTGATTTGTTCTTGAACATGTTTCAAAACAATTCTGTTTTATCGTCAGCTGGTTTTATTTATGTTGCACAACCTGGATGTCGATGTCAGCTCCATCCTGTGGTTGGCCAAAGAACCTCCAGGTTGTGCAACATAAATAAAACCAGCTGACGATAAAACAGAATTGTTTTGAAACATGTTCAAGAACAAATCAACATTAATATTGAGATAAGATGATCAGACTAAAAATAATATAATTAAAATAACCTCAAAATATCACTTCCTAAAATTAAATATTAATTGTTAAGCTTTCAACCTGCAGGAAGAGGAAGTTTCAAAAGACTTTTGAATTTTGTTTCTCTTGAGGCCGAAACAGGTCAGCAAATGGTCTAAATTCGTGAATGTACTATGATGATGATGATTAAAATAATTCCCTAAGTTGTGTGGATAATGAAATATGTTATTGTATTCATGAATAATTTATAAATAGTTACTATCTTAAAATTCAATTACCCTACATAAACGCACGATAATTATACTTTTGGAAATCGCTTTCCAAGTAGGAGAAATCAGTAAACGCTATTAGTATCGGCCGGTGAGAAGCTTGATGTATCTATGAAGCAAACATTTGACGTCACACGAGTGCTGAACTCAGTTGGTCATAAGTTAAGAGTTATTTTGTTACATAATAGATTGATCATTTTATATTCATAAAAGGATAGTAAGACAAGGACGTAATAAACGTAAAAAAAAAGCAGGACGTTTAATGTTAGAGGAAAAGAAAACTCAACTTATTAAAAAAAATGTACGTGTCTTACGGCTTATTTTTATTACGAGGCTAACTGTGACGTCAGACAAAATAAGTTATTTTTAAATGGCACTGAGCAACAAAAAAGAAACTTTTTTTTGTCTCAGAAAGAAAAATATGCGATTCTGATAGTATTTTTTCTCCTGAATTCAAATATGTTATCGGTTTTTCTCCATCACGCAAGGTTTCAGAGAGACAGGAATTTATAATTTGAAACACTTTAATATTTTCTACATTCGTAACTACACAATATTCGAACATTCGGACTCACCTAGAAAGTAAGAAATGACTATTTTCTGCTATATTTCGCCTGTGGAGCATCCCTCTTGATGGTCCAACAATAATCGGCCAGCATATTAGGATTCCATTTGCCTTGATATCTCTTTTCCATAGCTGAAATCTCTTGATGAAAGTGTTCCCCGTGCTCATCACTCAATGGACAAATGGACGAAAAAACGTTTATTAAAAAAATAATTATTTAATCCATTAATTGAAAATGAAATAAAAAAACTGTGGGTGATGGAGAAATTCGTAATACATATTTGAAAACACGATAAAAATATTATTATTATTATTATTATTATTATTATTATTAGTAGTAGTAGTAGTAGTGGTAGTAGTAGTAGTAGTAGACTGCGATGGGCAGGACATGTGGCACGAATGAGGAATCAAATACGTGCTTCTTGTAGGAAAACCAGAGGGAAAACGTCCAGTTAGTAGACCAAGGAGGTGGGAGAATAACATTAACTAAGGTTTGAGGGAAGTGGATTAAACAGGGGATGTTTGGAAAACATTGGCTCAGGATAGGGATATATGGAAAGCTTATGTCCGCGCGGCCATAAACCTACGGGTTCGATAGTGCCAGTGAGCTAATTATAATAATTACTATAGTAATAGTAATTATTATTACTCACTTACTCACTGGCACTATCGAACCCGTAGGTTCATGGCCGCGCGGACATAAGCTCTCCATACATCCCTATCCTGAGCTAATGCTTTCCAATCATCCCCTGTATAATCTACTTCCCTCAAATCATAGTTAAAGTTGTTCTCCCACCTCATTCTTGGTCTACCAACTGGGCGTTTTCCCTCTGGCTTTCCTACAAGAAGCTTCCATGCACGTCTTTCATTCCCCATACGTGCAACATGTCCTGCCCATCGCAGTCTACGAGACTTAACTGTTCTTATTATATCTGGCTTCCTATAAAGACCATGTAGTTCATTGTTAAGTAGTCTTCTCCATTCACATGTTTGTTCATCTCTCTTTGGTCCAAAAATATTATTATTATTATTATTATTATTATTATTATTATTATTATTATTATTATTATTATTATTATTTTAAATTAAATTAACCTTACAATGCTCCTTGTTACATATGTGTAACATTGGAAATTTATTACATTATTTTCACAATCAATTCATATTTACTCCGAATGCCTGATTTACAGTTATAATGTTAGGAATGCATTTGATTTCGCTACAACTAGGTCTACACGTTGTGTAACTTTTAAGCCGTAACTAGAGTAACTTTAGGTTTTAATCGTTAAGGGTTATGTTAATTTAAGCTTATTAAACCTTTCGCTTGGAATTACATTTTATGCATCACAACTGTATGTATAGGCTATTTAATAATCGTGGTTCACCCAAGTCAGATCGTTGTAGAAGGGGTTCACGAATCGAAAAAGATTGGGAACCGCTGCGTTAGAGAATTGACGGCAAAATTTACGGCAACATTCTTAAGATTTCTTCTTTGCATTTGTCATAAGTAATGCCACGAGTGATTTCCAATTTATATAGAGAATTTGGAAATCAAGAGTGGCATTTGTTAGGACTATTTAACGAATAAAATTATGCTCTTTACTAAAAAATAATTATTTGAATATAGTTACCGGTGTTTTAAAATATTTATATAGTTAATGTAAACGGCGATGTTTGAAAACAAATTATAAATGTGAGGTTATGTATATTCACTGCAACTCGATCATATTATTTATTGCCAAGTAGGATCGCAATATTGTAATAATGCACTCTAGTGGAGAACTAATGAAACACATCAAACTATTATAATCAACATTATAGGTTAATCATTTATATTTTGAATAAACAACTCAGTAAAATCACTGAATCTATTCATTATTTGCTATATTCAATGTATTTGTTGGAGAAAAATTATGGTCTAACCTGTTCAGAATATTAAAAAAGGAGGAGCTTTCTTTATGACAAAAGCAGGAGCTGATAAAGAGAAATCGATAAAGAGCGAGGTGAAACACGACTGTCATTGGTGTAAAACAGAATTCATTGAAACGTGATTGTTCATTGACCACCATTTGCGACATGAGTTAAAGTAAATACATCCTCTGTTCAGTGATATATACCATGTTAAATTGAAATCACCATAGTCATAACTTTACAACTGAACACAAAGTTGGTTAAAAAAAACTTCGGAAAATACGTCTGTACTTTACAGTTTTAGAAGTAACCCTAAATAGGGGTAGAGAAATGTAAATAGAACTGCTTTACCGCCCGCCCATCAGTTCACTGACCGCTAAACGGGGGAGATTTCACCGCTTGGCCTGCCGATTGATTGCCGGGCGCTTAGGGTTGCAACATATACAGAAGGCATTGTACTAAGCACAAAGATTACGAAAAGATTATATGTATATGTGCGTGCGCGTGCGTGCGTTAGCGAACAGATTAGGTTCGATATTACAAGCCATTAATGTATTTTTAAAATTAGTAAAACAAATTGGTTTAGTAGTTATTGAAGAAGAAACTAATTACCTCATTTGTAATACAACACGCAGTACAATTACCACACCTGTTCAATTATGCATTGAGAATTATAAATTTAACATTGTTCCCTCTCTCTCTCTCTCTCTCTCTCTCTCTCTTCCTAGTTTAAATTCTCCCTGTGTAGTTTCTTTTAATGTCCTATCTCATTTGGGCCTAAAGGATTACATAGACTATTTAACTCATGCCCCAAATGGGAGTCAACGACCAATCACATTTCAATGATTTTTTATTTGCAACCAATCACAGTCGTGTTTCGCCTAGAATTTACCAACTAAAGTTTATCATAATAAAGAAAGCTCCTCCTTTTTAACATTCTGAATAGGTCATAGCATTATTTTGCAGTGACTGACTCTCTAAGAAATACGGCTACCAGCTTGTATTATATGGTGCATGAATGTCAACACGTAGCGCATGCGGGAATTAATATAAAAACGTCTGTAGCAATTAATTATACCACCAAAAAAAGAAACCACTGGTTGCACTTTAAAAAATGTATTTTTTCCCAGGTAATAACATTCCAGAAAAATATAATTGTCATATTTACATCAGAAATGAAATAATATACAGTTTGATGTGTTTCATTTTTCCTTCACTAGAGTGCATTCTTACGATATTGCGTTCCTTTGGCAATAAATAATATGATCTGGTTGCAGTGATGAACAAAAGAAGCAAATGAAGCGTACCAATCATTTCTCATTTGTTTTCAAACATCGCCGTTTACATTAAATATATAAATATTTTAAAATAACTATAGTTAAATAATGATTTGTGAGTAAACAGCTTAATTTTATTCGTTAAATAGTCCTAACAAATGCCAGTCCTCATTTCCAAATTCTCTAGATAAATTCACGACTCACTTCGTGAGTCGTGAATTTATCGATAATTTGGAAATCACTCGTGGCATTACTTATGATAATTTTTTACCGTACAAGAGCATTCAGAACCTTTTTCTCTATCTACTACGCCACGGCGACGGACTTATTAACGTTAGTCAGTTGTTTATAATGAACGCAAAATATTTCCAACAAAGGTGTTATTATTTTACTATTATTTATTATTTTCAAAACACCATCGCGCAAAAAATAATGTACAACGCACGTTTGTGAAGTGTTTTACAGAATCTCGGAAATTAAAAACCTCGCCCTCGCATGGTTTTTAAACATTTTCTTCGCTTCTGTAAAAACCACTTCCCTACCTCGCATCGTAATATGCTAATTCAACTCATCATCCTCATGCGGACATTAACTTTAGGTTATTGCCTGAACCAGTTTCCAATCGTAATAATCCATTCATGCGATCATTAATTAGATGACCAGGTACTTGGCTACCTTAAGAGATGTCCTATAGATGCCCAATTTATAAAGCATAATTGTTATTATATGTATAATTTAACCCTAATGAAGACCTTACGGCATTAACTCCACCAGATAAAATAAATAAAATAAAAAATATGATGATCTTGAAGAAGATTTTCGGGCTGTAGGCCGTGGTCGTGAGACTTGTAGTTCCCCGACGTTTCTCCAGAGACTGCGTCTGGCATCCTCAAGGGTTGTCTTGAGACTGGCAATTCTGTCCGCTGTCTGTCTTGAGACTGCGTCTGGCATCCTCAAGGGTTGTCTTGAGACTGGCAATTCTGTCCGCTGTCTGTCTTAAATAAGACAGACAGCGGACAGAATTGCCAGTCTCAAGACAACCCTTGAGGATGCCAGACGCAGTCTCTGGAGAAACGTCGGGGAACTACAAGCCTCACGACCACGGCCTACAGCCCGAAAATCTTCTTCAAGATCATCATAGCAACTCCGGCCGTGAAAGTCTACGTGAATACAAAATAAAAAATATTTCATCTGAAATGTTAAAATTCTAGAAAGTGGTAAAATCGAATGTAATTGAGGGAGCTATGCCACTTTGAGAAGACATGGAAATAAATTGGGTTTTGTAAAGCATTATACTGTATTACGAAATGATTTGTACAATAAAGGTGTGACTTCTTTTCTTTAACTTGCTGTTATGTAAACTATGCAAAACGAATAATACAAACTTGAATATAAATACACTGATTATTTCCATTTCTTTTCAAAGTGGCATAGCTTCCTCTTTCACTACACCCCTCAATTGAAGCCATGACTTTCGTAAGTGCACAAGTCCACTTTTCGGCACCTTCAGTCTCTTGTACAATATCCTTTTTTACGCTTAATACCTAATTATGAATGTAGAAAAGGATGCTGTACAAGAGACTGAAGGTGCCAAAAAAGTGGACTTGTGCATTATGAAAGTCATGGCTTCAATTATATCGTCATAAAACATGTATTACTTAATTGCAGACTTGCGATTGTTTTATATATTACGCCTACTCGTTTTCTCCTCTCTCCAAAAAATAATATAAATCAGGATAATCTGATAGAATCAATGGCATGAATTTAAAAATAAGTTATTTTAAAGTAATGTGAATTAAATTAGATACGTTTAATCTAATTTGTTTGAATGATTACTGATTGGTTTTGATATAATAGGAACGATAATTGAGTAACATCAATTCTTATAATTTTGAACTTGGTCTATACATGACCTGCTGTATAGATCTACTAACATAAGAAACAAGACTGGGCCTACTGTATTCAAGAAAAAACCCATACCCATAATCAAGTAAACTGGCTGTAAGTGCAAAGTGAAATAGGCATCACACAAAACGGAAAAAATTTCCCCAATTACCATATTTTTTAAAAATGTAAAACACGTATTCTTGAACTCCAGCGATTACTTCAGAAATATTAAATAAATAAAGATTGACTTTTTCTTACGTAACATTTTTTAGTGAATTTGGAATTCCCAACAAACTAGTTAGATTAATTAAGGTTCCTTCCACAGAACTTCTAAGTAATCCATTCAGGTGTTTTTTATTCGAGGTTTTTCCAATTTATTGTGATCTATATATTTTTTTCCAACTTTACGTCTCTGATATAATTCTAAGCAATTTCAAACAAACAGCAGATATAATTAAGATACATTATCTACCTGTTTATGTTGTAGATCACATTGACGAATTAGGAAAACCCCGTGAAACAATCATGAAAAATATATTTTCTTAAAATTAAGTAATATAAACTGTATTTAATTAAATAGCCTACACTAACAAGACAATGACAGTTCCTATTATCACTTATGGATCCGAAACATGGACAGTGACAACACAACAATCTGCCAGAATGCAAGCTGCTGAAATGACATTCCTCAGACCAATAGCAGGATATCAAAGAACAGACAAAAAAACACAACACAGAAATAAGACAACTAAAAACAGAGGAATTAAACACAACGATAGTGAAATACAGGACAAACTGGAAAGAATACTTAACAAGGATGACTGAGAATAGAATACCAAAAGCAGCATATAGCTATTCACTACGAGGAAGAAGAAGCTTGGGAAGACCAAAGAAAATACTGAAACAGGAGCAATTTGGAGCTGGAACAGGCTAGTGAAAAAGCCTAAACCGTGACGAAAAAGAAGACTATACTAAATGACCTAATACATTATTTTGTCTGGTGAAAAGAATATTGTACAAAAGTCAATAAAAAACATTTTTTTTCGTTTAAATATTCACAATTATAAATATCATAGTACATCACGAATTTACGCCATTTGTTGTCCTGTTTCGGCCTCAAGAGAAACGACACCCAGAAGTCTTTTGAGTGGACGTCCTGGTCTTCTTCTTCCTGCAGGTTGATATCTTAACATTTATTTGGGTATCCTGTGATCTTCCATTCGATGAACATGTTGCATCCATCTTGGATTATAATCATAAATTTTGTTTTCTAAAGGTTCCACGTGTAATTCTTCTAACATGTCTTCATTTTTTTTTTTGTGATCTAGTAGTGTGTATCCTGCAGTCCTTCGAAGACATCTCATTTCAGCAGATCTAAGTCTCTGTATATCCTTATGTTTCAACGTCCATACTTCGCTACCATACAAAAGAGTTGGAAGAGCCAGTGTTTTATACACTTTTAGTCTTGAATGTTTTTGGACTAACTTTGGCTTGAAGATAGAATTTATTAACCCTAAAATTCTTAAAAATTTAGATATTTTTGCATTTACATTCTTTTCTTCTTCATATGAGATATTGCATCCTAGATATGTAGAATTATTCACCTGCTCCAAAATTGTATTGTCAAGTACAATTTTACTTCTGACAGGATCTACACCTTAAAATGCCATAATTTTCGTTTTCTCTGTAGATATATTCAATTATTATTCTTCTTCTCCTTCTTCACGGTTTAGGCTTATTTACTAGCCTGTTCCGGCTCCAAATTGCTGCTCGTTCCATCCTTTCTTTGGTCTTCCCAAACTTCTTCTCCTCGTGGTGAATAGTTGTATGCTGCTTTTGGTATTCTATTCTCAGTCATCCTTGCCAAGTGTTCTTTCCAGTTTGTTCTGTATTTCACTATTGTTGAGTTTAATTCCTCTATTTTTAGTTGTTGTCTTATTTCTGTGTTATGTTTTTGTCTGTTCTTTGATATCCTGCTATTGGTCTGAGGAATCTCATTTTAGCAGCTTGTATCCTGGCAGATTGTTGTGTTGTCACTGTCCATGTTTCGGATCCATAAGTAATAATAGGTACTGCCATTGTCTTGTATAATTTCATTATAGAGTCTTTCCTGGCTTTATTTTTCAAAGTTCTTTTTAGTGTTCCTGTTATATAATTAAACTTATTTATTTTGTTATTTATATCTGTTTCTGCTGTGTATGATATTTCGCAACCTAGGAAGTTATATCTAACTACTTGTTCTATTGGTTTATTTTCTAATATTATCTTTGTGGGGTGTAAGAGGTAGTGATGTGCATTCTATAACCTCTCCTACCTAATTTTCAACCTCACCTGCACGTGGTACACCCTGCTTTTAACTAACGAGGTAATGGGGACCGAGTCACGGCGGTATAACCGTTTCATCGAATATGGAGGAAATTCCATATTTTGAACGCCTGACTAGAGGCTATAAGGTAGCAGCCCTACCACTAGTCTTGCTCTGTGGATGGCTGGTAACCAACCCAGGGGACTTCCTACTACTCGAAGAAACTTAAGCAAAGACTGGAATGATGACACTGATGACGACAAAGCAAGAAATAGCTTAATGATTAAGGATCTCAAAACCGTACAGGCCACATGGCCTAAAACGAATTTGTCCATGATGATGATATTATCTTTGTCCGAACTGGATGAGCACCCTTGAAGGCCATTGTTTTTTTTTGTGAGGATATTTCCATGTTCTATTATTTTTATATTTCATTTAGTTTATATAGCATTCTTTGTAGTTCGTCTTCTGTTTTTGCTATTAAAACCTGGTCATCATATATATTCAATCCACAATTTTATCTGGTAACAATACTGAATTTGAGTAGGGGAGACTGTAGTTCTATAGATCTGGTAACAATACTGAATTTGAGTAGGGGAGACTGTAGTTCTATAGATCTGGTAACAATACTGAATTTGAGTAGGGGAGACTGTAGTTCTATAGATCTGGTAACAATACTGAATTTGAGATGGGGAGACTGTAGTTCTATAGATCTGGTAACAATACTGAATTTGAGTAGGGGAGACTGTAGTTCTATAGAACTGGTAACAATACTGAATTTGAGTAGGGGAGACTGTAGTTCTATAGATCTGGTAACAATACTGAATTTGAGTAGGGGAGACTGTAGTTCTATAGATCTGGTAACAATACTGAATTTGAGTAGGGGAGACTGTAGTTCTATAGAACTGGTAACAATACTGAATTTGAGTAGGGGAGACTGTAGTTCTATAGATCTGGTAACAATACTGAATTTGAGTAGGGGAGACTGTAGTTCTATAGATCTGGTAACAATACTTAATTTGAGTAGGGGAGACTGTAGTTCTATAGATCTGGTAACAATACTGAATTTGAGTAGGGGAGACTGTAGTTCTATAGATCTGGTAACAATACTGAATTTGAGTAGGGAGACTGTAGTTCTATAGATCTGGTAACAATACTGAATTTGAGATGGGGAGACTGTAGTTCTATAGATCTGGTAACAATACTGAATTTGAGTAGGGGAGACTGTAGTTCTATAGAACTGGTAACAATACTGAATTGAGTAGGGGAGACTGTAGTTCTATAGATCTGGTAACAATACTGAATTTGAGTAGGGGAGACTGTAGTTCTATAGATCTGGTAACAATACTGAATTTGAGTAGGGGAGACTGTAGTTCTATAGATCTGGTAACAATACTGAATTTGAGTAGGGGAGACTGTAGTTCTATAGATCTGGTAACAATACTGAATTTGAGATGGGGAGACTGTAGTTCTATAGATCTGGTAACAATACTGAATTTGAGTAGGGGAGACTGTAGTTCTATAGAACTGGTAACAATACTGAATTTGAGTAGGGGAGACTGTAGTTCTATAGATCTGGTAACAATACTGAATTTGAGTAGGGGAGACTGTAGTTCTATAGATCTGGTAACAATACTTAATTTGAGTAGGGGAGACTGTAGTTCTATAGATCTGGTAACAATACTGAATTTGAGTAGGGGAGACTGTAGTTCTATAGATCTGGTAACAATACTGAATTGAGTAGGGGAGACTGTAGTTCTATAGATCTGGTAACAATACTGAATTTGAGTAGGGGAGACTGTAGTTCTATAGAACTGGTAACAATACTGAATTTGAGTAGGGGAGACTGTAGTTCTATAGATCTGGTAACAATACTGAATTTGAGTAGGGGAGACTGTAGTTCTATAGATCTGGTAACAATACTGAATTTGAGTAGGGGAGACTGTAGTTCTATAGATCTGGTAACAATACTGAATTTGAGTAGGGGAGACTGTAGTTCTATAGAACTGGTAACAATACTGAATTTGAGTAGGGGAGACTGTAGTTCTATAGATCTGGTAACAATACTGAATTTGAGTAGGGGAGACTGTAGTTCTATAGATCTGGTAACAATACTGAATTTGAGTAGGGGAGACTGTAGTTCTATAGATCTGGTAACAATACTGAATTTGAGTAGGGGAGACTGTAGTTCTATAGATCTGGTAACAATACTGAATTTGAGTAGGGGAGACTGTAGTTCTATAGATCTGGTAACAATACTGAATTTGAGTAGGGGAGACTGTAGTTCTATAGATCTGGTAACAATACTGAATTTGAGTAGGGGAGACTGTAGTTCTATAGATCTGGTAATAATACTGAATTTGAGTAGGGGAGACTGTAGTTCTATAGATCTGGTAACAATACTGAATTTGAGTAGAGAAGACTGTAGTTCTACAGATCAGATATTGCTTATGATGCTATGATACACTGGTGAAAGCGAAGTGAGAACAGCAATGCTAATGTCCAAGTTTCTTTAGAAGTAAGTAATTAGTACTCAAATTCATTAAATGGATGTTTAAACTTCACTAAATTATTGTACCTTGACCTGATAACGATCTAAGTGCTGCATATTTTGAGGCACACAAATTACATGCGCAAATACGCTTATTCGAAGCGTAAACATAATTATGGGCCACCATGTTACATCATTCTCGTGACAATATCCCATGTCTCAAATTGATAAACGTCACAAACTTCAAAACAAAATAATAAAATAACATAAAATAGGTCTACAGTATTTTGCTTTCACTTCACATTGATCTACAGTCTTAAGCAAAAGTTAGGAAAAATAAATTAACACATTGGTGACAATGCACTTAACATTTACAACAGTGCCGTAATAATAATAATAATAATAATAATAATAATAATAATAATAATGATGATAATAATAATAATAATATAATACAAATATATAATATAAACGAGCGAATACACACAAATAAACGTAATTGGTTTGAACATATACAAAGACTGCCAAATAATCGTTTATCAAAACAGCTGCCTCATTATAGGCCTCTAGGCCGAAGACATGTAGGAAGACCAAAACGTCGTTGGAAAGACGACCTGCACCTGCAGCATATAGTGCACCGGGGAGCGGAACGGGCCAACAGGCCCATACCTTGAAGATGATGATCTAATATATAAAAATGAATGTTTGTTTGTTTGTTCGTACTTTATGCGCGTCCATACCGTTGATCCAATTGTGATGGGCCTTTTTGCAAAATATTCAGCAGATTTCCGGGATGAACATAGGCTATAAGAGAGTTGTGATACTCAACTCCTACACCCTTAAAAATCGTCCTTTGTAGTGGAAAACGTGAAAAAGTAGGTCTTTGGATACTTAAATGGCTCACGCTGCCTGAACCATAAGAAATACACAAAATTAATGTATACAGGACTGAATATGTCAAAAAGATCTAGAAAAAAGTCCGCGACAGCATATATTTATCCCTTATGGATAACTCGCAATAACTATTTTTGTCTTTCATTGATGCCAAGAAGATCAAGACAAGTACGTAGATTCCTGTGCAAACAACAGCACATGGTGGATATTCTTTTACGAATAATTCACAATAACGAATTTTGTCTTATAGCTCATTTATGCCCAGAAGATCGAGATAGGTATATTCTCGGGGAATACCGGGTAATCAGCACGGGGAATCTTAAAATAATTACGATATGCATTTATAATTATTTTTCATTTTACTTATTCAACTAATCATAAAAAGTACATTAATTTTTGTCTTTCAGCTCATTTATGCTCTAAGAAATTTAATAAAATTTCTAGAAGTGGGCAAGTTCATTATGCACATACCTTGAAAAATAGGGGTAGTAGTTAGCAAAACAACTACTTAATTCCAAGAAATTGTATTGACAAGGAAAAATACTGAATTATAATAAAAATCTTAAATCAAATACAAATAATGTCACCGCCTTCTGGGAAAGTGTAAAAAATGCTCAAAATGACCTAACAATTGCCAAAAAAAGACCAATTCCTAAAAAAAGTTAAGAAAATGCAAAAAAATGTCCTAATGAATTGCTTTTATTTAATCCGTTTTTTAATGCCATACATTTTCATATATGCAAGCAATGTTTCAACCTTCATAAGAAAAATATGCAAAATCATTAATTGCCTTGCCCTACTTATAAAAGTTAACTAGGATCTATACATTTTTTTTAAAAATCAAAATATTTTCAACATGAACAGTAACACTCCCTTGCGGTTCATTATTAACTCATTTTAGTATACCAAAAATCACAAGTTATATAAAAAGTTCTGCAAAATTACATTTACATCATCATCATAGTACATTCACGAATTTAGGCCATTTGTTGACCTGTTTCGGCCTCAAGAGAAACACCATCCAGAAGTCTTTTGAGTGGACGTCCTGGTCTTCTTCCTGCAGGTTGATATTTTAACATTTGTTTGGGTATTCTGTGATCTTCTATTCGATGAACATGTTGCATCCATCTTGACTTATAATCAGAAATTTTGTTTTCTAAAGATTCCATGTGTAATTCTTCTAAGATGTCTTCATTTTTTTTTGTGATCTAGTAGTGTGTATCATGCAGTCCTCCGAAGATATCTCATTTCAGCAGATCTAAGTCTCTGTATATCCTTCTGTTTCAAGGTCCATACTTCGCTACCATACAAAAGAGTTGGAAGAGCCAGTGTTTTATACACTTTCAGTCTTGAATGCTTTTGGACTAACTGTGGCTTGAAGATAGAATTTATTAACCCTAAAATTCTTAAAAATGTAGATATTTTTGCATTTACATCCTTTTCTTCTTCATATGAGGGTTGTAAAGGGTAGTGACGTGTGTATAACCTCTCCTACCCAATTCTCATCCTCACCTTCTCGTGGTACAACCCGTTTTCACAAACGAGGCTCTGAGGACCGAGTCACGGCGGTATAACCGTTCCATCAGGTACTGAGTAAATGCAGTATCCTAATGTCTGTCCAGAGACTAAAAGGTAGCAGCCCTACCACTGGACTACTTAGCGTCGGACCAGTAACCTGTCCTAAGGAACTTCAAAACTACTTTCAAGTCTCAACATAAAAAAATCCAGAAGGAATTGAAATGCATTTACATCATTAAGTAAAATACGAAAGTATTCACGTAACTAGCCTTGCTTTACCGCAGAATGTAAAGATTCCAGTAGAATGAACATTGCGTCACGATTGTGGGTAACTCTGTAATGGACTGATGCCCATTTTTGGGGATGTTCTTGCTTACGATTATAAATTATGACTTTGTATCCCATTCCCACTTAATTTACTTCCTAAAATTAAATCGATTTTGTCACTTTATACCAAATTTTGCTTTTAGAATGAGTAGAGGCTTTATGAATACAAACAGCAATAAGGAAACATATTTTCTAAACTTATATATTTTTAAACCAGGAAATGACGAATTTAAAGGTCGCGTTTTGCAATGACTATATATATTATTCATAAGTAATGCTACGAGTGATTTCCAAATTCGTGAGGAGTGAATTTATCTAGAGAATTAGGAAATCAAGAGTGGCATTTGTTAGGACTATTTAACGAATAAAATTAACCTGTTTACTCACAAATCATTATTTAACTATAGTTATTTTAAAATATTTATATATTAATGTAAACGGCGATGTTTGAAAACAAATGAGAAGCGATGGGTACGCTTCATCTGCTTCTTTTGTTTATCACTGCAACCAGATCATACTATTTATTGCCAAAGGAACGCAATATTGTAAGAATGATCTCTAGTGGAGAAAAAATTAAACACATCAAACTGTATATTAATTCATTTCCGATGTCGTATGATGTAAATATGACAATTATATTTTTCTGGAATATTACCTGGGAAAAAATACATTTAAGAAAGTGAAAACAGTGGTTTCTGTTTTTGGTGGTATAATCAATTGCTACAAATGTTTTTATATTAACTCCCGCATGCGGCATGTGTTGACATCCATGCACTATATATACAATCTGGTAGCCGTATTTCTCACAGGCTCAGTCACTGCAAAATAATGGTCAGACCTGTTCAGAATATTAAAAAGGAGGAGCTTTGTTTAATATGGTAAATATAACACTGATAAATATTTCGTGAAACACGACTCTAATTGGTTGTAAAACAAAAATCATTGAAACGTGATTGGTCATTGACTCCCATTTGGGGCATGAGTTAAACAGTCACCGTAATATATGTTAATTTGTTAACTATGTTCAGAAAAATTAGCATGAATATTTATGTTCCAATGTTTGTAACAACAAACTTAGAAAAAAGTGTTTTAACTCTAATTTAAATAAATTACGATAAAATAATTATAAATTATGAGAACAGGTGCCCATATCTATGATAAACGTAACCAAAGAGCTGTTACATTGACTATTTAATTCATGCCCCAAATGGGAGTCAATGACCACGTTTCAATGAATTTTGTTTTACAACCAATCACAGTCGTGTTTCACCTCGAATTTATCAACTTAAGTTTATCATATTACAGAAAGTTCCTCCTTTTTATCATTCTGAACAGGTCACAGCAATCTTTTGCAGTGACTGAATCTCTAACAAATACTTGAATATAGCAATTTATAGGCCTATATCAAGATGTAAGAATTCTAGAATGCAAGTGGCTCCCAGATTGTAACGGGCTTTCAATATAAAACCGGACCGGCCTTATGGAGTTTCACCCGGCACACAGTGCTGTCTCTTCCTCCCGCAATTCACCCTGCCTGCCACCCGTCCTTGAACTGTTTCTTACCTTATAGAAAATGCTGGAAATGTTGTCCTCCCGCAGTTAAACAGGCATTATACCGAGTAAACACATTTAGATTGGCACGCTGTAGTTCGGGCACTGTCAAGTTTCTGATTTCAATTCTTATGTTGTTCTTCAGTTCTTCCAATGTGTGTGGATTTGTTGTGTACACTTTGTCTTTCAGGCTACCCCACAAATAAAAACCACACACAGTTAGATCTGGGGAGCGAGGGGGCCCTACACCAGCACTAATCACTCTATCTTCAAACACTTCCCTAATTTTCTTCGGTGAGAACCGTACGCCTTCGCGTGTGTTTCTTATTTTGTACTGAACCAGTGGTCTCAAATTTAGTCACAAGATCGTGGATTGTCGATCTGGAAGGAGGTAATTGTCCAGGGAAGTTCCGAATAAATTCCTCGCGAACGCGACGAGCTGATTCGTATTTATAATATCATTTACACACATAAATGCGCTGCTCTAATGTCAGCTGACGTCTCATCTTGTCGAACGATAGTAAACTGACTAGTTCAAGGACGAGCGGCTGGCAGAGTGAAATGCGGACGAGGAGAGAGCGCTGCCTGACGGGTGAAACCCCGTGAGGCCGGTCCGGTTTATATTGGAAGCCCGGTATATATAGTGCACGAATGTAAGCAGGTACCGCTTGCGAGATATAATAGAAAAAATGTAGCAATTGATTATGCCACAATAAAAAGAAACCACTGTTTGCTCTTTCTTAAACGTATTATTTCCCAAGTACTAACATTCCAAAAAAAAAAATAGAATTGACATATTTACATCATAGGACGTCAGAAATTAATTAATAACCTGTAATGTTTGTTATAATATACAGTTTGATGTGTTTCATTTTTTTCCACTAGGGTGCATTCTTACAATATTGCGATCCATTGGCAATAATAATATGATATGGCTGCAGTGATGAACAAATGATGCATAACAAACGTTTCTCATTTGTTTTCAGATATCGCCGTTTACATTAAATATATAAACATTTAAAATGACTATATTTAAATAATGATTTGTGAGTAAACAGCTTAATTTTATTCGTTAAACAGCCCTAACAAATGACAGTCTTGATTTCCAAATTCTCTAGATAAATTGGAAGTCACTAGTGGCATTACTTGTGACTATTTAACTCATGCCCCAAATGGGAGTCAATGGCCAATCACGTTACAATGATTTTTTATTTACAACCAATCACAGTCGTGTTTCGCCAAGAATTTACCAACTAAAGTTTATCATAATAAAGAAAGCACCACCTTTTTAACATTCTGAATAGGTCATAGCATTATTTTTCAGTGACTGACTCACCAAGAAATACGGCTACCAGATTGTATATATAGTGCATGAATGTCAACACATACCGCATACGGGAGTTAATATAAAAACATTTGTAGAAATTGATTATACCACCAAAAAAAAAAAAAGAAACCACTGTTTGCACTTTCTTAAATGTATTTTTTTCCCAGAAAAATATAATTGTCATATTTACATCATAGGACATCAGAATGAATTAATATAAAGTTTGATGTGTTTCATTTTTTCTCCACTAGAGTGCATTCTTACAACATTGCGTTCCTTTTGCAATAAATAATATGATATGGTTGCAGTGACGAACAAAAGAAGCAATTGAAGCGTACCAATCGTTTTTCCAATTTGTTTTCAAACATCGCCGTTTACATTAAATATATAAATATTTTAAAATAACTATATTTAAATAATGATTTGTGAGTATACAGCTTAATTTTAGTCGTTAAATAGTCCTAACAAATGCCACTCTTGATTTCCAATTTATCGATAATTTGAAAATCACTCGTGGCATTATTTATGAGAATTACTTCAATCTGGAACATAAACCACGCTATGCTTAAGGCTAAATCTTAAATTAGTTATGCTTGACATTTTCGAAGCAGTAGATTAATGACATTTACTGTCTTGCATCCAGCTCTTCCAACATTATCTGACGTTATAAATCCAGTGTTATTACCGTCAAAGCTAGTTTACATAATCTATCACGTGTTTATTTTTGTTGATACTATTTCAAATACAGTAAAACTTGTTTAATCCGGAACGTGAATAATGCGGAAATCTGTCCAATGTGAACAAATATATTGGTCCCGGTGAATTAATAGTAATTTTATGTGTATTTATTGTGCATAAAACGAGGAAACGGAAAGATATTCTACACAATTCTTGAAAAAATGCATAAGGCGGAAAGACAGAGAAATAAATTAGTTTCCACTTCATTGAATTCCCGTTAGGCAAAAAAAAAACAATAAACAATGATTCCTGCCCCCGAGTGAAGTACCTGTACCTGAAATTTTATTTCGGCCTCACTGCACACCCGTAATGCGAAATACAGATACCTGTCTTACAAATAACCATTGCACTGTAAAATCATAAATTAGTTTAAGTTCTGAGACCGATCTTCCACAGGTAGCGTTCTGAATTTACGGAATGAAGATGGCTAAAACGTATATCATTGTTGTTAAACGAAAAAGTCAAAGTGGTTGAAGATCTTCTTGTATCTTGTAAGCCCATGTTTCCCTTAACAGAGATTTAGGCGCTCTCCCCCTACAGAGAAGAATTTGAACCATACTAATTTAGTTACACTTGTTTTCGTACAGATGCCATTTGAGTAGTCCGTGGTCAGCGTTCCACCTCATACTGACATCTAGGAAACCAAGGTAGTACTAGGACGGGACAATTCGGTAAATTTTGCTAGAGGCCTTTTCATTCAGGCTCAAGAATCTTTTACGAGCCTGAAAATCTTCAGACTCGGGACCCACGGCTTAAAGTCCCTCCCGGAGGACTTGCTCCTTGGATTTATCCATCCTAAAAAATCCATCGACCCCGGCCGGGTTTGAACCTGCGACCCTCGGGACCAGAGGTAAGGAGGATAACCACTAGTCCACCGCGGCCGACGTGGTTGAAGATAAATCTCCAAACTTCCGGACCGATGCACCAAAGTCAAGCTCTGGTTGGTGCTAAATTCCTAGGGAATAACGATTTCAAGGCATCTTCTGGTTGGCTGGACAGTTTTAAAAGACGACACAATGTAGTGTGGAATGAAATTTGCGGGGAATCAAAGGATGTGGACGAAAGTGCACCGTAGTTAGTGAGCGGAAACCGAAACTGCATACTTTAATTTTAGGATACGCGCCCAAGTTTAAGCTATGCATTATATATGGGGAAAACTAGCGTAATACAGTTACCTCTGTTGGTGAAACCGACCTTAAGAGACATGTTTAACGTTGATGAAATGGGACTGTTTTTTCGTGCGTTACCGTCGAAGTCGCTCATACATACTATACTCCACTTTTCACAGGCAGCGGAACTGCAAATTAATCCAAGGTACGTAAAAAGAGACATATACGGTGCTCTGTAATCTAAGATTATTAATACGTTTTAGTTTTTATAATGCGGAATTTTGTCTAATATGGAAAAAGAAATTGGTCCCATGCGATTCGATTTTGAGCAAGTTTTACTGTAATATATTATTAAAATGTATAGAAGAAATGAATTTCCGTATAAAAAGTAAACTATTTTTCATCTTATTAGCACTTATAAATTGTAATTTCCGTATGGAATAAGAAATGATAGAACACTCGTAAAAGAATAGATCGGACAAAAACTACTAATAGATGTCACTAAAGAGAGAAACTGAATTAGTTTAGTCATTTAAGCCGTATGCCAGAAAAAATGAAACTCATGTCATAGATAAGAGAGGGCAGGGAGAAACTAGCAGTTGAAGAAGTAGAGTTAAATGAGATTATTTAACTCATGCCCCAAATGGGAGTCAATGACCAATCACGTTACAATGACTTTTTATTTACAACCAATCACAGAATAATAAGACCAATCATATGTTATGGATCTGAAACCTGGGTACTAAAAGAAGCAGATAAATTAAGACTATTAACGTTTGAGAGGAAAATATTTAGAAGAGTGCTAGGTCCAGTAAAGGAAAATGGAACTTGGAGGTTAAGAAGGAATAATGAATTATACCTCAAGAATAAAAAATAAATATAGTTAGTTTCATCAAATCCAAAAGATTACAATGGTTTGGACATACACTAAGAATGCCAAAAGGAAGATTGCCGAATGATATTTTGAATTGGAAGCCACAGGGAACAAGACCAAGAGGAAGACCAAAAGATCGATGGGAAGATGACGTAATTGAAGATTTAAGAGAGATGGGGATTTTTTATTTGAATTCTACTGCACAAGATAGGAAGAAATTGCGTAAACTAGTTGAGAAGGCCAAGACATTCCACTGGAAGTCGTAGAGCCTGACGAAGAAGAAGAAGAACCAATCACAGTCGTGTTTCGCCTAAAATTTGCCAACTTAAGTTTATTGTAATAAAGAAAGTAGGCCTAACTCCTTTTTAACATTCTGAATAGGTCATAGCATTATTTTGCAGTGACTGACTCACTAAGAAATACGGCTACCAGATTGTATATATAGTGCATGAATGTCAACACATACCGCATGCAGGAGTTTATATAAAAACATTTATAGCAATTGATTATAACACCAAAAAAAAAAGAAACGACTGTTTGCACTTTCTTAAATGTATTTTTTCTCAGAAAAATATAATTGTCATATTTACATCATAGGACATCAGAAATGAATTAATATACAGTTTGATGTATTTCATTTTTTCTCCACTAGACTGCATTCTTACAACATTGCGTTCCTTTTGCAATAAATAATATGATCTGGTTGCAGTGACGAACAAAATAAGCAAATGAAGCATACCAATCGTTTCTCATTTGTTTTCAAACGTCGCCGTTTACATTAAATATATAAATATTTTAAAATAACTGTAGTTAAATAACGATTTGTGAGTAAACAACTTAATTTTATTCGTTAAATAGTCCTAACAAATGCCACTCTTGATTTCCAGATTCTCTAGATAAATTCACTCCTTACTTCGTGAGTCGTGAATTTATCGATAATTTGGAAATCACTCGTGGCATTACTTATGATATTATAAAAATTGAACGAATGCGAGGCAAAGCAATGATGGAAATGAATCTAATCTACAGGGACAGAATCCGATGGAGGAACTAGGTAAACCGAGGTCAACCGCATGCGTAGTGGTATCAGCGGGGAGACGTAAAGTAGGAAGTCTATGAAGAAAAATAAATATTTCAATTTTAAAACGACATATTTATTGTAAGCATAGCCATCTTGAAGCCAATTAAACTATACATTTGTAATATTTATGCGATGTGAATTGTAAAAATGTATAATTTACAATAGTATATTACGATGCGAGGTTGGTAAGTGGTTTTTATAGAACCGAGGAAACATCTTTACTTCACAAACGTGCGTTGTACACTATTTTTTTGCGCGATGGTGTTTCCAAAATAATAAATAATAGTAAAATAGGAAGCCAGATATAATAAGAACAGTTAAGTCTCGTAGACTGCGATGGGCAGGACATGTTGCACGTATGGGGAATGAAAGACTTGCATGGAAGTTTCTTGTAGGAAAGCCAGAGGGAAAACGCCCAGTTGGTAGACCAAGAATGAGGTGGGAAAATAACATTAACTATGAGTTGAGGGAAGTAGATTATACAGGGATTGATTGGAAAGCATTAGCTCAGGATAGGGATGTATGGAGAGCTTAGGTCCGCACGGCCATGAACCTACGGGTTCGATAGTGCCAGTGAGTAAGTAAGGAAAATAATAACATCTTTGTTGGAAATATTTGCGTTCATTATAAACAATTGACTAACGTTAACAGTGTGGGCAATGTTTATTAGTTGAAACAACAGGAGGCCTTGAGAACAATTATTGATGACATGGCCCCAAGTGCGTATTTATTATTTTATATTGATTTAAATAAAGTTCAGTTTATTTTTTTTTGTCTCCTTTTCCTTTAACGCGGTATTTCCTTTTTTGTTTTACCCCATTGTTTAACCTTATTATTTTACCTTTTTTTGTTAACTTTATTTCATTCTCACATGTAGACACAAGGACAGGACACACACCCAGACCCAAGGTGGAGATTTAAAATCCCCTACCCCGCCGGGAATCGAACCCGGGTCGCCGGAATGGAAGGTAGCTACTCTACCGACTATGCCACGGCGAAGGTTAGTTTAAAATACAGTGATTTGTTTCGTATAATGTATATTAACACTACCTTTTGGATATTTTGTGTACATACATTGTACCTAGTATACATAGAGGGCAGTAGTTTTATTTCCCGCACGTGGGTGTAAATGTAATATTACAGGATAGTTATTTAGGTTGGCAACCCCGAAATGTAGGAAGTTAACTTTCAATAATGGTCGCCATTGCTCGTAAGTATGACAAAACGCACTATCGCGCAAAAATATACGTTAAATATATTTGATTATGTTTTATTGGTCCACCGCTGTGGTCTCGAGGTAGCGTGCTGCCTTGTCACGCAGCGGGATCGGGTTCGATCCCCGGTCGGGGCAGTTTTTCTGGGTGAGGTTTTAATCGGGGTTTTTCCTCAACTGTAAGACAAATGCCAGAAAAACGATAAGGCCCAAACGGTCCCCGAAATCATGTGGTCATCATCATCATCATCCTTCACCGGTGTGGAAAGCAATGGGAAGCTACCACACCTACAATTCCCTAGTTAAGCTGCAAAGCATAGCATGAAAATGCTATGATTGCAGTGAAGGACCTGCCTTCGGGCAGAATTACTATGGATGGATGGATGTTTTATTGCTAAACTTCTTCTTCTTCCTTCCAAGTATTGGGCCAAGGCCTGTTACGATCCTATAGAAAATTTTCCCTCCAGCGTTTCATAGGACGGCCCAGTGATCTTCGTCCTCTTGGTATATAAATATAAACAGCTTTGGGGATCCGATTTGAACTCATTCTTTCAAGATGGTGTTTCCAATTTAGTTGGTACTGTTTAATATATTCCAAAATTGGCGTAGTCTTCAATTCTTTTAAGATATCGGTGTTCCTTTTCCGATCCCATCTGGTGTAACCCGCTGTTCTGCGCATGAATCTCATTTCACAAGCCGTTATTCTGCTTTCATGTTGTTTTCTTAGTGTCCATGCTTCACTACCATAGGTCAACACTGGTCTAGCCAAAGTGTTATATAAACGTAAACTGGTGTTTTTTTTGTACAAGGGATGGTTTCATAACTTGATTATTAATTCCTAAACTTTTATTATAACTAGTAACTTTTTCAGGGATATCCTTTTCATCCCTGATAGAGAGATAATATCCAAGATATTTAAATTGATTAGATCTCTCTAAAATTTTATTCTGGAGACAGATTTTACTTTGTATGGGGTCCTTCCCATGAAATGCCATAATTTTAGTTTTATTAATTGATATTTCCATATTAAATTTGGCACCTATTTTTTGTAAATTATAAATTGATCGTTGCAAATCATTTTCGGAAAGTGCCAGAAGAGCTAAATCGTCTGCAAAAAGAATAGCATCGAGTATGAGGTTCCTATTGATGGGTATATATCCTCGTTGTGTTTTCCTCCATTCATTTATTAATTTATTCATGTATATAATGAAAAGCACCGATGAAAGTCCACATCCCTGTCTTACTCCAGTGTTGATCTTTTCCCAAGAAGATAATTTGCCATCTTGTTTAACAGAGATTTCATTATCTTTATAGATGTTGAAGATATTAGTAATATATTGTTGTGGAACGTTATCATCAGCTAAACTTATATTGTCTAACCAACAGTATAAAATAAATAATATATAACACGATGTTTCATTTCTTTTTCTTTGAGAGTAGGTGTACAAGAATAAAAATGAGAGCACGTCAGATTACACATGACAAATACAATAAAGTACGCCGCGTCCCATTTAAAACTCCCACATTTTAATTAATCACAATTAACAATGTATGCGGACTTATGAAATGAGGTTAAAAGAAAGAGGAATTCAAAGAATTTTTGTTTTCATTGTTGCAGTTAATTCATCTGTCGTATGTTAAACAACGTCATAAAACAAAATGGTGACTCCTCAGCAATACGCACATTGTTTTCTGGTATGCGATGCAATGTTTCATGTATCAATATTTGTTAACCAACACAATGTTGGATCTGAGGTAATCAAAATCCACGTGAATACGTCCGGAATGACCCAAACATTAAACGTTAGATGCGGCCTGATGAAGAACAGGATTGTCGGTCATTTTTCTTCCATAAGTCAATAACTGGCCCGGTATACAAAGACATGCTGGAACAGTTCTTGTACCCCCAAGTAGTTCATCTGTAAGTAATCTTTCAACAAGACTGAGCCAATACTAATAAAATTCATTGTTAAAACCGTTGAAGTGGAGAGTCATAAAATAAAAATAAGTTAAAATATACCTTCTTAGGTAAAATCCGTATATTAATTGATAATAAAGATAAAATAAATGCTTTATTATTCGCTGACGATGTTGTACTTTTAGCAGAATCTGAAAATGAGCTCCAAATGTTAGCATATAAATTTAAATTAATAGCCAATAGATATAATTGTGAAATATCAATACATAAGTCTAAAGTAATGGCATTTATTGGTAAATATGGAATTAGATCAAACATTGTACTGGATAACAGAATAATAGAACAAATATCACATTTCCAATATTTAGGATGTGATATAACTTATAGAGAAAATAAAGATATAGAAAATAGAGTAAATAAATTTCAGGCTATTTGTGGAACCATAAAAAGAACCTTAGGCCTGAAAACAAGGAAAGATTCGAAACTTAAATTATATAAAACAATGGCTGTTCCTTTGTTGTTGTATGGAAGTGAAAATTGGATAATGAAATCAAGGGATAAAAGCAGGATACAGACTGCGGAAATGCTGTTTTTACGTAATGTGAAAGGATGCACAAGAGCGGATAGAATAAGGAATGAAACTATACGAGAAGAAATAAATATATATAAAATTGAAGATAAAATCAGCGAAAATAATAAGAAATGGACAGAACAATTAATGAGAATGAACAACGAAAGAATACCAAAAAGAACCTTCCTGTATAATCCCAGAGGAACAAGAGATGTTGGCCGACCACGTAGAAGATGGACTCCACTTTTAACTTCGCCGGAACAGGCTGCATAGCCTAAACCATGTAGAAGAAGAAGAAGAAGAAGGTAAGATCCGTCGTCCTCAACTTATAAATTATTTGTTCTTTATGGCGAACGTGCTGGCCAGCAAATTGGTCCGCTGCGTCCAATGCAGCGATCTGGGAAGGATTCTGAACATCTAGGCTCCAATATGGGGGCTCAGTCTTAAAATAAAGTAAGTTAAAATATACCTTCTTAGGTAAGATCCGTCGTCCTCAACTTATAAAATATGTATTCCTTATGCCTGTAGGCCTTTCAGAACATCCGTTCCATCTTCAGCACGTCCTTCTTCGCTACAATATCTAATATGATGGTTGATGCTGCTGGTCCTAATGTGGTGTTGTCCTGACAATAGCAGGATATCAAAGAACAGACAAAAAACACAACACAGAAATAAGATAACTAAACATAGAGGAATTAAACACAACAATAGAGAAATACAGAACAAACTGGAAAGAAAACTTGGCAAGGATGACTGAGAATAGAATACCAAAAGCAGCATACAACTATTCACCACGAGGAAGAAGAAATTTGGGAAGACCAAAGGGCAGATGGAAACAGCAGCAATTTGGAGCCGGAACAGGCTAGTAAATAAGCCTAAGTCGTGAAGAAGAAGAAGAAGAAGAAGAAGAAGATTATTATTATCTACTTCCCTCAAATCATGGTTAATGTTATTCTCCCACCACATCCTTGGTCTTACTTACTTACTTACTCACTGGCACTATCGAACCCGTAGGTTCATGGCCGCACGCACATAAGCTCTCCATACATCCAAATCCTGAGCTAATGCTTTCCAATCATTCCCTGTATAATCTACTTCCCTCAAATCATAGTTAATGTTATTCTCCAACCTCATTCTAGGTCTACCAACTGGGTGTTTTCCCTCTGGCTTTCCTTCAAGGAGCTTCCGTGCAAGTCTTTCATTCTCCATACGCGCAACATCTGCCCATCGCAGTCTACGAGACTTAACTGTTGTTATTATATCTGGCTTCCTATAAAGACCATGTAGTTCATTGTTATGTAGTCTTCTCCATTCACCTGTCTAGTCCAAAAAATTTCCTAAGTACTTTATTCTCAAATACTTGTAATCTCCTTTCCTCCCTTGAAGTAAGAGTCCATGTTTCGTACCCATATAATATAACTGGTAGAATAATAGTTTTATATATTTTCAGTTTAACGTTTTTTTGAAAGGAGTTGGGACATCAAGAGTCTCTGCAATGCATAATAGCACGCATTTCCAGAATTGAGCCTATGTTCAATTTCCTTGTGCATCTCATTCCTATTTGTGATGATTGTTCCTAGGTATTTGAATTCAGCCACTTCCTCAAAATTTCCTTCATTTGTCAGTAGCTGTCCATTTCCATTATATAATGTATTTCTACTTGTGACCATATATTTAGTTTTATTGATATGTACTTCCAGTCCCAATTTCTTAGTGTTACTCAATAGTGTGTGCGTGTTGGCCTTTAGTATCTCCTCGCTATCGGTCAATAGTACTACATCATCGGCATAAACTAACAGCTTATTAATACCATTGAGTTGTAGGCCTTCCTCATTCTCTAAAGATTTGATGGCATGAACTAGCACAAAATTAAATAGTAGAGGAGATAGTGCATCTCCTTGCTTCAACCCATTCTGGATTTCAAAAGTCTCCGAAAACTGTTTGCCTACACGCACCCTACTCTTTGTGCCATTTAGACACATTCGTATAAGTCTAACTAACTTTTTAGGAATTCCGAACTCCAGCAGGATACTACATAACTTCTCCCTCTTAATTGAATCATATGATTTTTTGTAATTGATGTACAGTACCATTATATTCCCATTTCTTTTCTAAAATCTGTCTTATACTAAAAATCTGATCTATTGTAGACCTGCTTCTTCTAAATCCACATTGATGATCTCCTAGAATGTCATCGATGTAGGGAGTAAGTCTGCTTACTAATATATTTGTCCACATTCTTGGTCTACCAAGCTAAATGTTTTAAATATCGGTATTTTACTATAAAACAGGCGAGTATTGCGCGCCATTAATATGAAGATTCTGTTTATCTTTAAATGAAGTACAGCGGATGCTTGAGGCGCAGTTACCACATAGAAAGCAGAAGCATCATCGCGGTTTCAAAACATTATTTAATGGCGGGAATTAACTACCACATCTTTCACTTCTGGAACTTTTAACGTAGATGTTATATTCAAGAATTTGCTGCCGTATAACAATTATTTTGTTAAATTATTACCTTAGAGTTGGCACGTAGCAGCAATACGTGCAATTTCGCAGCTCATAAGTTCTTTGCACATAAAGATTTATACGCTTTTTACAACATGCATTGCATACGGACATAATCAATTAGCTGATATATGCGATCTAATGGCGAAAATGGTATGTTTAAGTGTTCATTGGAAGATAATAAATTCCAATAAAAACGATAATTTGCACATATCGCAATTACCTGGATAAACAACATTAATTGGACGGCGTTGTGCATCAACCGGCTATGCGCCATTCTCTATGTTTCGAAATAGAACACGTTTAAAGCTTAAGTCCATCCATAGTAATTCTGCCCGAAGGCAGGTCCTTCACTGCAATCATAGCATTTTCATGCTATGCTTGCAGCTTTACTAGGGAATTGTTGGTGTGGTAGCTTCCCGTTTTGCTTTTCACACCAGTGAAGGATGCTGCTGCTGCTGATGATGATGATGATAAGGATGATGATGATGATGGCCATATGATTTCGGGGACCGTTTGGGCCCTAACGTTTTCCTGACATTTGTCTTACAGGTGAGGAAAAACCCCGATAAAAACCTCACTCAGAAAAACTGCCCAGACCGGGGATCGAACCCGGGCCCGCTGCGTGACAATCTTCACTAATTGTAGCGGCAAAATAAGAATACTGGATATTGCAAATTATTTTTCTTGTTTGGCAGTTATGCATCAACAATCTAAGAGCGAGAACGTTTGGCGCTTTGCTGCTTGTTGCAAAATTTAGATGAGCATTTATGAAGATCTAGTTTCATAGCATTAATTGGACGGCGTTGTGTATCAACCGGCTATGCGCCATTATCTATGTTTCGAAATAGAACACGTTTAAAGTTTAAGTTAATCTTCACTAACTGTAGAGGCAAAATAATAATACTGCAAATTATTTTTCTTGTTTGGCAGTTACGCAAAAACAATCTAAGAGCGGGAACATTTGGCGCTTAGCTGCATGTTGCTAAATTTAGATGAGCATTTATGAAGATTTTCATAGCCGTTTAAGACTGAAAAACATTCAATATCTGGTAGCACTGATGGTGTTTACATTTGTCTTTAACAATAAGGCCATATTTAAAGAGTCTACCGCTGTGATCTCGAGATAGCGTGCTGCCTTGTCACGCAGCAGGCCCGGGTTCGATCCCGGTAGGGGCAGTTTTTCTGGGTGAGGTTCTTATCGGGGATTTTCCTCACCTGTAAGGCAAATGTCAGGAAAACTTTAAGGCCCAATCGACCCCCGAACTCATCCGGCCATCATCATCATCAACATCCTTCACCGGTGTGGAAAGCAACGGGAAGCTACCAACACCTACAATTCCCTAGTAAAGTTAAAAGCATAGTATCAAAATGCTATGATTGCAGTGAAGGACCTGCCTTCGGACAGAATTACTATGGATGGATTATTATTATTATTATTATTATTATGTCCTCCAGTCCTCTTGCTCTCATTCCAGTTCTTAATTCCTGCATCTACGAGTTTCGAGGTCTTCCTCTCCTCCTTCTTCCAGGTGGACAACATTGGAATGGTGTCCACCTGGAAGAAGGAGGAGAGGAAGACCTCGAAACTCGTGGATGCAGGAAATGAGAACTGGAATGACAGCAAGAGGACTGGAGGACATGTATTGGATGGCGAGAGACGAGTGGAGAAGAAAAATAAAACTTTAGGCACAGAAAGATGTGTAAACATTAAAATTCTGTATATAAAATTATTATTATTATTATTATTATTATTATTATTATTATATTATTATTATTTGAGAATTTCTAATACATTATTGATCGGTAGAATCAGTATATTCTATTCCACCGGCTCGAATTCGACTCTAGGCAAAGTAGGGCCATTTACCTTGGATCTGGGTCTGCCTCTTCCATGTGCAGTCTTCGCCGATAGCCATAGCATTGTGTTAAACATAGATCCAGGGAAGCCTGTCTAAATTATAGAATCAAATGGCATTGACTTGTTGGTCCAGATGTATTCACGTAAGTTAAATCCTATTAAACGAGGAAATTAACAAGTATGGAAAATAAACTAGATAAATATACTGGTTCTAGTTGCAGAGGCGCTTTTCGTATCTCACGAGTTATTGATAATATTGAGTGACCCATACACTGTTAATGGCCTAAAACTGTATGCATCAAGATTTGATGTTCGTACAAAAAAATGGCTGAGAGTAAATCTGTCATAAGTAATGCTACGAGTGATTTCCAAATTATCGATAAATTCACGACTCACGAAGTGAGGAGTGAATTTATCTAGAGAATTTGGAAATCAAGAGTGGCTTTTGTTAGGACTATTTAACGAATAAAATTAACCTGTTTACTCACAAATCATTATTTAACTATAGTTATTTTAAAATATGTATATATTTAATGTAAACGGCGATGTTTGAAAACAAATGAGAAGCGATAGGTACGCTTCATCTGCTTCTTTTGTTTATCACTGCAACCAGATCATACTATTTATTGCCAAAGGAACACAATATTGTAAAAATGCTCTCTAGTGGAGAAAAAATGAAACACATCAAACTGTATATTAATTCATTTCTGATGTCGTATGATGTAAATATGACAATTATACTTTTCTGGATTGTTACCTGGGAAAAAATACATTTAAGAAAGTGCAAACAGTGGTTTCTTTTTTTGGTGGTATAATCAATTGCTACAAATGTTTTTATATTAACTCCCGTATGCGGCATGTGTTGACATTCATGCACTATATATATACAATCTGGTAGCCGTATTTCTCATAGGCTCAGTCACTGCAAAATAATGGTCAGACCTGTTCAGAATATTAAAAAGGAGGAGCCTTCTTTAATATGGTAATTATAACACTGATAAATATTTCGTGAAACACGACTCTGATTGGTTGTAAAACAGAAATCATTGAAACGTGATTGGCCATTGAGTCCCATTTGGGGCATGAGTTAAATAGCCCTAGATAATATTTCTGTTCTTTCCCTTCTTACATGTGAATACATGTTGTGTAAAGTACTGAGAATTAGTAAACACTAGGAGCTTAATAACAAACATGGATGGCAAAATAAGCATTAAATTACGTGGAAGTAATGAAACATGTTAAACTGGCAAAACATTTTTCTGCAATGAGGTCATATCTTCATGTTATCAAATATTTTTATCAGACATGTGTACTATCATAGTTAAAAAAAGAGAGAAATATGTCCTAATTAACACGAAATGTAACGGTTTACGTCAGTTCTAGTCACGTTAAACGGATATTTCCATATTTACACATACAGTTTCATAATATGTCTAAATAAAGTTCAACTTGTGGGCGCTACAATTGAATATGCGAAAATCATCATCATCTGCCTTTCAAGTATTAGGCCCAGTGGCCCGTTACGGTCTCCCGCCATCTCCGAAAAGGTCGACCCACAGATCTTCTGCCTCGAGGAATGTAGTGAAGAATTTGTTTTGGTATTCTGTGACGATCCATGCGCTGAATATGGGCTAGCCAATTATTTCTATTTTCTTGGAGGTATTCAGATATAGGTACGATGTTTAACTCTCTGGCTATTGTTGAATTTCTTTGGTGGTCTAGAAGGCTATAACCTGCAGTTCGTCGCAGAAATTTCATCTCCATGGCTGTAATATGACGGTCATCCTGAGTTCTGATGGTCCAAGCTTCACTGCCATAAAAGATTATGGGTGTCTAGCGAGAACTTTATAGATTTTCATTCTTGTGTGTCTCTGCACTTTTGATGGTTTAAAAACTTGGTTGATAATTCTTAAAGCTTTATTATAGTTTTGTATTTTAAAGGATATATCACATTCCTCATTATAAGTTAGATTATATCCTAAGTATTTAAATGAATTTACTTGCTCTAATATTGAATTCTGAATACAAATTTTGCTTCTTACTGGGAATTTCCCTTGAAAGGCCATAACTTTAGATTTTGTTGTTGATATTTCCATGTTAAATCGTTGGGCTATTATATTAAGATGATGAGTGAAATATTGTAATTCATCTTCATCATTGCCGAAAAGAGCCTGAGCATCTGCATATAAGAGTGTGTCTAAAATTGTGTGTCTTGAGAGAGGAATATTACCATGAACTGTCAATCTCCAGTGTCTGATGATAGCATTAATGTATACATTAAATAGAAGTGGTGATAGAGGGCATCCTAATAATTATTAGTCATTCGGGTCCCTCTTAATTTCTTTTTAGTTTCTGTTATGGCGGCTATCTTTATTGAGATTTGATTAATAATTTCATCCAATTCTAAGTCTTTATGTCCTATTCTTTGAACATTCCATGTTGCGAGTTTAAATATGTTTTCCTTTTTCCATTTCTTGTCCTTGAGTATTGCTTGGTTATCAACGTGTATATCCTTCCGATTTTGAATCTTTGGAGACTTGAAAGCAAGTTGAATATGCGAAAATAAGATCATTAAATACAACAAAACTGTCAAAACTACAATTAACAGAGATATGCATCTGAATTAAATACCAATTAGATAGTATAATTCTCACAGGATTGATGATCGGGGCAAGAGGCACCATACCAGGATTCTTAGCTAAATTTTGCAGTTTTAATTATCTAGGTTTCAATTTATCATATGTTAAAATTGAAGATATTAATGACAAAATAAATAAATTTAATCTAATGTGTGGCACTATTAAAAGAACCCTTCAAAACACAAGAAAAAAAAACAAAAATTAAATTTTATAAAGTAGTGGCTGTTCCTGTAATGATGTATGGATCAGAATGTTGGACGATCACTAAAAGGCAAGAGCAAAGATTGGAAGCAGCTGAGATGCGATTTTTAAGAAATATAGCAGGATATACTCTGCTGGATAAGAAAAGAAATGAAGATGTAAGAAAGGAACTAAATATTTTCAAACTTACAGACCGAATAATTAAATATAGGAACGACTGGAAAGAACATATTGATAGAATGCCAGAAGGAAGATTTCCAAAATGTTTGCTAAATTATAAACCGCGCGGAACGAGAAATGTTGGTCGCCCACACAGAAGATGGTGTGAACAATTTTAACAATTCTAGCTTTCGTAAAACCGGAACGAGCCAACAGGCTTAATCCCTGGATGATGATGATGATGAACTCTCACAGGATTGATGATCGGGGAAGAGGCACCATACCAGGATTCTTAGCTAAATTTTGGAAATCCTTGGACAAGGTGTACCTTTCTAAAATTGCCATCGCTGCCATTAGAGGACCAATTTCAATTTTAAGAAACCAAGTTTACAAAATTTCTACTTTATACTTCAATTACAAATTGAAAATTTTTAATGTATTTACAAAATGTATTTCATCAATTTCGAAAATTAATTGTTATATTTGTTCGGTAACCAAGTGAGTGAAGCATCCGAAAAAATTAATTAAAATAATATTAAATAAAGATTGCCATGGACATATTTTAATAGAAATAATATAAAATTATGGAATATTCACCTGAAAGGTCCGTCTCCTCAACTTAATTAATCATTTAACTGTAGCGCTTTCGGGACTTGTCCCATCATCGGCAGAATTCAAAACTGGTGTTTCACTGAAGATCTGGAAGAGGGGGTTACATGTATTCGGTTCGTTTTCGTTTATCAGGCTGTCGTTGTTGTGAGCTGCTTTCATGATTTCCATCTCTTCGAGTACGTTTATCTTCGCTGGATTATTTTCTCTGTGCATTACTGTTAGGGTGTTTTCAATATTTAACATGCGATGTCCTTCATGGATAACGTTTTGCATAGCTTGATTTGCCTTCTGCGTGAATGAAGTCTCGAAAATGTTCTTTGAATCTGATGTTAAAACTCCTGTTTGTCCTTCCTATATAAAATTTGTTGCAGTCCTTACATGTCAGTTTATAAACTCCTTTGCTGTTGAAAATGTTATTTTCTTCAATGTTATTGTTTATTATGTTGTTTAATTTGTTATTGGTTCTGTATGCTATTTTTACGTTTTTATCGGCTTTCTTTAGTGCATTGGCTAATTTTGTCGTTTCTTTTCCTGTGTATGTAAGTGCTATCCATGTTTTCTTGTTGTTGTCAGATTCTTTTTCTAGTTTAGTTATGTTGGTTATGTTGTTCTTCCTTTTTTGTTTTTTTACGAGCTTATAAAAGTTGACATTTTAATAGGCAAGTCTTTCTGGATGTATTCATCTATATTCGAGATTTAATAAAATATATTTCATCGGGTAAGCAGATGGGTGGAGGTCGACCTATCTTCGGATCTTAGACGGTTAGAACTAGTCACAGATTAGCCTATAAACCACTGCGATTATTTTCGATTATATTCTAGATTTTTTGAATATCTTCGATTGCGCCTCGTACTGTCAGCGTTAACCAAATTAAATAATTCCATACAGAGATAAAGTTACAGAAATACAATACAATAAATGGAGTCATAAAAATAAATATTGGTAAACAAATGTCAACAGCAACGAAATTGAAATTACAGAAAGCAACTGCAAAATCAGGATTGAAATGTAGCAGCCAAAATTGGATACTAAATTCTAAAATCAAATCAAAATTGCAAGCGGCACAGATGAGATTTTCACGTCCACTCTTACGTTTGACAAAATGGACATCAAAAAACATAGATACACACGATAAAATAAAAGTTCAAAATACAGTTGAAAAAAAATCAGAATTTACAAAGCAATTGGTTACATGTCCAACGAATGGGCCCATCTCTTACTTACTTACTTACTTACTTACTCACTGGCACTATCGAACCCGTAGGTTCATGGCCGCGCGGACATAAGTTCTCCATACATCCCTATCCTGAGTCAATGCTTTCCAATCATTCCCTGTATAATCTACTTCCCTCAAATCATAGTTAATGTTGTTCTCCCACCTCATTCTTGGTCTACCAACTGGGTGTTTTCCTTCTGGCTTTTCTACAAGAGGTTTCCATGCACGTCTTTCATTCCCCATACGCGCAACATGTCCTGCCCATCGCAGTCTATGAGACTTAACTGCTCTTATTATATCTGGCTTCCTATAAAGACCATGTAATTCATTGTTATGTAGTCTTCTCCATTCACCTGTATGTTCATCTCTCTTTGGTCCAGAAATTTTCCTAAGAACTTTATTCTCAAATACTCGTAATCTCCTTTCCTCCCTTAAAGTAAGAGTCCATGTTTCGCACCCATATAATATAACTGGTAGAATAATAGTTTTATATATTTTCAGCTTAACGTTTTTTGAAAGGAGTTGGGACATCAAAAGTCTCTGCAATGCATAATAGCACGCATTTCATTTCCATTATATACTGAATTTCTACGTGTGACCATATATTTAATTTTACTGATATTTACTTCCAGTCCTAATTTCTTAGTGTTACTCAATAGTGTGTGCGTGCTGGCCTTCAGTATCTCCTCGCTATCAGCAAATACTAACAGCTTATTAATACCATTCGGTTGTAAGCCTTCCTCATTCTCTAAAGATTTAATGGCATGCTCTGGTACAAAATTAAATAGTAGAGGAGATAGTGCATCTCCTTGCTTCAACCCATTCTGGATTTCAAAAGTGTCTGAAAACTGTTTGCCTATACGCACCCTACTCTTTGAGCCATTTAGACACATTCGTATAAGTCTAACTAACTTTTTAGGAATGGACCCATCTCACTTTCCTAAATTAGCATTATAGTATCAACCTAAAGGAATTCGAGATAAGGCGCGATTGGCCTACAAGGCCCTTGGCTTAACAATCGCCTGCTGGCCTCAAATCCACATTATGAATCACAGAGGTAGACGATCATCCAACCAGTATAGGAGTGACATGTGGTCAGCATGTCGGGTCTCCCAGCCGTTATAGCTGGTTTTTACAACCTGGAACCGCTACTTATTATAGCCACCCAAATGCTTCACGATGCTGGATGGACACCGGTCCCATACCGGCCGAAATTCCATTAGATAAATTTCTTCTCCCACGGAGACTCGAATCAGCGCAAGTCCCTTAGCTCTGCTCCATTCGGCTACGGCGCGGAACTAAAAATAGTTTGCACAGCAATACAAAACAACTTTATTACACAAAAACGAGAAGGGACTCAACTAAAGGAGGACTGAAGAGTTCTCCAACTCCCTCGAAGGTTACGTAAGCAGGCAAGGAAAAGCGAGGGGTTCCCCGCTGTCACACATAAGCAAGGGTATCCCCGCAATACAATTGCAACACAAGATGAAAAACGATATAATGCAATAGCGCCATATGCAGAATTTTCACGTGTGGTCATTAATATTGTAATTAGAACGTGCTTAAGAATAATTTTCCGTCTTACTGAGGTAAAAATTAACTATTGGTACTTTAAAAACCATTCCGTTTCTGCGTTATGAAGGCTTCCGGCTTATACTGGACGATTTTACATATAAAATCGTACCGTTCTGGAGATTTTTCCCATCTCTACAGGTTTCCTTCTTATAAAGGTTTCACGTCGTATTTAAATAATGATTTGTGAGTAGACAGCTTATTTTATTCGTTCAATAGTCCTAACAAATAGGCTACCACTCTTGATTTCCAAATCTTTTGCATTAATTGGAAATCAGTCGTGGCATTACTTATGACTATTTAACTCATGCCCCAAATGGGAGTCAATGACCAATCACATTACATTGATTTTTTATTTACAACCAATCACAATCGTGTTTCGCCTAGAATTTGCCAACTAAAGTTTATCATAATAAAGAAAGCACCTCCTTTTTAACATTATTTTGCAGTGACTGACTCCCCAAAAAATATGGCTACCAGATTGTATATATAGTGCATGAATGTCAACACGTAGCGCATGCGGGAGCTAATATAAATACATTTGTAGCAATTGATTATACCACCAAAAAATAAACCACTGTTTGCACTTTCTTAAATGTATTTTTTCCCAGGTAATATTCCTGAAAAATATAATTGTCATATTTACATCATAGGACATCAGAAATGAATTAATATACAGTTTGACGTGTTTCATTTTTTCTCCACTAGAGTGCATTCTTATAATATTGCGTCCCTTTGGCAATGATCTGGTTGCAGTGATGAAGCGTACCAATTGTTTCTCATTTGTTTTCAAACATCGCCGTTTACATTAAATATATACATATTTTAAAATAACTATATTTAAATAATGATTTGTGAGTAAACAGCTTAATTTTATTCGTTAAATAGTCCTAACAAATGCCAGTCTTGATTTCCAAATTATCTAGATAACTTGGAAATCACTCTTGACATTACTTATCATAACCAAATGCATACTGAGAATTAAGCTTGCTTCCATCAGTTTTATCATTTCCATTGTTTTAGTACACATTTACTTATTTATTCACCCATTAATTCATGTACGAAGTTGGGCATTCTTTTGTTTTGAACCAGAACAAGCGTAATGCATGAGAATATAACAGAAGAAAGCCATAATTTTAAAATGTGGCACAAGGATAATGAAACAAGCTTCCAGAAGAGATAAACTATAAAACATGGACCTATGAAGAATGTCACAAATCCTAGAATGAAGCTCATCAAATATAATGAGGTTGTTAACTTTAAAGAAAGTTAAATGGAAGGACAAACAGCTGACGAGGAAACAGATTAAACAATGATTCATCGAGTCCATTGGCTCAGATGTTAGTGTCTGAGATTCATACGTGGGAAGTTCTAGGTTCGTATCACATTTCCAGCTAAACTCAGTGGGGATTATTTTTGCAATCAACAAGCCAAATTTTGGGCTGAATTTTCAATACGGTATCATGAATCTTTTATATCATGATTCATCATAATTCGTTAGATATTAAAAACCATCGAACATGTGACAAATGTGCTAACACAACTATAAACGGTTATTAAAATAAAGGGCTGGAAGTAAATATCATCATCATCGTCATCATCATCATAGTACATTCACGAATTTAGGCCATTTGTTGACCTGTTTCGGCCTCAAGAGAAACACCATCCAGAAGTGTTTTGAGTGGACGTCCTGGTCTTCTTCTTCCTGCAGGTTGATATCTTAACATTTGTTTGGGTATTCTGTGATCTATCCATTTGATGAACATGTTGCATCCATCTTGACATATAATCAGAAATTTTGTTTTCTAAAGATTCCATGTGTAATTCTTCTAACATGTCTTCATTTTTTTTTTGTGTGTATCCTGCAGTCCTCCGAAGATATCTCATTTCAGCAGATCTAAGTCTCTGTATATCCTTCTGTGAAGTAAATATCAATAAAACTAAATATATGGTCACACATAGAAATACATTATATAATGGAAATGGGAAGCTAATGACAAATGAGGGAAATTTTGAGGAAGTGGCTGAATTTAAATACCTAGGAACAATAATCACAAATAAAAATGAGATGCACAAAGAAATTAAACATAGGCTCAATTCTGGAAATGCGTGCTATTATGCATTGCAGAGACTCTTGATGTCCCAACTTCTTTAAAAAAATATTAAATTGAAAATATATAAAACTGTTATTCTACCAGTTATATTATATGGATGCGAAACATGGACTCTTACTTTAAGGGAGGAAAGGAGATTACGAGTATTTGAGAATAAAGTTCTTAGGAAAATTTTTGGACCAAAGAGAGATGAACAGACAGGTGAATGGAGAAGACTGCATAACAGTGAATTACATGGTCTTTAAAGGAAGCTAGATATAATGAGAACAGTTAGGTCTCGTAGACTGCGATCGGCAGGACATGTGGCACGAACTGGGAAATTAAAAAAAAAACAGTGGGTGATGGAGAAATTCTGAATACATATTTGAAAACACGATAAAAACTGCATTAAGTACAACTATTGGTACTCATGAGACAAAAATCATGTTGACCAGTGTTATTATTTTATTACATAACTATAAAGAGTGTTTTGAAATTTACGTTAATATATTTTTAGCTAGTACTAAATTATTCTGAAGATAATATCCACATTTGCATCGTCATTCATGACGAGGAGATGGATCTTGGACGAAAGTAGACAGTAATGATGAAATGTATTTATTCGCCTGTTAACTTAATCTCGTGGCTACGCTCATTGTACGAGTCTGACATCGTCATATCAAATTATCGTCTCTATTTCTGTTTCTAAGTGTTTATTCTATCGTGATACAGCTTACTCAAGCATTACTTTTATTCTATTTCTCAACATTACCAAAACATACAGCTGATCACTCAGATTTTGTGTTATTTCACACTTACTGTACGTCTACTCTTATGCCCATCTTGCTTCCAGAGACATAACTGCTAAAAATTAAAAAAAAAAAAATATATATATATAGATAGATAGATAGATAGATAGATAGATAGATAGATAGATAGATAGATAGATAGATAGATAGATAGATAGATAGATAGATAGATAGATAGATAGATAGATAGATAGATAGACAGAGAGATCATCGGTTAATTAATGTCTTTGACATCGCCCGATTCCTAATAGCCAATTTTGTCGGTCCATCCAATCTCCTGGTTGTAGATGTTTCTCCTTCATGTATAAACATATTCCCTGACTCCAGGGGTTTTAGGTCTTCCTCTGCCTCGTCTTCCCTCAGGTTTCCATTCCAAAACAGATATATATTTTCCATAGCTGAAATCTCTCGAGTTAGCTCATTTGGTTTTATTTTACAATGGACAAATGGACGAAAGAACGTTTATTAAAAAATAATTATTTAAATCCATTAATTGCAATTGAAATAAAAAAACTGTGGGTGATAGAGAAATTCCGAATACATATTTGAAAACACGAAAAAAACTGCAACAACCTGGAACAACAACATTCAAAATTCAATGAGGAAATTTGGTGTAACAGATGAAGACACAGAGGACAGAGAACGATGGAGAACTTTAATTAATAATAATAATAATAATAATAATAATAATAATAATAATAATAATAATAATAATAATAATGCTTTATTTTGGCTGGCAGAGTTAAGGCCATAAGGCCTTCTCTTCCACTCAACCAGCGAATAGTAGAATTATACAAAAATTACATATATATTACAATTTTAAGATATTATTAAAATACAGACTAAACAAAATATAATGATGATGTGATCTAATACTAGCTAATACTAACAAAAACATAGAATATAATACAATTAAAATGATATAAAATAAAGTAAGTAGCTTCCCAGATGATTATTTATAGAATGCTCTATATAGTTGTTATGTAGTTAATGTTTTCATTGTGTGGAACTTAAGATATCAGTTAATTTGGATTTAAATAATGATAGCGATTGGCAGTCCCTGACATGACTGGGAAGTGAGTTCCATGCTCTAGTCATAGATATTGTGTAAGATTCAGAGTATAGACATGTCCTGTGCTGTGGTATCAAAAGTAAAGAAGAGTCTTGTGATCTTGTTCCTAAATTGTGATGAGCCGATAAATTTTGAAAACGTGTTGTTAAATAACTTGGTAAATATGCGTGCAGAATTTGGAATAGTAAGGTATGTGAATGTAAAGTTCTTCTGTCATTTAGGTGTAGCCATGATAAGGCCTGAAATGAAGGAGACACGTGGTAATAACGACAGAGATTGAATATAAATCGAATGCACGCATTATGAGCACGCTGTAGTCTGTCAGATCAGTTGTCAGATTAGTCAGTAATATGTCGCAGTAGTCGAAGTGTGGCATTATAAGAGTCTGTACAAGTATTTGTTTTAATTTTGTAGGAAGGAACTTTTTAAAACTAGGGAGTGAAGAATTGTCTGTACAAGTTTTTGTTTTAATTTTGTAGGAAGGGAGTGAAGAATTGAGAAACTTTCTTGGAGGTATTATTCACCTGGATTCCCCAGTCTAGGTGTTGGTCCGTGTAGATTAAGGGAAATTTTGCAAATGTTTGTTGCAAACTGATAGTTTATAACTACAGAGTGATTCATAAATATGGCTATTCGTTTGATCGCATTTTGTGACGAAAATAGTATTATTATTATTAAAGGAAATATGAAGTTATCATTGGAAAGGGAATCCTTCAAATTACAACAATAGAACAAAACAAATCACTGCTCACGTGCAGCTTGGCGGGTTGATTTTTGTGGGCTAGCATCGAACACCTCCACAATTCTCTTCGTTGTTTCTGCATCCGTGCTAATGCGAGGCCTTCCAGGAGGTTTGATTTTCTGCATCCTTCCCGTTACCAGCAGTCGTTTACTCCACTTCCCCACAGTCGACGGCTGCAATGCTACGTTAAACTCACGTCTTGCCCGTCTTGCGGCCTCACGATCATTAGCATACGTTATTGCCCATGCAGCAATTGTAATTTGCTGTTACATATTCAACGCCATTTTGACTAATGACGTGAGTTCTACACTGTTTTGTTTTATTCCTTTGTTGTAATTTGAATAATTCCCTTTCCAACGGTAATTTCATATTTCCTGTAATGGGATTATTTTCATCACAGAACGATGTCAAACGTATAGCCATATTTATGATTCACCCCATATGTAGTCATTTATATTTATTTATTTTTAATTCATGTTAATTACTATGATTGGTTGGAAAAAACCCTCAATCATGAGGAAAATTCTCAAAATGAATGCGATTTAAAATAGGCCAGATCGCATTTAGAACACTGGGTGCATCGAATAGACTGATCAGGTTGTATAAACATTATGGTGAAATTAAATGTTTCTTACCTCTCCTCATATACATTTTCTAAGTTGATCGCGATTTCGAGACTATAACTGTCTCATCCTCAGAACTTTGTTATGTCGATCGGAAGAAACTCTTCTTCTTCCCTCTGTTGGTGGACCGACGAACCTCTGGATCAGGCCAAAATTTGCGGGAATTTCGAAGTTCATAAGTTTTCCTTTGTTTTTCTGAATGTGGATCTTTTCCCAAACCGTGAGTTCCTTTTGTTTGTCTATTTGTTTAATTAGACTGGCTTTTGTTATATATAAACATTACTATGTGTAGTCATATGTTTTTTGTGGAAGTTCACTGATTTACTTTTAATGACTTTATGGAGAAGTAATTATGTTGAAATCGGTTCTGTAATGGAATTCCAATCAACAATTTGCTTTTACGATCGAGGAAAATCAGAAAAACACTCAGGTTGATAAGCACCTACACTTAAAAGCGGGACCTTCCAGAATACGAGTAGCCATTTTGTTATGTTGAATTTGTCATACGTAATGGCAGGAGTGATTTTCAATTTATCTAGAGAATTTGGAAATCAAGAGTGGCATTTGTTAGGACTATTTAACGAATAAAATTAAGCTGTTTACTCACAAATCATTATTTAACTATAGTTATTTTTAAATATTTATAAATTTAATGTAAATGGCTATGTTTAAAAACAAATGAGAAACGATTGGTACACTTCATTAGCTTCTTTTGTTCATCACTGCAACCAGATCATAATATTTATTGCCAAACGATCGCAATGTTGTAAGAATGCACCCTAGTGGAGAAATAGATAACCAACTTTATAGGTATTAATTAATTTCTGATGTCCTATTGTAAATATGTCAATTACATTTTTCTGGAACGTCATTTCCTGGAAAATAATTCATTTAAGAAAGTGCAAACAGTGGTTTCTTTTTTTTTATGGTATAATCAATTGTTATAAATGTTTTTATATTATCTCTCGCATACTATTTTTGTTGACATTCATGCACTATATCGTCGCTTAAGAAACAATATTTTCTTGCCACCGTTGTTGGGGAAATTGACATGTTTATACTGTTAGCATCACTGAAGAAGTGCGCTCAGTTCAAACATACATTAGGATGACATTTTGTACCATGACCTTGTTAAACTTACAGATACAATGGTTTCAATCCATAGGTACTAAGGAGAAAAATGAACAGTTTTTTGTCTCTCGTGTAAAATTTGTATTTTGTTAGTTACGCGGAATTGTTTCTTAAGCAACGATATATACAATCTGGTAGCCGTATTTCTTACAGAGTCAGTCACTGCAAAGTAATGCTACGACCTATTCAGAATGTTAAAAAGGAGGTGCTTTCTTTATTATGATCAACTTTAGTTGGTAAATTCTCTGGCGAAACACGACTGTGATTGGTTGTAAATAAAAAATCATTGAAATGTGATTGGTCATTGACTCCCATTTGGGGCATGAGTATTTTTATGCGGGTATTATAAGTAAAATTGTCTATTAGGAATTTTGCGAATATAATATCATACCTAGCAATTTTCCAAATACAATCATACGTAGTCACTGGTGCTTTATTTCTTAACGCAGTGCCATGAGCGAAATTTCTGAATTCATCTCAAAGAACATGGATATCTGGCACGATAAAGGTAATAATAATATAAAGGAGCACTCAGAAGAGCATTAGTTTCGAAAGTTTTACGTTCTTTTCCACTGACCACTTGTATTCACTCTTTGCTATATTCATTAATTGATTTTGTTCTGTTTTTACACTCTGTGATATGATAAAGTTACACTTATCACCGCACAGTGCACATCTGCAGTCTTCAGTTGGCTGGTGGAATTTTTCATTTTCGCAGACCTTGTGATGAAAGCCAATCACAAATAGGAATGAGATGCACAAAGAAATTAAACATAGGCTCAATTCTGGAAATGCGTGCTATTATGCATTGCAGAGACTCTCGATGTCCCAACTCCTTTCAAAAAACGTTAAACTGAAAATATATAAAACTATTATTCTACCAGTTATATTATATGGGTGCGAAACATGGACTCTTAATTTAAGGGAGGAAAGGAGATTACAGGTATTTGAGAATAAAGTACTTAGGAAAATTTTTGGACCAAGGTGAGATGAACAGACAGGTGAATGGAGAAGACTACATAACAATGAACTACATGGTCTTTATAGGAAGCCAGATATAATAAGAACAGTCAAGTCTCGTAGACTGCGATGGGCAGGACATGTTGCACGATGGGGAATGAAAGACTTGCATGGAAGCTTCTTGTAGGAAAGCCAGAGGGAAAACGCCCAGTTGATAGACCAAGAATGAGGTGGGAGAATAACATTAACTATGATTTGAGGGAATTAGATTATACAGGGAATGATTGGAAAGGATTAGCTCAGGATAGGGATGTATGGAGAGCTTATGTCCGCGCAGCCATGAACCTGCGGGTTCGATAGTGCCAGTGAGTAAGTAAGTAAGTTGTGATGAAAGCCATGTATCGCTAGTCTGGTTACAACGTGTCTCAGTGTCTGACATTATCTTGTCCAGTTTCTGTCTGTCATGGCACTGGAGGTGTAAAATTCCTCATTTATTTCCTTCCGTTTCTGTTCCCTCACTTTTACTGCTTTTTGATATGGTTCTGTAGATGGTAGGAGGTATGTTATCCTGATGTCTTCTATGAAATATGTTTCTCGCATAAGTTCATAAATTAATCTGGATGGTACTGTTTTTCCAGTTCCAGTGATTCTCCTCATGAAGCTACAGATGGTGATATATTAAAGAAAAATGTCACATCTATTGCATAAGCATAATTACCTGACAGAAATTTTCATATTTGGGTCACTTCCATAATAACGTATAATAGAAATATTTAAACGACAGCTTAAAACATTTAAAAGTTATTTAGATGCATAAGATAAATGGAAAGTAGTTGATAACGTCCTGGAAGAAGGAGAATCTCTAATTTTCCAAGAAATATGTTATAAGCTGTCATAATATTTATTACTCTATATGTCGTCATAATTATTCGCTTTTCTTCCTTTACTACTTTCTTGAAAATTCCTGTTTAAAGCGTGCTAGAAGACTCTTCCGCAACCATAGTAATTTCTAGTTGCAATTACACTGAGCAACAAAAAAAAACTTTTTTTTTTGTCTCAGAAAGAAAAATATGTGATTCTGATAGTATTTTTTCTCCTGAATTCAAATATGATATCGGTTTTTCTCCATCAAGCAAGGTTTTCGAGAGACAGGTATTTATAATTTGAAACACTTTAATATTTTCTACATTAGTAACTACACAATATTCGAACATTCGGACTCACCTAGAAAGTAAGAAATGACGATTTTTCTGCTATATTTCGCCTATGGAACATCCCTCTTGATGGTCCAACAATAATCGGCCAGCATATTAGGATTCCATTTACCTTGATATCTCTTTTCCATAGCTGAAATCTCCTGAGTTAGCTCATTTGGTTTTATTTTACAATGGGCAAATGGACGAAAAAACGTTTATTAAAAAATAATTAATTAAATTCATTAACTGAAATTGAAATAAAAAACTGTAGGTGATGGAGAAATTCCGAAAACACATTTGAAAACACAATAAAAAAACTGCATTAAGTACAACTATTGGTGCTCATGAGACAAAAATCATGTTGACCAGTGTTATTATTAATATCTATAGAATTTAATCCTGGTAAAGTGGAAGAGTTGGTCACATGTCACGCCTACACCGACTGGATGATGAGCACATGGGCCTTCTAGCATGTCACGCCATGGAGTTTAGTTTAGTCTAAAGGGGAAAGTAGTCCTTACAGTCGTAATTTCATCAGGTAAAATGAACTTAATATTATTATTATCATTACTGCTATTATTACTACAATTAGTATAATTATCATCTTTATCATAAGTAATGCCACGAGTGATTTCCAAATTATCGATAAATTCACAACTTACGAAGTGAGGAGTGAATGTATCTAGAGAATTTGGAAATCAAGAGTGGCATTTGTTAGGACTATTTAACGAATAAAATTAAGCTATTTACTCACAATCAATTGTTATTTTAGAATATTTATACATTTAATGTAAACGGCGATGTTTGAAAACAAATGAGAAGCGATACGTACGCTTCGTCTGCTTCTTTTGTTTATCACTGCAACCAGATCATACTATTTATTGATAAAGGAACGCAATATTGTAAGAATGCTCTCTAGTGGAGAAAAAATGAAACACATCAAGCTGTATATTAATTCATTTCTGATGTCGTATGATGTAAATATGACAATTATATTTTTTCTGGATTATTATGTGGGAAAAAATACATTTAAAAAAGTGCAAACAGTGATTTCTTTTTTTGGTGGTATAATCAATTGCTGCAAATGTTTTTATATTAACTCATGCAAGCGCTATGTGTTGACATCCATGCACTATATATACAATCTGGTAGCCGTACTTCTTACAGCCAATCCACTGCAAAATAATGGTCAGACCTGTTCAGAATATTAAAAATGTGGAGCTTTCTCTAATACGGTAAATGTAATATTGATAAATATTTGGTGAAACACGACTGTGATTGGTTGTAAAACAGAAATCATTGAAACGTGATTGCTCATTGACTCCCTTTTGTGGCATGAGTTAAATAGTCATAAGTAATGCCACGAGTGATTTCCAAATTATTGATAAATTCACGACTCACGAAGTGAGGAGTGAATTTATCTAGAGAATTTGGAAATCAAGAGTGGCATTTGTTAGGACTATTTAACGAATAAAATTAAGCTGTTTACTCACAAATCACTATTTAACTATAGTTATTTTAAAATATTTATATATTTAATGTAAACGGCGATGTTTGAAAACAAATGAGAAACGTTATGTTTCGTTTCTCCATCCACTGCAACAAGATCATATAATGTTATATATTGCCATCTGGCGTGGGAAACTTGAAATATCATCGCAATATTATAAGAATGCATACTAGCGGAGAAAAAATTAAACACATCAAACTGTATATTATAACCAAAATTATAGGTTATTAATTCATTTTTTAGTAAACAACTCGGTAAAATCATTATTTAAAAACACAATTATAGAACACAGAATTATCAAAAAGAACTCGGTAATATCATTATTTAAAAACACAATTATTGAACACACAATTGTCAAATTTGTATTTCGTCTATAACTTAATTTGAAGCACAGCCAAATCTTGTTTCTGCCATTTTACACGTTCAAATATGGCGGCTTTACTATTGACTCAGTCACTGCAAAATAATGGTCAGACCTGTTCAGAATATTAAAAAGGAGGAGCTTTCTTTAATATGGTAATTATAACACTGATAAATATTTCGTGAAACACGACTCTGATTGGTTGTAAAACAGAAATCATTGAAACGTGATTGGCCATTGACTCCCATTTGTGGCATGAGTTAAATAGTCATTATAATTACTTTCATTATTATTTAGAATGTGAATGAACTGTACTACATACGTTGAACTGCCTACAGAGTGACCTTACACAAGCAATATGAGATCTGGAACTAGTAGACTGTAATAAAACGATCAAGTTATGAGGAAGTAACTAAGGCAAGTACGACACTGTTAAGTCAGCATGAAAATAATAAAGCAGTGTAATGTTTCTTCTGTATTTCATTTGCTTTTTAGCATTTTCCCCCCCGATGATGAAGCATCTATCCCTTAGCATAGAGGACTATGAATTTGTTTCAGAAGTCCACCTTAAACTATTATTCTGCCAGTTATACACCGTGATTCAAAATTGACTTTACAACTTTACAAGCTTATAGAAATGTATTTAGAAGACCTACAGAATTGGTTTTAATGTCATATGATAGCACAACTCATCAAGTTTTCACCGACATAGTTTTATAGTACCTAGTTCTCTCACCGCGTGCGCTAACGTAGTTCATATCAAAATGGCTGCTTTCACAGGTACCGAGCGTGCTCGTTGTGTGTTTTTGTTCGAAGAAACTAAATCTGCGACAATTGTTCAGCGTAGATTTCGTACAATTTCAACAGGATGGTGCACCACCACATTACCTCATCGACGTCCGTGATTTTCTGAACATGAGGTTTCCTGGTCGGTGGATTGGTCGTGGGGGACCAACAACATGGCCACCTAGGTCTCCTGATTTAACGCCACTGGACTTTTTCTTATGGGTTTCCTTAAAGATAAAGTGTACGTTCCGCCCCTACCTGCCAATCTTGCTGAGCTCCGAAACCGAATCACCGCCGCAGCTGCGTTACTGAAGCCGGATATGCTGCAACGTGTGTGGGAGGAGATTGATTTCAGGTTGTATGTTTGCTGCATGACCAACGGAAGCCACATTGAACCACGTTAACTGAATAGGTGAAAACTTGATGAGTTGTGCTATGATATGACATTTAAACCAATTCTGTAGGTCTTCTAAATAAATTTCTATAAGCTTGTAAAGTTGCAAAGTCAATTTTGAATCACGGTGTATTATATGGGTGCGAAACATGGACTCTTACTTTAAGGGAGGAAATGATATTACGAGTTTTTGAGAATAAAGAGAGATTAACAGACTGGTGAATGGAGAGAACTACATAACAATGGACTACATGGTCTTTATAGGAAGCCAGATATAATAAGAACCGTTAGGTCTCGTAGACTGCGATGGGCAGGACATGTTGCGCGTATGGGGAATGGAAGACGTGCATGGAAGCTTCTTGTAGGGAAGCCAGAGGGAAAACGCCCAGTTGGTAGACCAAGAATGAGTGGGAGAATAACATTAACTATGATTTGAGGGAAGTAGATTATACAGGGAATGATTGGAAAGCGTTAGCTCAGGATAGGGATGTATGGAGAGCTTATGTCCGTGCGGCCAAGAACCTACGGGTTCGATAGTGCCAGTGAGTAAGTAAGTAAGTCCACCCTAAACCAGTTATTTCAACTACAGCTCAAAATCTGGAATACCATATATGATTGAGACATATCCTCCACCTCTTTAACTTTGACATCCGTACGATTTTCTATTATTACGTGGGTATCATTTCTTCTTATCTTATCGTAATTAACTTATACTTACAGGGTGTTTCAGAATAATTATTACAGACTTTTATGTGTTGTAGAGAGGGCTTAGAAGATAAAGTTTTGATAAGGAACGAATGTCCGTAACGTACCATTTCGATTTAAAATAAGTTTGAAGGTCGAAACACAATGGGCTGATATCTTATGTCTTGTGTTTCAGAATAAGTATTACAGACTTCTAGGGGTTGTACCACACCTGTTGAGTCGGAGGAAGAAGATCATGAAATCTGGCATCAGTAGAAATTATTGTGCACAGGCCAGGTCTTGTGGGGCGTGTGTATGAAAACATTGTAATATTCAACAGCAGAAATTAAGAATTGATTCTTAGCTTGAAAAACTTTTAAAGTGGTCATTTTCATAAATATCACAAATAAACCCTTCTTCGCACAAAGAATAAGAGAAACTGGCCTTGAACCCGCCAAAGTTGATGAGGAAAGAAGTTAGAATATTTTCTGCTCCATGGCAGCACCAAGTAAAGAAGATATTAACAGGGTCCAATCGAATAGAAAGGTCTACATTACCCGAACTTCCCTATAATACTTACTTACTTACTCACTGGCACTATCGAACCCGTAGGTTCATGGCCGCACGGACATACGCTCTCCATACATCCCTATCCTGAGCTAATGCTTTCCAATCATTCCCTGTATAATCTACTTCCCTCAAATCATAGTTACTGTTATTTTCCCACCTCATTCTTGGTCTACCAACTGGGCGTCTTCCCTCTGGCTTTCCTACAAGAAGCTTCCATGTAAGTCTTCCATTCCCCATACGTGCAACATGTCCTGCCCATCGCAGTCTACGAGACTTAACTGTTCTTATTATATCTGGCTTCCTATAAAGACCATGTAGTTCATTGTTATGTAGTCTTCTCCATTCACCTGTCTCTTCATCTCTCTTTGGTCCAAAAATTTTCCTAAGTACTTTATTCTCAAAAACTTTTAATCTCTTTTCCTCCCTTAAAGTAAGAGTCCATGTTTCGCATCCATATAATATAACTGGTAGAATAATAGTTTTATATATTTTCAGTTTAACGTTTTTTGAAAGGAGTTGGGACTTCAAGAGTCTCTGCAATGCATAATAGCACGCATTTCCAGAATTGAGCCTATGTTTAATTTCTTTGTGCATCTCATTCCTATTTGTGATTATTGTTCCTAGGTATTTGAATTCAGCCACTTCCTCAACATTTCCCTCATTTGTCATTAGCTGTCCAGTTCCATTATATAAGGCATTTCTACGTGTGACCATACATTTAGTTTTATTGATATTTACTTCCAATCCTAATTTCTTAGTGTTACTCAACAGTGTGTGTGCGTATTGTCCTTTAGTATCTCCTCGGTATCGGCCAACAATACTAAGAACTAACACATATCATCCATTAAAACACCACAAGTTTCAAAAAATTTTTAAAGATTTCAACATAAGGTTAGCACCCAAAAATGACTACAGCATCAGTAGACTGATTAGACCTAATAAGAATGAGAACATTAAAGAAGAAAACAAATCAGGGATTTATCATAAGTAATGCCAGGAGTGATTTCCAAATTATCGATAAATTCACGACTCACGAAGTGAGGAGTGAATTTATCTAGAGAATTTGGAAATCAAAAGTGGCATTTGTTAGGACTATTTAACGAATACAATTAAGCTATTTACTCACAAATCATTATTTAAATATAGTTACTTTAAAAATATTTATTTATTTAATGTAAACGGCGATGTTTGAAAACAAATGAGAAACGTTATGTTTCGTTTCTCCATCCACTGCAACAAGATCATATAATGTTATATATTGCCATCTGGCGTGGGAAACTTGAAATATCATCGCAATATTATAAGAATGCATCCTAGTGGAGAAAAAATTAAACACATCAAACTGTATATTATAACCAAAATTATAGGCTATTAATTTATTTTTTAGTAAAGAACTCGGTAAAATCATTATTTAAAAACAATTATTGAACACAGAATTATCAAAAAGAACTCGGTAATATCATTATTTAAAAAACACAATTGTCAAATTTGTATTTCGTCTATATCTTCATTTGAAGCACAGCCAAATCTTGTTTCTGCCATTTTGAACATTCAAATATGGCGGCTTTACTGTTGCCTCAGTCACTGCAAAATAATGGTCAGACCTGTTCAGAATATTAAAAAGGAGGAGCCTTCTTTAATATGGTAATCATAACACTGATAAATATTTCGTGAAACACGACTCTGATTGGTTGTAAAACAGAAATCATTGAAACGTGATTGGTAATTGAGTCCCATTTGGGGCATGAGTTAAATAGTCAAATAAATGTGAAGAATGTGAGAAATTCTACATAGGAAAAACTAAAAGAAATTTGAAAACTAGAGTGAAAGAACATCTCAGGAATGTCAAGAAAGGGGAAGTAGAAAAATCTGCTGTGGCTGCCCATGCATGGTCTGAAAAACAATCTTATCGAGAAAGAAGCTAAATTATTAAAAGAAATAGAAAAACCTAAAGAACTTACTGTTTGGGAAAAGATCTACATTCAAAAGAGCGAAAAGAAAAAATTAATGAACTTTGAAATTCCCGGTGAGAATGACCTGGTTTCGAGGTTTTTCAGTCAGCCAATGGAAGGAGAGAAGGACAGCTCTTCAAGACGACAGAACAACGGTCGTGACGATACTGAGGATGGAACAGAAACTATGTTCCGAAACTAGTTTATAATCAAATAAGGAGAACAATATGAGGTGAGTGATAAAATATTCTACCTTAATACAACAACTAACAGCTTATTAATACCACTTCCCTATAATATCTATCAGAATCACAATATTCAGACTTTTATCAAACTTTGGCGGTAGATCACGTAATGAGAATGACTGTCTTTATGGGCCAGAGCTATATTTATGCCCAAGAAGAAGAAAAAGAAGAAAAATTATTTTATCAACTTACCTATCGATATTGTTAGTTGACACACAGATAATGAACTTGCAATAACATTGTAAGTAAACATTACATCAGGGACAAGTGTAATGATAACATAGAACGTAGATTTTTAACCTCTCACAATGTTTTACGGAAGTGTTGCTTCATTTAATATCGCGCCTTGAAGGACTTTGTCACACGCCATCAGATGCGTTTTTGTTCTTTTAGAATAAACAAACTACGTAACATATCCATACAAATTAGATTATTATTATTATTATTATTATTATTATTATTATTATTATTATTATTATTATTATTATTATTATTATTATTATTATTATTATTATTATTGCAGAGACTTTTGATGTCCCAACTCCTTTCAAAAAACGTTAAGCTGAAAATATATAAAACTATTATTCCACCAGTTATATTATATGGGTGCGAAACATGGACTCTTACTTTAAGGGAGGAAAGGAGATTACGAGTAATTGAGAATAAAGTTCTTAGGAAAATTTTTGGACCAAAGAGAGATGAACAGACAGGTGAATGGAGAAGACTACATAACAATGAACTACATGGTCTTTATAGGAAGCCAGATATAATAAGAACAGTTAAGTCTCGTAGACTGCGATGGGCAGGACATGTTGCACGTATGGGGAATGAAAGACGTGTATGGAAGCTTCTTGTAGGAAAGCCAGAGGGAAAACGCCCAGTTGGTAGACCAAGAATGAGGTGGGAGAACAACATTAACTATGATTTGAGGGAGGTAGATTATACAGGGAATGATTGGAAAGAATTAGCTCAGGATAGGGATGTATGCTGAGCTTATGTCCGCGCGGCCATGAACCTTCGGGTTCGATAGTGCCAGTGAGTAAGTAAGTAAGTATTATTATTATTATTATTATCATTATTATTATTATTATTATTCATTTCAAGGTATAGATCCTGTCAGAAGTAAAATTGTACTGCACAATAAAATTTTGGAGCAGGTGAATAATTTTACATATCTAGGATGCAATATCTCATATGAAGAAGAAAAGGATGTAAATGCAAAAATATCTAAATTTTTAAGAATTTTAGGGTTAATAAATTGTATCTTCAAGCTACAGTTAGTCCAAAAGCATTCAAGATTAAAAGTGTATAAAACACTGGCTCTTCCAACTCTTTTGTATGGTGGCGAAGTATGGACGTTGAAACAGAAGGATATACAGAGACTTAGATCTGCTGAAATGAGATATCTTCGGAGGACTGCAGGATACACACTACTAGATCACAAAAAAATGAAGACATCTTAGAAGAATTACACATGGAATCTTTAGAAAACAAAATTTCTGATTATAAGTCAAGATGGATACAACATGTTCATCGAATGGAAGATCACAGAATACCCAAACAAGTGTTAAGATATCAACCTGCAGGAAGAAGAAGACCAGGACGTCCACTCAAAAGACTTTTGGATGGTGTTTCTCTTGAGGCCGAAACAGGTCAACAAATGGCCTTAAATTCGTGAATGTACTATGATTATGATTATTATTATTATTATTATTTATTATTATTATTATTATTATTATTATTATTATTATATTTAGGAATTAAAATAAATAAAAATGGGAGTTATGAAGAGGAAATAAGAAATAGAAATAATAAAGGAAAATTTGCAATTGCTTGCCTCAATAGAATATTGTGGGATAAAAATATAAGTAATAAAAATAAAATGAATATATATCATATAATTGTTAAAAGCATCATTACTTACGGAGCAGAACTTTGGTCATTAACAACAAAAAACAAATAAGTACCTTTTGGCAACGGGAATGGATTTTATACGAAGGGCCGCAAGAATTTCAAGAAGAGAAAAAATTAGAAACTCAGTTATAAGGGAGAAAATGAAGATTGAAGACACTATTTTAGATTATATTAAAACTCAGCAATTAAGATGGTACGGACATGTCCAGCGAATGGCAGAGGATCGGCTACCAAAATCTGTTTTTGAATGGAAACCTGAGGGAAGACGAGGCAGAGGAAGACCTAAAACCTCCTGGAGTCAGGGAATATGTTTATACATGAAGGAGAAACATCTACAACTAGGAGATTGGATGGACCGACAAAATTGGCTATTAGGAATCGGACGATGTCAAAGACATTAATCAACCGATGATCTATCTATATTAATAATGCCTTTGGAATCTTGTAATACCAAATGTTCTCCACTATCACCAACTACCATACAATGAGTTTTATTCACATTCATTTTGAATCCCCACTCTTCATATTCTTCCTACATCAACTATCCAGGGCTAGAATTCAGAATACCAAAACTGATGACACTAAATTTGAATCCCCACTCTTCATATTCTTCCTACATCAACTATCCAGGGCTAGAATTCAGAATACCAAAACTGATGACACTAAATTTGAATCCCCACTCTTCATATTCTTCCTACATCAACTATCCAGGGCTAGAATTCAGAATACCAAAACTGATGACACTAAATTTGAATCCCCACTCTTCATATTCTTCCTACATCAACTATCCAGGGCTAGAATTCAGAATACCAAAACTGATGACACTAAATTTGAATCCCCACTCTTCATATTCTTCCTACATCAACTATCCAGGGCTAGAATTCAGAATACCAAAACTGATGACACTAAATTTGAAATGTATAAATATAATTGACATCCATATTATAATTATCACGGAGAACAACTTGTTATTCACACCACAAGCTGTTTATTATCACGTGTAAACTTCAAAAGTCCAGATTAAAATTACAACCGGTATTTCCTCATTGGTTATGAAAATGGTGATAATTATTAGCTTTATACTAAATAACGTACAGGATACTTTTAGCTTAAGTAAAGAATCACATATGACACATGAATTAGGAAAAACCTTTAAGTTTACTCTAATATCATGTTTAAGTAAGCAATAATATTTTGTCACGCCAGTATGTGTAGTTCCGGCGTAAGAATTTTGTAAATATTTTCCTGGCTTAATTTGTTACATTCAAGTTGGCAAACATTCAAAATTAATCTCAAAATGTGAATGCCCATTTTGCATACACAATACTCTGAAAACATGTTCTAATATTTAGATAAGAGGTAAGAAGTAAGAAAATAAAAAAGTTCCTACAAACAAAAGAACTAATAGTTATTTAGACGGCAGAGATTTAGTAACGAGATGCTCAAGTCAGAACACGACCAAAGAAAGTTCTAAACCTAATTTTTTAACGTGTTGTCTACAAACTGAAAATATATAAAACTATTATTCTACCAGTTAAAATATATGGATGCGAAACATGGACTCTTACTTTAAGGATGGAAAGGAGATTACGAGTATTTGAGAATCAAGTACTTTGGAACATTTTTTGGACCAAAGAGAGATGAACAGACAGGTGAATGGAGAAGACTTCATAACAGTGAATTACATGGTCTTTATAGGAAGCCAGATATAACGAGAACAGTCAAATCTCGTAGACTGCGATGGGCAGGACATGTGGCACGAATAGGGAATGAAAGACGTGTATGGAAGCTTCTTGTAGGAAAACCAGAAGGAAAACGCCCAGTTGATAGACCAAGAATGAGGTGGAAGAATAACATTAGCTATGATTTGAGGGAAGTAGATTATACAGGGGATCGTTGAAAAGCATTAGCTCAGGATAGGGATGTATGGAAAGCTTATGTCCGCGCGGTCATGAACCTGCGGGTTCGATAATGCCAGTGAGTAAGTAAGTAAGTGAAGCATTACGATGTATCAAGGCCGTGTACAAAAAAATATCTGCCGTTTTAAACTGCAAAACACTAAAATCCAATGCCAAATCGCTCATTTAAATTATAGCAAAGTAACACAACTCCCGAATTGGTAGATTGGATAACCCTCACTACCTGCCGTCCCCCGCCGCTACCGTCTCAGCCCACTTCGCTCTTACTCAAGCAGGGAGTGCATCTGGGTTGTCATTACTGGATTCTGGCTTCGATTTGTGTGCCTTCATCATCATCATCATCATCATCATAGTACATTCACGAATTTAGGCCATTTGTTGACCTGTTTCGGCCTCAAGAGAAACACCATCCAAAAGTCTTTTGAGTGGACGTCCCTGGTCTTCTTCCTGCAGGTTGATATCTTAACATTTGTTTGGGAATCCTGTGATCTTCCATTCGATGAACATGTTGCATCCATCTTGACTTATAATCAGAAATTTTGTTTTCTAAAGGTTTCATGTGTAATTCTTCTAAGGTGTCTTCATTTTTTTTTTGTGATCTAGTAGTGTGTATCCTGCAGTCCTCCGAAGGTATCTCTTTTCAGCAGATCTAAGTCTCTGTATATTCTTCTGTTTCAACGTCCATACTTCGCTACCATACAAAAGAATTGTAAGAGCCAGTGTTTTCTGTCTTGCAGATAAATAATTTTACCATCAAACGCGTGGGGTACTCTTTACCAATTAATATATTTGATAATAAACAGATATTGGTAACAGTAAAGTCTCTAAGAAGAAAATGTAAAAATCATAAAAAGCACCCCACGCTTTTGATGGTAAAATTATTTATCCCAAGCATGTTGGAAATTAAAATTATTTTTCATTTCTTTTAGTTCGGTTTTCTAATAAAGCGTGTTGTTTTAGTTCTTTAAAACTATTATTTATTTTTTATTTTTTTAGTTTCAATATTTTACAGAATAAGATAAAAATGTAAATATCTTTAAATTCGATTCTATTGTAGTATGAGCTAAAAGTAATACTCTTCTAAAAAAACCTCCCAGCCGGATTTGAACCATCGACCTATGGATTACAGAAATTATGTACCGCTCTACCAACTGAGCTCTTACAACGATTGACTAAAGAGTCGACAAGTCCGCAACCTATTATACCAGTTCTCATTTTTTTATTTTCTGATGATTCTGGCCAGGATTATAGAAACAAAATATGAAATTATTGTATTGTCACGGGTCCTTTACAAGTGCACAAAGTTTCAAGTCGATCCAATGTTTCTAAGTGGGTGAAAATCGTGTTCAAAAATTCCGTTACATAGATACAAAGACACTTTTTTTTTCTGATGATTCTGGCCATGATTTTAGAAACAAAATATGAAATTATTGTATTGTCACGGGTCTTTTACAAGTATGCAAAGTTTCAAGTCGATTCAATGATTTTAAGTAGGTGGAAATCGCGTTAAAAGATTCAGTTACATAGATACAGGTCAAGCTAATATAAAACGTGTAAAAAGGCTGATTTTTTTAGCATGATCTCGTACGTTACAACGTTTCTCTGGGAGAAATTTCAAGGTAGATTTTGGCACAGAGAAACTTCGAATAGAGGGAAAACTGAGTACAGTGACATCTAAAAAATTTCGGTCGTTTATGATGAACTACAATGAGTTAACTATAATGGTAGCGCTGTTTCGTAGTAACAGAATACATAATAAATAAAACAAATGCAAGGCACACGGCGTGTTCACTCGGGATTATGGGAAATTAGCCATTTTGTAAATTTAAATTTTTAACTGCTATCCTTCCGTTCTATGTAGACGATACTGTAAAAATTATATATTATCGAAAGTTAAAATCATTACTTAGATTTTATTTTACTCTAATTTGTAAGTAAATTCAAGCTTGTTTACGTTTTTAATGTTAATCTATTTTCAAAGACTATTTAACTCATGCCCCAAATGGGAGTCAATGACCAATCACGTTTCAATGATTTCTGTTTTACAACCAATCAGAGTCGTGTTTCACGAAATATTTATCAGTGTTAGGATTATCATATATTAAACAAAGCTCCTCCTTTTTAATATTCTGAACAGGTCTGACCGTTATTTTGCAGTGACTGAGCCTATAACAAATACGGCTACCAGATTGTATATAATAGTGCTTACATGTCAACATTTGTAGCAATTGATTATACCACCAAAAAAAGAAACCACTGTTTGCACTTTTCTAAATGTATTTTTCCCAGGTAATAATCGAGAAAAATATAATTGTCATATTTACATCATACGACATCCAAAATGACTTAATATACAGATTGATGTGTTTCATTTTTTTTTTTTCTTTTTTTCTCCACTATATATCATTCTTACAATATTGCGTTCCTTTGTCAATAAATAGTATGATCTTCTTTGCAGTGATACACAAAAGAAGCATTAGAAGCGTACCTATCGTTTTCTCCTTTGTTTTCAACAACTCGCCGTTTACATTAAATATATAAATATTTTAAAATAACTCTGGTTAACTAATGATTTGTGAGTAAACAGCTTAATATTTAATCGGCGTAAATAGTCCTAACAAATGCCATTCTCCTTTATTTCCACATGCTCTAGATAACTTCACCCTCCCACTTCGTGATTCGTGAATTGATCGATACTTTGGACACAGACTCGTGGCATTACTTATGATAAGTCTACATAGACGTGATAACATTCTCAAATTTGTTATGTTAGGAAGATTAATGTTAGTGTACCACACGCCAAAAGCCATTTCTCAATGAAAATTTAAAAAATGTGACTTTATAATGGACTTCAGATGTACGACATGGCTAAGGTTCTTTAATAAATATTGTATAAAATATGTATGCGAGAATAAGGGGGTAGGTCAATTGTACATATTTAATAAAAGAGCTCATAATGCACGTTTTTAAATTTTAATAAACGAAAATAAATTAACATGTTTCATTTATTTCCATTCTTCCCTTTTATTAAAATTAAAGAAAATCTTTAGGTCTGAGAGGTGGGTACAAATAATTCCATAATTTAAGATTTATTAATACGTTATTTATTCCTATAAAATTTCCTTTCCATGATTATTCACCAGATGGCGTTACATAATTATAATTCATAATTTTACCACCAGGCGGTCCTGAATTTCATATTAGTACCAGAAAAAAATCGAAAAAATTTAGATGTCGTTAGTTGTTCTACACTAGCGCCGCTTATGGCATGTACGCGAAACTTGTCCACTTTCTTCTCTGGTACTCTATGGGTTTCGGTATGCAATGGTTGGGAGTTCCCTTGTCAGCTGTCCATTCGTAGCTATAACAAGCATATAGATAACAAGAGCCCATAACTCCCACTTGTCCATGATTCACGACTGCACACGTCTGCTCTCCAAGTTTATCAGGTATGTGCTCTTTTTTAACACAGCATTGTGTTTAGGCCTGTCTGCTGATGTAAGTCAAAGCCATAAATCAAAATAAGAGTGATGTTCATGTAATCATATCACATTGTGAACACGCCATTGCTTCACATTTATATGATATTGCATTGTTCCTTATATACTAAATAAACTGTGCTGAAGGACATGTCGTCTAAAAGAAGTGACTGAGAATTGCTTTCAATTATCTATCTATGTGTCCACCGCTGTGGTCTCGAGGTAGCGTGCTGCCTTGTCACGCAGCAGGCCCGTGTTCCATCCCTGCTCGGGACAGTTTTTCTGGGTGAGGTTTTTATCGGGGTTTTTCCTCACCTGTAAGACAAATGCCAGGAAAAGTTTATTTAAGGCCCAAACGGTCCCCGAAATCATATGGCCATCGCAATCATCATCATTCATATTCATCATCATCACCCTTCATCGGTGTGGTAAGCTACCATACCTATAATTCCCTAGTAAAGCTACAAAGCATAGCATGAAAATGCTATGATTGCAGTGAAAGACCTGCCCTCGGCCAGAATTGCTATGGATGGTTGGATCTGACTATGTAAACGTTAATATTTTTAAAATTCATTGTTATCACTAGACCCCGGATTTGTATGCAAAATAAAGTATTAAATATGCATGAAAAATGTAAAAAAACATGCACCCTAAATATGCAGAAACAGATGGTAATAAAATCAAATAAATTATTTGCTTTGTGGGCAATCGTAGCTTATTCTTGGCTGTTACAGTAGATAAGAAAGGTTTTAATGAGGTTTTCTCGAGTGATATTCTTCGTCTGTCAGTGAAGAAGGGTTTATACAATGACTATTTAACTAATGCCACAAATGCTAGTCAATGACCAATCACGTTTCAATGAATTTCGTTTTACAACCAATGACAGTCGTGTTTCACCTCGCTCTTTATCGATTTATCTTTATCAGCTCCTGCTTTTGTGATAAAGAAAGCTCCTCCTTTTTAATGTTCTGAACAGGACAGAACATTATTTTTCTCCAACAAATACATTGAATATAGCAAATAATGAAAAGATTCCTTGATTTTACCGAGTTGTTTACAAAAAAAATTAATGAATAACCCGTAATGTTGATTATGATATATAGTTTGATGTGTTTCATTATTTCTCCACTTGGGTGCACTCTTACAATATTGCGATCTTATTTGGCAATAAATAATATGATCTAGTTGCAGTGAATGAACATAACCTCACATTTCTGATTTGTTTTCAAACTTCGCCGTTTACATTAAATGTATAAATATTTTAAAATAACTATAGTAAAACAATGATTTGTGAGTAAACAGCTTAATTTTATTCGTTAAATAGTCCTAACAAATGCCACTCTTGATTTCCAAATTCTCTAGATAAATTGACGACTCACTTATCGATAATTTGGAAATCACTCGTGGCATTACTTATGAAAATGTTCTTTCTACATCACGTGATGTCACAGGTGCATGTGGAAAACACCACAGTTCTTCTTCAGTGCATTCCTCTTCGCTTACAGTTTTTTTTTTTTACTTTCACTAGAAAGCATTTTGCTAATATGACAAATTCTATTGTAGCCAGGATTCTTATTTAAAACTTCACTAAACTTACCAAATGCGATTTTAGCAATACTGTAATATTATTTCTCAAGGCCCACGGGTATTCCCCTCTTACACAGATACAAATATACACGTTATGCTTATATTCAATGGACTGCAGAGAATGTATTAATTTAAAAATAATATTAATTAATCCATCCATCCATAGTAATTCTGCCCGAAGGCAGGTCCTTCACTGCAATCATAGCATTTTCATGCTATGCTTGCAGCTTTACTAGGGAATTGTCTAGGTGTGGTAGGTTCCCGTTGCTTTCCACACCGGTGAAGGATGATAATGATGATGATGATAATGATAAGGATGATCATGATGATGATGGCCATATGATTTCGGGGACCGTTTGGGCATTAAAGTTTTCCTGACATCTGTCTTACAGGTGAGGAAAAAACCCGATAAAAACCTCACCCAGAAAAACTGCCCCGATCGGGGTTCGAACCCGGGCCCGCTGCGTGACAAGGCAGCACGCTACCTCGAGACCAGAGCGGTGGACTATTAATTAATAATTAATAATTAATTAATTACTAGTAATTAGCTGAAGGGAAAATTATAATTTAATACCACATTTAGAAGTAAAATATGCATTAAAAACCTAAAATAAGCATTTTCCCTCGGAATATGCATTTCTATGCATTATCAAATACCGCTCAAATTGTCTGTGAAGGGCTCACTTAACATGTAAATCATTTCTACATAGTTTTTAATGCTCAAAACAAAACATGCATTTCTCATAAAAATCCGGCCTCTAATTAATTGAAACGTGATTGGTCATTGACTCCCATTTGGAGCATGAGTTAAATAGTATATTTAATTGCAATCAGATTGGCCACTTTTTTTACATTATTTCCTCTATTTACATTATTTTCATAATTCGAAAATCATACGTTATTCTTAATAAAACACACTTCTTGCATTCTATTCTATAGTAATTCTGCCCGAGGGCAGGTCTTTCTCTGAAATCATAGCATTTTCATGCTATGCTTTGCAGTTTTATTAGGGAATTGTAGGTGTGGTAGTTTCCCGTTGCTTTCCACACCAGTGAAGGATGATGATGATAATGGTAGGTCATCATCATCATCATCTGCATTCATGGATTAGGTCTGTTGACCCGTTCCGACTTCAGCCCATCTCTTTCTAGGCCTGCCCACATCTCGGGTGCCTTTAGGTTTGTATTTTGTTATTTGTTTTGGATATCTATCTTCATTCATTCTGTCTATGTGTTGCTTCCATTTTTGTCTATATGTATCTATTTTATCAGTTATTGCAAATATTTCAAGTTCCTGTCTTATTTCTGTGTTCTTGATTCTGTCTTCCTTAGTGCACCCTTTAACAGATCTCAAACATTTCATTTCTGCCGCCGTTATCCTACTTAGATCTTGTTTTTTATGTATCCAAGCTTCTGAACCATAGAGCAGTACCGGTACTGCCAACATTTTATAAAATTTCAACTGGGTCTCTCTTGTTTTGTTATTTAGTGATCGTTTTATCGTACCACATATTCCCTGGAATTTTGCTATTTTATTATTTATATCATTATCATAATTAAATGAAATGTCACATCCTAGATAATTGAGATGGTTCACCTGTTCGATGATTTTGTTTCCTATTACTATTTTCGATCTGATTTGATTTTTCCCTTGGAATGCCATTACCTTAGTTTTTTCTATGGATATTCTGAGATTATATTGTTCACATATATTATGTAGTTTAAAAATATTCCTCTGAAGTTCGTCTTCTGTATTTGCTATTATTACCTGGTCATCAGCGTATAATAATGTTTTCAAGTAGTGTGTTTTATCTAATTTTATTCCTTTATTTGTTTCTTCGTTCCATTTTTTTATTATATCATTGATGTATAGGTTAAATAAAACTGGAGAGATACTGCATCCTTGTTTAACTCCTTGATTAGTATGAATTTTATTTTTACTTACTTCATTTCTAGTTTTTATAACAAAATTTGTGTTCCAGTACAAACTCTTTATAGCTGCTCTTTATAGGTAAGATGGATTATTATTTATACAATACTTTTTGAATGCAACTCAAATGTTATAATTAACTACCATCCTAGATTAAGAGGCTCAATCAAGAGATCCTTGGTTTCATTCGTGAAATAGGCCAATAAGTAAGATTAATAGAAATATAAGGATGATTATGATGGCCGGATGATTTTCTGGGACCGTTGGGCCCTAAGCTTCATGGAATTTGTCTTACAGATGAGGAAAAAACATGAAAAACCTCACCCAGGAGCCTCTTCCGACCGGGAATCGAACCCGGGCCAGCTGCGTGACAAGACAGCACGCTTCCTCGAGAGCACAGCGGTGGACACTTTTTGTTCTTCTTCTTCTTCTTCCTTCCAAGTATTAGGCCAAGGCCTGTTACGATCCTATAGAAAATTTTCCCTCCAGCGTTTCATAGGACGGCCCAGTGATCTTCGTCCTCTTGGTATATAATTATAAACAGCTTTGGGGATCCGATTTGAACTCATTCTTTCAAGATGGTGTTTCCAATTTAATTGGTACTGTTTAATATATTCCAAAATTGGTGTAGTCTTCAATTCTTTTAAGATATCGGTGTTCCTTTTCCGATCCCATCTGGTGTAACCCGCTGTTCTGCGCATGAATCTCATTTCACAAGCCGTTATTCTGCTTTCATGTTGTTTTTTTAGTGTCCATGCTTCACTACCATAGGTCAACACTGGTCTAGCCAAAGTGTTATATAAACGTAATATGGTGTTTTTTTGTACAAGGGATGGTTTCATAACTTGATTAATAATTCCTAAACTTTTATTATAACTAGTAACTTTTTCAGGGATATCCTTTTCATCCCGGATAGAGAGATAATATCCAAGAATATTTAAATTGATTAGATCTCCCTAAAATTTTATTCTGGAGACAGATTTTACTTTGTATGGGGTCCTTCCCATGAAATGCCATCATTTTAGTTTTGTTAATTGATATTTCCATATTAAATTTGACACCTATTTTTTGTGTTATTGATTCCAAATATTCAAGACTTTTCTAATATAGATACTTGGTTATTTTTTCCTGCAATTTAAGCTCCATTTCTCGTTTATATGGATTCATTTACCCAACTCGAACGTCTTAGAGATTTTACTCACACTGGTTTGTCCTCTCCAGTCCTGAAGTGGAATTATGACTATTCATATGCTTGCATTCAATGATTTTTAGACATGAATCTCCAAATTTTTGGGCCTTCATGGAAGCAGAAAACTGATCTGGAGAAATGTAATTTTGATCTCACTGTATAAGTTATCTGGTGTTCTCGTATCCAAGACAGGCACACGTTTTTTTTTTTTTTGTGTAGAAATAACATAAAAAATTATACAAAACACCTGTGCCTGTCTTGGATACGAGGGCACCAGGGAACTGTGGAAAATGAACGTGCTGATCAACTAGCTAAATCCGCAGCATCTTCTGAGCTTCATTATTCATTTTCAAAGTGTCCAATACCCTATGTTAAAAAGAAACTTTTTTACTATATCATCACTGATTGGAATGAACATTGGATAAGGGGTGAAAATGGTGATTTGACCAAAGAGCTCTTCTTTCCTACAGCACACCATAGGCTAAATATAAAACATTGTATTCCAAATTTCATTTTAACACAATTTATGACTGGCCATGGAAAATTTGGTAGTTATTTTAGGAGATTTAATATTAACCCAGGCAGTGATCATAGTTGTAAATGTCAAGAATCAATACGATCTGTAAAACATGTTTTATTTGATTGTCCTGTATTCGAAAGACAACGATTCTGGTTAAACTTACTTTTAAATGGTGATGAGGTTTCTGCATCAATGTGTGAAGTGATTTTTAAGAACCAAAATTATTATAAACATTTTATGAACTTCATAACAAACATTCATAACAATATGTAGTATTTTCTAAGACTATTTAACTCATGCCCCAAATGGGAGTCAATGACCAATCATGTTTCAATGATTTCTGTTTTACAACCAATCAGAGTCGTGTTTCACGAAATATTTATCAGTGTTATAATTACCATATATTAAACAAAGCTCCTCCTTTTTAATATTCTGAACAGGTCTGACCGTTATTTTGCAGTGACTGAGCCTATAAGAAATACGGCTACCAGATTGTATATATAGTGCATACATGTCAACATTTGTAGCAATTTATTATACCACCAAAAAAAGAAACCACTGTTTGACTTTCTTAAATGTATTTTTTCCCAGGTAATAATCCAGAAAAATATAATTGTAATATTTACATCATACGACATCAGAAATGAATTAATATACAGATTGATGTTTCATTTTTTCTCCACTAGAGAGCATTCTTACAATATTGCGTTCCTTTGGCAATAAATAGTATGATCTGGTTGCAGTGATAAACAAAAGAAGCAGTAGAGAAGCGTACCTATCGTTTCTCATTTGTTTTCAAACATCGCCGTTTGCATTAAATATATAAATATTTTGAAATAACTACAGTTAAATAATGATTTGTGAGTAAACAGCTTAATTTTATTCGTTAAATAGTCCTAACAAATGCCACTCTTGATTTCCAAATTCTCTAGATAAATTCACTCCTCACTTCGTGAGTCGTGAATTTATCGATAATTTGGAAATCACTCGTGGCATTACTTATGACAATTTATGTAATTCAAAACCATAAGATAATATTTCTGTTTTACTATGTATAGTATAATTAGACTTATACGAATGTGTCTAAATGGCACAAAGAGTAGGGTGCGTGTAGGCAAACAGTTTTCAGACACTTTTGAAATCCAGAATGGGTTGAAGTAAGGAGATCCACTATCTCCTCTACTATTTAATTTTGTACTAGAGCATGACATCAAATCTTTAGAGAATGAGGAAGGCTTACAACTCAATGGTATTAATAAGCTGTTAGTTTATGCTGATGATGTAGAATTGTTGGCCGATAGCGAGGAGATACTGAAGGACAACACGCACACACTATTGATTAACACTAAGAAATTAGGACTGGAAGTAGTGGAATAAATATCAATTATATTTAAACTAAATATATGGTCACACCGTTGAAATACATTATATAATGGAAATGGATAGCTAATGACAAATGAGGGAAATTTTGAGGAAGTGGCTGAATTCAAATACCTAGGAACAATAATCACAAATACGAATGAGATGCACAAAGAAATTAAACATAGGCTCAATTCTGGAAATGTGTGCTATTATGCATTGCAGAGACTTTTGATGTCCCAACTCCTTTCAAAAAACGTTAAACTGAAAATATATAAAACTATTATTCTACCAGTTATATTATATGGGTGCGAAACATTGACTCTTACGTTAAGGGAGGAAAGGAGATTACAAGTATTTGAGAATAAAGTACTTAGGAAAATTGTTGGACCAAAGAGAGATGAACAGACAGGTGAATGGAGAAGACTACTTAACAATGAACTACATGGTCTTTATAGGAAGTCAGATATAATAAGAACAGTTAAGTCTCGTAGAGTGCGATGGACAGGACATGTTGCACGTATGGGGAATGAAAGACTTGCATGGAAGCTTCTTATAGGAAAGCCAGAGGGAAAACGCCCAGTTGGTAGATCAAGAATGAAGTGGGAGAATAACATTAACTATGATTTAAGGGAAGTAGATTATACAGGAAAAGATTGGAAAGCATTAGGTCAGGATAGGGATGTATGGAGAGCTTATGTCCGCGCGTCCATGAACCTACAGGTTCGATAGTGCCAGTGAGTAAGTAAGTATATATAGTATAATATTGTTATAATAAGCTACAACCCTAACATGCCCTTGTGGCGAAATAGGGTTTCAAAATATTTGAAGATTCAATAATACTAATAATAAGTTATTATCAAATAGCAAAATTATTTTTATTTTTTCGAAACAAATTCAAATTTGATCGTAATGGTTGTTCGTCATTTATCAAGTTTTATTTTATAACTATCTAATACCCGGCGTGTGCTGCTACGCCTAAATAAATGAAAATTAATGTGTTTTTATGTTTAGTTGAATACGTAAAAGGAAAAAGAATTATAAATTTATATTTTTTAGATACCCCGTGCTGATTACGCAGTTTTGCCCGGGAATCAACTTATCTCGATCTTCTTGGCATAAATGAGCTCAAAGACAAAAAATTCGTTATTGTAAGTTATCCGAAAAAAAAATATCCGCCATGCTGCTATGCTTGCACAGGAATCTACGTACTTGTCTCGAACTTCTTGGCATCAATGAAAGACAGATCTGGTTATTGTGAGTTATCCGTAAGAGATAAACATATGCTGTCGCGGACTCTCTTGTAGAGCTTTTTGAGATATTCAATTCTGTGTACATTAATTTTGTGTATTTGTTATGGTTTAGGCAGCGTAAGCCATTTAAACGTCCAATTTTTTTTTTAACGTTTTCCACTACAGTTATCGGATTAACGGTATGGCCGCGCATAAAGTATGAACAAACAAACAAACCAACAAATAAACAAACATTCATTTTTATATATAAGACTAGCTAATATCCGGCGTGCGCTGCTATTCATAAATAAATGCTAATATGTTTTTACCACCAGCCGTGCACTGTTCGGGAATCTGCTTATCCCGATATTCTTGGCATCAATGAAAGACAAAAATGGTTATTGTGAGTTATCCGTAGGAGATAAACATATGCTGTCGCGGACTTTATGTAGAGTTTTTTTGAGATGTTCAATTCTGTGTACATTAATTTGGTGTACTTGTTATGGTTTAGACAGCGTAAGCCATTTAAGCGTCAAAATAGGGACTTTATTTCACGTTTTTCACTACAAAGGGTGATTTTTAGGGGTGAAGGGGTTGAGTATTACAACTCCCTTTAGCCTATGTTCATGCCCGGAATCTCCTGAACATTTTTCATAAAGTCACATCACAATCGGATGGATAGTATGGCAGAGAACGCTTGTCCGGTTGCCCGGGAATCTACTTATCCCGATCTTCTTGGCATCAATGAAAAACAAAAATGGTTATTGTGAATTATCCGTAAAAGATAAATGTATGCTGTCGTGGACTTTTTTGTAGAGCGTTTTGAGATATTCAATTCTGTATACATTAATTTTGTGTATTTGTTATGGTTTAGGCAGCGTAAGCCATTTAAGCGTCCAAAGAATTTATTTTTTTTAACTTTTTTACTATAAAGGGCGATTTTTAAGGGTGTAGGAGTTGAGTATAACAACTCTCTTATAGCCTATGTTCATCGCGGAAATCTCCTGAACATTTTACGAAAAAAACATTCATTTTTATATATAAGATTTACACAGTGCTACCATCTAACCTTAGCAGCTAGAAATAAAAATAAAATGTGAGCTTGAAGTACAATTATATAACGTCTTGATAAAACAAATTACCGAAATCTTGAGATGTTTACACAGTGAGAAAAAAACAAAACTGTTCTATCATGAACGTAGGATATGAAGAGACTTAAGACATTAACCTTTTGCAGATTTGTTTCAACTTTGATATTTTCCAAAATCTGAGATTTTAATATCCAATGTACTTCCGCATAAATGTCACTGGAACAAGTTACAATAAGGTATCTTGCGTGAAAGTTGTCTCGATTAATACATTTTATTACGATTTATAACCTGACCTTGCACTCATTGGTGACCTTGGTTATACGTAAGTTGTCTAAATGATACACTGTTGACAAAGTCATTTTTTATCATACCTTCCTCGATCAAGGTCAAATCATTCTAATTTATTTTTGTTCAAATGTATCATGTTATTTCACTCATGAAGTATTATTCTTCAAAGCTGGAATCTTGCACTGATAAAATATATATTGTCCGTCGCCATGGCCTAGTCGGTAGAGTCCCTACCTTCCACTCCGGCGACCCGGGTTCGATTCCCGGCGGGGTAAGGGATTTTAAATCTCCACCTAGGGTATAGGTGTGTGTCCTGTCCCACCACTAATGCTCAACTGAGTGCACATTTTCCTAATAAAATAAATAAATGGCACGCCGTAGCGTAGTGGTTAAGGCACTGAGCTACAAGCCAGAGGGTCGAGGGTTCAAGTCCCGTTGGGGTCAGGATTTTTAAACTGACCCAAATCCTCTGGCGGCACTATGGCCCTGGGGTCGACTCAGCCTCTAACGGAAATGAGTACCAGACGCTTGTTCTGGGGTAAAGGTGGCCGTCACGCAGGGCTGACAACCCGGCTGACATAAAGTGCCAAAAGTGGGAGCCTTAACCTCCTACTACCCCAAGGGCCTCCGGGCCTGTTGTGGGATGACTTTACTTTTACTTTAATGTATTATAATACGATTTTATTACATTATCACAATAGAGTCCTTCTCTTATCTATGGATGTGAAATCTCGACATTAACAAAGGCAGATAGTAGACAAATAGAGGCTGCAGAAATGAAGATGTTGAGAGCAATAGCAGGATACCAAAGGACCGATAAAAAGAAAAACGAAGATATAAGAACAGAACTTCTTCTTCTTCTTCTTCTTCTTCTTCCTTCCAAGTATTAGGCCAAGGCCTGTTACGATCCTATAGAAAATGTTCCCTCCAGCGTATTTCGGGAAATTCTCGTATGACTTGAAAGCATAATAATAGTCCCTCCGATTGGTTGCTGGCCAAAGGAAGGTAAGATCAGTGATGGGGCTGCCATCTTATAGCCTCTGGTCAGGCTTTCTGGAGAAGAAAAGAAAATAAAGGAAAGAAGAAATGGAAGAAAGGAAAGACTCCCTAGCCCTCGGATGCCCTAATAGCATCGGGGTCGAAAAAACAAGAGTTAACCAAGAGAGGTTAGATAGTAAAGTTAAAAGAGTGCAAAACACAAGTAAGTGGAAGAAATGTTTTGCACAGCTTGGGCACCTTGTGGTCGCCATCCACATATCCCCTAGATGAGGACCCCTGAGGGGAAGAACAGAACTTAATATATTTAATCTCTGTGAAAGAATAAAATACTATCTGTTGCGACAAGAGTCGCTCTCTCTGTCGGTAATAGCAAACACCTGCCGTCGGTTATTACGGTAATGATGTAGTTCATCTGACTTCCGCTAATAGGCACCTGAATACAGTAACGCTCAATTTTGTCGGTAGCATTTTGTTGCATACTGTTGCCAACTACTGTGTATTGCTCAGGTCTGTAGATGACTACAACACTCTCTCTCAGTGTGTGTTAGGCTATCGCCGTGTGCGTTGGGCGCTCTCATCAGGGACGATAGTCCTTACGAAGTAATTGTATATAGAGATTCGTGGGAGGTGGATCTTCCCCAGCTTACAACTGGCTGTTGACGAATCCTCCATCTTCACCTTTGGTTTATCGCCATCGAAGGTGATAATTGAACGTTGTGAGTTTTGGAATTCTTCAAACTTATGTGGTTATTGAGGGCCACGTGCTGCCTGTTCCCAAGTTAATACATTTCGAGACCCCTCTAGTCCTAGGAACGTTGTGAGTTTTGGAATTCTTCAAACTTATGTGGTTATTGAGGACCACGTGCTGCCTGTTCCCAAGTTAATACATTTCGAGACCCCTCT